>JAJGRX010000066.1:3000000-3561465 GCA_025461125.1 Carex kokanica | reverse complement strand
AACTAAGGTGCTCTTAATCTCACCAAGCTCTCGTGAGCTTAACTCAAAAATCTATCAATCCGACTTCAAACGACATTTCCAAACCGTTAGATGTTCAATCTATATTAAAATGTGCTTTGGAGACCAATTTTTACATTTTTGGAATTTTTTTACTATTTATTAAGCCAGTTTGAAAACCCCAATTTTTTTTATTAAAAATCTGCACCCATTAGAAAACAGCGGTTTTCAAACCGGCTTAATAAATAGTAAAAAAATTCCAAAAAATGTAAAATTTGGTCTCCAAGCACATTTTAATATAGATTGAACATCTAACGGTTTGGAAATATCGTTGAGTCAGATTCGACTAGGTTTTTGAGTTAAGCTCACGGAGGGCTTGGTGAGCTTAAGAGCACCTTAGTTCTACTATATATATATATATAGAGACGTGCTAAGCTCAAAACGTTGTGCACCAAGCCCTTGGTGCAAACGTTTTGGTGTCTCCTATTTGCAAAGTCCAAACGGTCGATCCAAACCGTTAGATATTTAATCCAATTAACCTGTGCTTGGAGGACAAATTTTCACATTTTTTGGAATTTTTTTGCTATTATGTAAGCCACTTTGAAAGTTGCTTGCTCGGTTGGTGAACAGTAAAACAGTGCAATAAAATTTCGGACCGTGTGATCAGCAACTTTCAAAGTGGATTAATAAATAGTAAAAATTCCAAAAATGTAAAATTTGGTCTCCACGCCACCTTTCACTATGGAGAACAACTTGAACGGTTTGGATCGACCGTTTGAACTTTGGAAATCTGAAACAATTCGTTTGCACCAAATCCTTGGTGCAAACGTTTTGAGCTTAGCCACTCACTATATATATATATGGCTGTGGCTAATTTGTTGCCGGCAGCAGTTCGGCCGAGGTGCTGCCGGGGCTATATTTAGCCGTGTGATGTCCAAACAACAAATTCAAACGTTAGATGTTTAATCTATACTATAATCTACTTGGAGACCAAATTTTACATTTTTTGGAATTTTTTTACTATATATTAAGATGGTTTGAAACCGCTGTTTTTAACGTTGCAGGAATTTACTAAAACAGCGGTTTTCACAACCAGCTTAATATATAGTAAAAATTCCAAAAATGTAACATTTGGTCTCCAAGTAGATTATAGTATAGATTAAACATCTACCGGTTTGAATTTGTTGTTTGGACTATCACACGGCTAAATATAGCCCCGGCAGCACTGGCCGAACTGCTGCCGTGGCAGCAAATTAGACAGACCCAATATATATATATAGGGATGGGCTAATGGTGAGCTATGGAGTAATACAAGTTTTTACTCCACGTCTCATTATTTTCATTTTGAAAATCCAAACAACCGATACGAACCGTTCAACATGATCTAATATTGAAATGTGCTTGGAGACCAAATTTTACATTTTTTGAATTTTTTTTTACTATTTATTAAGCCACTTTGAAAATCGGTGATCCACTGGTCCAGAATTTTTACTGTTTTGCTACTGTTCACGAGATCAGCGATTTTCAAAGTGGCTTAATAAATAGTAAAAAATTTCAAAAAATGTAAAATTTGGTCTCCAAGCACATTTCAATATGGAGATCATGTTGAGCGGTTTGGATTTTCAAATGAAAATATGACGTGAAGTACAAATTTATTTTACTCCATAGCTCACCATAGCCCATCCCTATATATATATATATATATATATAACATAACATAACATAAGCTAATAAATAAAATATAAAGAGTAAGGCCCTTCCGTGCTATGGCCTCAAAAACCTATTGTATAAACTTAAAACTTTGATCTAAGTTGTAGAATACCAAGTTTTTGAATTTTTTTTTTAAATAGTAAAACTTAGATTGAATTCACCATAGCCCATCTCTCTCTCTCTCTCTATTTTTGAAATTTTTTTACTATTTTTAATTATTAAAAAAATTGCCTAAAATATTGACAATTTTCTATTATTTTTAAGCATTTTTTTACCATCTTTCATAAATCATAAAAAATAGTAAAATAATTTAAAAATAGTAAAAATAGTCATCTACAAGTTTACTATATAACTAATTTAATAAGCTACTTAAATTTAAATTTGAAGTTTATACGATAAGTTTACGAGACTGTAATGATCTATGATACAGCTCTAACGGGAGAGAAACACCAACAGTTAGCTCCAATACTGACCTAGCTACTTCACGTGCCAAAAGCGTACACGTTGCACACTCACGCTAAGCACCAAAACTCACTCCAAGAAACTTCAAGAATTTTTTTATGGTACGAAAATATTAAAAAGAAGAGAGAAAAATAGAAAAAATGTTTTCTTATTTTTTCACATAAAAAGATGGGTGAATTTGATACCGTTCCAAACTCACTCTTTCTTTCCTATAATGACAAAAAGAGTGGGTCCACCTCTTACCATATGACCAAAATAAAGGCACAACTCTATTTTTCTTTATTCAAATGGTGTGGGTCTCACTCCTTGCCGAGATTTTTATTAATACCCTAAAAAAAATATATATATATATTAAAAATGCCCTCAGTTTTTAAAAAAAAATTAAAAATGCCCTAACCGCCCCATAATGGGGCGGTCCACTTATGGCAGAAAACCGCCCTATTTCTGGGCGGTCCACCTCCTCCAGAAAACCGCCCAGAGATAGGGCGGTTCAGTGTTTTTTTTTTTTCAGATTTTATATATTTTTATAAGGAAATGTATATTGATGTATATATATTTTAAGATGTATATATTGTTTAGATATATTTTTCTTTTTTAAGATATATATATTGTTAAGATGTATATATTTTTAATGATTTAAGATGTATATATTTTTAAGACGTAGGTATTTTTATTGTTGTTTGTACTAATTATTAATGATTTATGTTGTATATTGTATTCCTTTAAGTATTTATTCCATCTAGTTATTGTTTATTTATGTTTTATGTTGTCAATCTGTGCATATTTAATTGCGTTATGAAAATAACAAAACTGAAGCATATAAAATAGTTACAAACTACGAATTAAATCAGTTCACAAACTCATCGACGACGACCGAACAAATTTAGAAATCGACGAGTTCTGGATTTGCTTCCAGTCTGTTGTGCGACACTACTACCGCTACCGGATGCCTCTGCATGACTACTACCGCTACCGGTGGCCTCAGCAACAACTCTAGCATTTTCTCTTTCGTTGGCTTCGTTGATGGCATCTGCATTCCAGTTCACAAAAAATGATATGTTATTGAAATCGAAAAATATAAAATGAATTATAAAATACAAGATGAAATGTACCTGCTCGCTGCCTGTCACAAGTTGAACGGCGAGCCTGATGTCCCATTCGCCTACCCTGCATCTCATCCATTGTCATTACAGCACGCTTGTGGGGCCTTCTCCCTTTCCTGATATAAAAAGAAGTTAAATAACTATATTAAAAAGATGGTCAGTGCATATACAAAGTATTCTCCCTAACCTGATCTTCTTGGGTGGGTTGAGTTCATCCCCAACGTAGGCTGGCCAAGCATGCTGGTTGGGATAAGGATGGAAGGATGCACCCCAAGTACTCGCAAGGTAATCGGTACGGTACATGTCGGCGACAAAATCATCCTCACGGAAGTTTCTCACTCGGCACACCGCCATAACATGAGAACAAGGTAGGTGAGCTAGTTGGATTCCTTGGCATGTACATGTTACAGTATTGTCCACTCCGATAATGACAACATACTTGTATGGTCTTTTAATAAACTCCATAGTCCCATCTGCTCTACGGCTGGTTGGAACATACTCATTCGGAGAGTGCACTTCGAATTCCAAGGTGCGATCCCCATACGGGACAACGGTCATAACTGAACCCTTCTCCCTATGTTTACGTAGTTTGCCCTCCACCCTTGTTGAAAATGCCTGGTTCCTGAAGAGTAATTCTCGTGCTTTAACATGCCGGTCAACGAACCATGCATTTAGCTTGTAGAAAGTGTCCTCCACAATGGCTGCCACGGGCAACATTCGGCTCTGCTTGAAAACAGCATTCAAGGACTCGGACCCATTTGTCGTCATTATTTCCCATCTCCAACCTCCATCTTTTGCTTGAAATATTTTCTCATATGCGGGTGCTTCTTGCAGATCTCTCGGATTATTTTTCCCCACCTTGAGTAAGTACGAATTTGCCTTCGGACAGTACTACACAGAAATAAATTTTCAGATTAGAAAAATATAAGTAAATAGTTTATTAAAATTTCATCTAAAATATACATACCTTGGCAAACTCTTTGAACATCTCTTCCAGCCTCCTCGGCTTCTTCCTTCTGCATCCAATTTTAAATGTATCTGCACCCGAGTTGTCATAACCCGAGTGTTCAAAACCCGAGTGCTGCTGCACCGGGCTATCATGACATGTATTATCCGTAGAAGGTCCAACCCCGGACCGACGCAGGACCTTTCTGGAATATAACTCCATTATCGGGGTACCCGCAGATTGAAAAGTATTATAAACACATCTCCAACCATCCTCATCTGTTATTGGATACTTTACATAGTAAGGTCTATCCCTCCCTGTGTCAACCCGAGTAACTAAATCTATGTCATACCGGTTGTTGTTTACACCAATCCTTTCGAATACCTTTTGCTTAAGTTCCATAAATGAGGTGTTTTCGTTAACCTCAAAGCCGTGGGTTGGATCTTTCGTGTAATATACTCCCTCCACACCCACCACGAACTTCCCGCCCATATGCAGTGTAACCAACATTTTGATAGCTACATTAATAAACAATATGCATTAATCTACAGTAATCTGCAGTAATCAACAGTAATCTACAGTAATCAACAGTAATCAACAGTAATCTACAGTAATCTACAGTAATCTACAGTAATCTACAGTAATCTACAGTATCTACAGTAATCTACAGTATCTACAGTACTCAGCAGTAATCAACAGTAATCTACAGTAATCAGCAGTATCTACAGTAATCTACAGTACTCAGCAGTAACCTACAGTAATCTACAGTATCTACAGTAACCTACAGTAATACACATTAACTAAATAATAATAAAATAAAAATATAAAAAAATACCTTCGGAGCACAGTAAAGAGCGAGAGGCGGGGCGAGAGCGAAAATGAGGTGTGAGGGAGAGAGTGCGCAGTTTGCTGGTTTTTATAGGATGTATAGTGGACCGCCCCATAGGGGGGCGGTTTTCTTGGCCAACAGAACCGCCCAACCATAGGGCGGTTTGGAGGGTATGGTGAACCGCCCCATAATAGGGCGGTTAGGGCATTTTTAAAATTTTTCCCAAATTGAGGGTAGATTTGATATTTTTTTTTTTTGTTAGGGTATTAATAAAAATGTCGGCACTCCTTGTTGCACAAAGAATACAAAAAAAAGAAAAAAAAAAAAAATTTGGATCGGTATTATCCTCACCGGTTTAAACTTTGAACTTTTTGAATAGGTACAAATATTATGGATCCTTCTACTGCTAGAAATTCAAAAATATCTTTTATTTCTCACTCTTCTTTTTTAATATTTTCAACAGAAAAAATTCTCAGAAACTTCACCACCAAATTATCATGCATGACCCCGGCCATCTCCTCCCAATTTTTTTTTTTCAAAACTTCACCACCATCTCTGGTTACCTCGGCACCCACGTCACTATCATATACCATAAGGGCACAATGCTTGCCACGTGGCAACCATCCAGCGGTCCTAATTATTGAACCAACGTGTTGCCTGTTAGAATCACCACTCCTCACGAGAGCAGCCCAGGAGCAACCATTATATATTTGACCCCTCCCTCAAACCCTAAAAAGCAGATTGAGTTGATCACTACACATTCCACAAGCTTTACTGTTTTCTCTCAGTAAGAGCCACCTGCTAGTGCTATCTCATTTACAAAAGAATTTTTATAATGGCAACTTCATCATTTGCCCTCAGCTCCTACATGTCAGTGAGGGCACCGATTGTTGCTCAGAGGAGCCGCCTTGCCGGCCTCTCCTCCGTGAGATCGTTGCCACGGAGGACTGTCATTCGTTGCCAAAATAAGGTAAGTATCCTGATAAATTTCTTTCTTACTTTCTTTAATTTGACTGAGAAATTTATTAGCTAGATGATATAATTAATAGTTGGTGCATGTAATGGTACTGTGTCAAGTTCTGTGTACGGTGCACGGGCATATATAAGTTGTTCATCCATTTTGTTTGTTCATTTAAAAAAAAAATATATAATATCTTTGATTTTAAAATGTCACAATTATATTGAACGGGGATATATATTAGTGTTATTATTTTATAAGGCAGAATAGACACGTAAAACATTACATCGCACCGACACTTATGATACGCTTATTATACCCACATCAGTACATCACACACTTCAGTACACTTGATTTAAAACTGACAATTTAGTTATTCTTATAATTATACAACCGGAGCAGCCATCTCCATCTCCTGCTCCAAAACCTACCCCAAAGGTACTTATATAAAATAATTGAAATAAAAAAGAGAACAGTATAAACTACTGCTACATGCTTCCTAAGTTTCTACAACTAGTAAACTCAATCATGCTTGGATAAATTAATTGACAAATATTTTTTAGGTGAGCACCAAATTCTCCGACGTGCTAGCATTCAGCGGTCCAGCACCAGAGAGAATCAATGGACGGCTAGCCATGCTCGGTTTCGTCGCAGCAATAGCTGCAGAGGCCGCGAGCGGCGAAGATTTATTTGCGCAGTTAGCGAACGGTGGTTTCCCCTTGTATGTTGGCACAGCGGTACTATTCTCGGTTGCCTCATTGGTACCCTTGTTCAAAGGAGAAAATGTGCAGTCGAAAACCACCGGGATCATGAATGAGAATGCCGAGATGTGGAATGGAAGATTTGCCATGCTAGGCTTGGTGGCCTTGGCTTTCACAGAGTATTTGAAGGGTGGGCCTCTTGTGTAAATTAGTACAATGTATTCTTTTCATGTAATCTTGGGAGGAGATTAAGGAACAGGTTTCGTTTGTAGTAGTAAAAGAAGAACACTAAAAAAAGATTGCTTAACAGGAGACTACTGTTATTATATACAAAATCTTAGGTGAAGTTTTTCATTTGAAAGATTGCTTAACAGGAGACTTTGTTCACTCTTGATTATTTTGCTACACTTAGGGTGTCAATGACATCCTTTTACCCGTTTACCCAACCCTGACCGTATTTGATTAGACAGGTACGAATAAGGTTTTGTTTTTGTTTAGCGTGTCTAGTACGGATAAGAGTAAAGTTTTTTTTAGTTAACATAATGACTAAGGGTATAAGTAAAGACTATTTCTTATCCGTTATCCCAGCTATGCGATGATAATTAAAAACAAAAATTATAAAATTATTTATATGGCGATGATGATTGATATGATAAAATATTATTCATGGGTTATATGTATCTATTTCGTGACATCTTTTTATACGTTTACCCCACTCGTTATAGGCAGAGCCAAACCTTCAAACTATGAGAGTCAAATTAGTGTGAATGAGGATCAATCATATAATTTTTTTTTTTTAGAATGTAAGTTAATTTACAAAACTTGTAGTATTTTACTCTAAACTATATATATAAACATGTATAATAAAAAAGTTTGAAAATAAATGGGGTCAATCGATCCCCATTGGTTATTAGTGCCTCTGCCTCTTCAACCCGTACGTACCATATTTAATAAGACGGATACGGATAAAAGTAAATTTTTTTCCGTTAACATAACGGGTAAGAGTATGAAAATATTTCCACCCGACCTGTTTCGTACCCGATTAACTGTACTAGAATTATTGGGCTGAACGATTCCACAATCTCGGACAACGTCTCATTGAGTCAATAATAAATGCTTCTGAGACCCGTTATTAGTGATTTATACAGAAAACATGAAACAAATTTCCTAAAAAGAACAGAGAATCTGACTCTATTCTCCAACCATGTTTGATCGTAGAGTAAGAGGTGATGAGTAAATTGCTTATTCCGTATGTAAGTTGTCAATAATGTGAAATTTGGTGCTTATAAAATATATCCTAATTTTAACAAAAAGAAAGGTTATAAATGCACAATCCTATCGTTCTAGTGTAATTACGGATATCAAAATTTTATTTTAGCAAAAATATAAAAAAAAAAAAATTCACCCGTAGACATATTCTTTAAAAAAATTCCATCTCTTTAGACGAATTCATAACTTATTCTACGCACTTATTTCATACGTAAGATCCACTGCTATCATAGACAAAGATAGATTTTTTAAAATCTTGTTTTTCTAAATAAATTGATTAAACTTAAGCTAATAAACAAAATATAAATATAAAAAAAATAAAACGAAGTAAACCAACTTAATATTTCTTAAATTAAGTAGCAAATCAAACATGATAGAGCTCTAAAGAGAGAGAAATGTGGCAAACGCCAACTGTTAGCTCCAGTGCTGCCCCACTTCATGTGCCAAAAGCGTACACGTTGCACACTCACGCTAAGCACCAAAACACACTCCGCGAAAAAGCGAGAGCTGTCTTGCAAGATGCCTTCCCAAAAGTTTCTCAAAAATTCACCACCGTCTCTGGTTACCTCGGCACCCACGTTACTATCATATATACCATGAGGGCACAATGCTGACCACGTGGCACCCATCCAGCGGTCCTGAATATTGAACCAACGTGTTCTCTGTTAGCGCCACCACTCGTCACGAGAGGAGCCCAGGAGCAACCATTATATATTTGACACCTCGCTCAAACCCTAAAAAGCAGATCTGCACTGTGACTTGACACTACACATTCCACAAGCTTTACTATTCTCTTTAGTAAGAGCTCAGCTGCTAGTGCTATCTCATTTACAAGAGAATTTTTATAATGGCATCTTCATCATTTGCGCTCATGAGCTCCTACATGTCAGTGAGGGCACCGATTGTTGCTCAGAGGAGCCGCCTTGTCGGCCTCCCCTCCGTAAGATCGTTGTCTCGGAGGGCCGTCGTACGTTGCCAAAGTGAGGCAAGTATCCTGATAATTTTTTTTTTTTTTGTTCGTTCTGATTTCTTTAATTTACTTAGAAATTAGTTGCTATAATTAATGGTTGGTGTGTCCATAGTGACAACTTAATTGTTCGGAAAAGGTTCGGCGAGGTCAAAAATTCGTAATTCGGGAATAATTCGGGTATAATTCGGGAATAATTCGGAATAATTCGGATCAGAGTCCTACAAGGAATAAAAAAAAACAAAACAAAAAAATGTTCGGGGAAAAATTCGCGAATAGTTCGTAAAATTCGCAAATTATTCGGGTATAATTTGGTTAAAGTTTGGTCAACCGAATAATTCGGCGTTCGGTTCGGCATCACTAAAAAACGAATTATTCGGATATAATTCGGGTATAATTCGCGAATCTTGTCACTCGACTGTCGAGTTCTATGTACACGGGCATATACAAGTTGTTCATCCATCCTGTTAATTTTTTTGTTAAAAAAAGCAGTATAATATCTTGGATTTTAAATTGTCACAATTATATTGAGTATTAAATAATGTACATATTTCTTATCACTGTCAGTATACCTGATTTGAAATTTACAATTTATTTATTCGCATTAATTATGCAGTCGGAGCAGCAACCTCTGGAGCAACCCACAACCTCAACACCACCATCTCAGCCTTCTCCATCTCCTGCTCCAAAGCCTTCACCTAAGGTACCTTAACAAAATAATTGAAATAAAAAAGATAACAGTATAAACTACTTTTACATGAATTAATTTTCTACAACTAGTAAACTTTATTATGCTTGGATAAATTAATTGAAAAATATTTTTAGGCGAGCACCAAGTTCTCAGACGTGCTAGCATTCAGCGGTCCAGCACCAGAGAGAATCAATGGACGGCTAGCCATGCTCGGTTTCGTCGCAGCAATAGCTGCTGAGGCCGCTAGTGGTGAAGATTTGTTTGCGCAATTGTCGAACGGTGGTATCCCCTGGTTTTTTGGCACAGCAGTACTATTCTCAGTTGCCTCATTGGTACCCTTGTTCAAGGGAGAAAATGTGCAGTCAAAAACCACTGGGATCATGAATGAGAATGCCGAGATGTGGAATGGAAGATTTGCCATGCTAGGCTTAGTGGCCTTGGCTTTCACCGAGTATTTCAAGGGTGGGCCTCTCGTGTAAATTAGTGCGATAGATTTGATCTGTTTATTTAATCATGGAGGAGATTAAGAAACAGGTTTAGTTTGTATAGTAAAAGAGAAGAAGATCATTTGTATGGATTACTAGTGTTATTATATACAAAATCTTAACAGGAGACTTTGTTTGTCACGTTTTGATTATTTTGCTTTATCATAGTATAAGTAGGGTTGAAATGCCTCATGTTTGTTTTTCATGTCTCAACCGTGATTTACATTTTTATCTTTATTTTTAAAATTCAAACGGTTAATTCAAACTGCTAAACATGATCTCCACATTAAAATATGTTTTGGAGACCAAATTTGATTTTAGTTTTTGGAATTATTTATTTATTTTTTGTAGAAGGTACAAAATAACTGTTTTCAGAGGGGATTAATTCTGGACCATTCAAAAAGAGTATTTTTCTAAAAAAACAAAAAAAAAGCAATTATACAGCGATACACATTAACATATTGATTATTTGAGTATTAAGATATTAATATATTTCTCTTTATTCTAACATATATGGCCTCATATTATTGGAATTATTGTAGCATCTCTGTTCTTTTTATATTCATAAGCCAGTTTCTCCCATCCAGAGTGAACTTCAACAAAAATAAAATTTCAATAATTGCCACGTAGACATAATAAATCACTGAATTATTGGTTTGTTTCATCTTCTTAATTAGCCAGTTCCCATAATCATGATTCTGAAAATCGAAATCAAAATTGAAATCAGTTATTTGACCATGAAATTGGAGTCTGATGTCATGGCTAGTATGACATCAGTGTCATTTCAGCATATATAACCAACTCCAAAACCTATCGAATCGACTTCAAATGGTAAATCCAAACCGTTCCAACTAATCTATTTCATTAGTTGTCCGTTTATATGCAAAATTTATAATTTTTCGAATTTATTTAGTATTAAGTCAAGCGGTCAAATGTGTGAGTTTTTAAGTTAATTTTAATGCATTCATTTTTCAACATTTTTGACTACTTGATTTGATATTAAAATAACTAGAAAATATAAAAATGTTGCATGTAAATGCATCACTCATAAAGTAAATCACTTTGAATGGTTTGGATTAGTCGTTTGAAGTCTATCCAATCAATTTTGTAGTTGGTGTCATATGACATCGATGTCATACTAGCTGGACTTATTAAATTGGTATCGAATAAAACAATAATAATTGGTTGAATCAGATCGAAAATTCGATTTTTTTCTTTCAAAAGTTTTTTTTTGTATTAAAAAAATTGGAAAAAAATTATAAAAACAATAGCCGTGTAAATCGAAAAACTAGGTTAAAATAGAAAATCTTTGTTTTTTGGTACCATTTTTCGCAATTGAAGCGGAGTCGATAACATGTAACATGAGTCCTTCAGCTATATAACAAGTTGAAATGAAAACTTAAAAATAAATATTAAATAAGAAAGGCCCAATTAATTGAATCACAAAGATTGTCCCATCCGTACATTTTTTTTTCTTCCTCCATCTTCTTTTGTTCTATTTACAAAAAAAAAAAACGTTCCAAAATCGTATAAAACTCGGCCGATTTTCAACGATTCCACAGGTTTTTTGTACAAAATTCGGTCGATTATTGATTTAAGACTAATTCTGTTGATTTTCGAAATGAAAATAGCCGTGCAAATCGGATAACAATTGGCTCGACTCTGACCAATTCCACTCCCATTCAGTCGAGTCTAACTCGGACTCGGCCAATTTTCCAAATCATTCCATAATCACCATGTTCTCACATATTAGGAGGTGGTGTATCTGCATATCTCCAACTAGTGTGCTTTATATTCATGATATATGCAACAAAAACGAAATAACCTTTGAAGGGAAATTACATTTATATTCTTTAAAAACTTCAAAATAATGTATTTTTCTCTCTATAATTCATAATGTCATATTTACCTCTCTAATTTTCAAAAACTCACACCCAATTTATTGTTTTAATATCATTTTAAATTTATAAATACCCATTTATCATTTACATTAAAAAAATAAAAATAAGTAGCTCATGTAAGAGAAATATTCAGTCTTTTAATTAATTTAACCGCCCAAGAGCCAAACCCCCAAATTAGCTACTGATCACAATGCAGCATTTTTCTTGTAAATCTTTTCAGATTTTTCTGATAAATTGTGTGTGTCAAAATTATCGAATTATAATTACTCTGGTAATTAACCATTTGTTATCATGAGTTCAAGTTCATCTAGCCGTTATAACAAGTTTGTAATTAGTACTAAGTACTAACCAGAATATCTTACTTTTAAGTACATAGTGGCGCAAATTATTTACTTGTATTAGCTATGAGGAATTCGAAGTTTTTGTCTGTACATTAGAAAATAAATAAATTAAATGTATGACGAACAAATTTGCAAGATTTATTAAAATGAGCGATGACAATAAGCTGTCATTGCCGGTGCCCGGGCTCAAAATTGTGATGTTGACATTGCAAGCTTTCCAATTTACAAATGGACGTTGAAAACAGGGACAAAACTATGTATAATCCATACATGCTCACCTACCTTTATAATTTCAAAAAATTTAATGATGTATATTAAAATCTAATAATTTTTTTTTTTAAAATTTTATATTATTCAGCCCTCATGAATTATTACATGTGTACTTGTAGGAGCATATGTAGTATTTACAATTCTAATTTGTTATTGTGGAGACTTAGGTTTAAGTCATGGCCGTGCATTATTGATAAGCATAAATTATATACACATTTGATCTAGTTTTTATCATAAAACAACTCCAATTATCATGTATTTTGAATATAAAAGGAATAAATTACACCTAGAATCAAGTTACTGCGGTAGTTTGGCTTTAAAATGCAGGAAAAGACGAAAAATGATGTAATTTGGACTGAGTGCGGATCAACCACCCGCACTGAGATTCAGTGCGGACGCACTCAGTACTTAGCCGAATTTTCCAGCAGTTCAGCGCAGCCAGAATTTTTCCCGAGCGTAATGCGTCCGCACTCACACGCCAGTGCGGGTCAACCACCCGCAGTGTATACTTGGTCGGATTTCCAGAAACTGCAGAAGCTCAGCAGTGCGGGTCCTTCACCCGCACTCCCCACCAGTGCGGACGCACTCAGAGGATTACGCAGGATTTTCGCCAAGTTAAATAAGGAAAGTTGAATCCAGTGCGGATTAACCATCCGCACTCACATCCAGTGCGGACGCACTGAACACGCAGACTGCCAGATTTACCCGGTTTCAACACAGTTTCTATTTTTGGCACTCCAAGGACACGTTTTCAGAAGCCAAAAATAGCAATACTTGCCAGGAAAGAAATGTAAAAAGAGCACCCACTAACTCCACCTTCTAGCCTCTAAATTGGGCATGATCTCTTGCTTTAAAAGGGGGGGCTCATTTCCATTCTCTCATCCATCAAACAACACATCTCATTCTCTCTCTACACACATAACTCAGCCATATTTTCTGAAGGAGGCAAAGCTTTCAAGCAAGGAGAAGAAGGGTTTCTTGAGCAAGATTCGGCAAGATTGAGGTTCTAGATTCAAAGGGTGTAATTATTCTTTATTTCATTTCCTTTTATTCTTTGCCAAACTTTGTCATGTTTCCCTCCAAGAGGGAGTAGTTCTCTCTCTAGGGGTTTAGGTCAATATGCATGAACTTGTTTAATTCTATTTTATTCGATTATTTGCTTTTATTATGATTGTTTTATCGGATTTGATTGTTAATTTCTGTGATTTAAATAATTTGTGTTAAATACAATTAGTACTTGAATTGTAGCATCTCGTTTTGGTTTCAAAAGAACCAAAATTGACTAGGATCAATAGGATAGTACCAAATTGTGAATGCAAATATCTTAGGATTAGATTAAGATTCTAACAAATTTAATCTAAGCCGGAACTACAGAAATTAGGGTTAGGGATTTGGTGAAGAACCTAAACGAGAAGTCAAATCCTAATTAGGACATCTCAAATCGAGTCGAATATTGGTATCATGAACTTAATTGAGAAGTACCAATATTTGAGGAGATGAGAGACTAACAAGAGCTTATAGTCTAAGTAGTTAGGGTGAAGAACCTAAAAAGTGAAGTCCGAATTACTTAGACACGTTATTAATTCATGAAGGTGACCCTTAATAACATATTAGGTTAGAAACATCATCAAATCATACATGAATTTAAGCAAATACCGAATGAATAGAGTTAACAAGGAATTGTAGACCAAAGACCTCTAGATTCTCTAAACCTTGAAAACAAACCAACTTTTCTCTCTTTTACTTTTACTTTTAATTGTTTAAAACTCCTTTTTTCGGATATTGAACCCAACCTTATGATTTTTACTACAAACCACCCCCCCCCCCAATTTACTTTATTGCATTTTACTTTCTTTCTTTTCTGAAATTTATCATCTAAAGTTGAAAATTAAGTATTTATCTTACTACTTGTGGTTCGATACCCGATAATATACTTCACGGTAGGATTGTATACTTGCAATCTAAACCGAAAGTGTATTTGAGGATAAAGCTTTTTACATATACCCTTTGCACGTATCAATTATTCATTTTAAATTTTAGCTCCCTCTATCTACCTTTTATTTTCACCCTTGACTGATCGTGTTAGTGTCAGCATCACTATTTTGTCGAAGTTACATACGACTCTTTTATTCTCTCTTTCTTTCTTTTCATCACTATGTTCGAGTTTATTTTCGCGTGCGCACATCCTTCCTTTACACATTATTTTTATGAAAATTCCTCATATTCATGTATGATGTGTCATGTGTGATTGACCTTTTTGTAGTAGTGACTGAAATTGAAACACTCAGATAAAGATATGAAAAAGTTAACTGACCTAACCTGGAAAGTGCAAATGATGTGTGAAATAGTAGAAGTACATACATACGATGCATATGAGCATGCAAACTAGAATTAATCTCTAAGGAACTTAATTCCAATTTGCATGCTCATATGCACCATATGTAAGAAAGATGAAACTCAATAGTTAATTACTCAAATTTCATGTATATTTAAGTAAATGGGTGTTTTATGGTATCTAAAACCCAGAATTGTAAGCTCCTGAAAGCTTGCAAGTGTGTGTTTTATTATTGATATGCCGACCGCGTCAGACATCAGACGGTTGTAAGCTCGTGAGAGCAGCCCCCCTGCATCCAAAATCCAGCCTTGATACCTACAAATATTAACCAAAATTGTTTCCGTAAAACATTACATGAAAGGGTTTTATTAGGAAAAAAAAAAAGATTACTAAAAAGTGTCAAAATAGTACGAATGATATATGCAACGGTGGATTCAGAGAGAGGCTCATGGGTAGACACTTGTCTATCTCTGGATTTGAAAATTTTGTTAGACCAAGTGGTAAATTAATCTTGTGCTTATTCCTGAATGGACTTGTGCCTATCCCTAGATCACGTGTTGTGCCGTAATGAAGTCAGATTTTTACGTATCATGTTTTGCCATTATCAAATTTGAAATTATGGTCACGGCACGTTAGTCACTCTTTGACAACACGTGACCGGTTTGTCACGTTTGGTCATATATAATTATTTTTTTCATAATTTATGTTAGTTTATTCAAGATTCACCATTCGATCAAGATTTAACAGCCCTAATTACACGTGACTCAGACCACGTACCATGTCGCAATTAAATTTTTGGCTTGACATGTCGTGCTAAATTTAAAAAAAATGGCCACATCACGCGAATGATCACGATACAGGACATGCGAGTTATGACACGTGACCGGCATCCGTGTCGTGCCGTGACGGAAACGTACATTGCCATGACGTATCCAGTCACGTCATGGCTTTTTTAAATTCCTATCCGCTATTCCGCTCTAGAAGTGGCCATCTGCGCTTGTTGTGTTTTCCTTGTGTTGTATTTGTGACTTGTGAGTAGTGAGGAAATGCTTTGATACTTTACAAGTACTCTTGGATGCAATGGGGATTCTAATTAATTGAATCTTAGGGAAGCAGGACGTCATGGTTGTGCTATGATCCCAAGTTCCAACCCTCTCCGGTGCAAACTGTAATAACTGAGGCCATTGGAGTTACTTCTGTTGACCAATGTCCCATTTAAAGAATTGCAAAAGAAAATAAAATGCATTGTCAGTATTTTTCTCTGTAATTTACAAAGTTAATGTGTCTGAATTTAACTTTTATTAACTAATAAAAGTTTCGGAGCATAACCCGATTTCTTTATTCAGATCCCAAATATCACTCGACGCCTCCAGTTTGAGCAGCAGGAGTACTAACCGAGATGTGCGAGTGAAATAGTGAATCAGGAAACCACATTTCTGTCAGCGGGAAAATTATCCGAGACTTTTCCTCTCTTTTTTCTTTTTCTTTTTTTCTTTTTGAAAATTGGGTACAAGCTACCATTGTAATCTCCGAGACTTTTCAGTTTTCTTTCTCTTTTTTTTTTTCAGAACTTAGTGACTACCGATGACTGCCGCTATTGAAAGCAATTATTTACCGGCTGTAAAAGAGTGGCTCAGGCCGAGCTAGGCCCAAGCTCAGCTCATTAATTCTGGACCGAGATCTTACCGAGCTAGCTCGTGAGCTGACGAGCTGACGAGCTAGGTCCGGTTGGATCGTGTTTTAACCGAGTTGGACAGTATAAAATGCATACAAATTCATACAAGTTTACAAATTGATGCCTAGCCGAGCTAGCTCGTTCTGAACCGAGCTAATGGCGAGCTAGCTCGTTAACCACTCGGTCCACTAACGAACAAGCGAGTCAGGTGCGAGTCACGATCGAGTGGGAAAAACGTGCCGTGTCTATATTTTAAGGTGTACATGAGACACTAGGCAAATCCATACCATATCTATCGGTAGAGTGGGAAAAACGTGCTGTGCCGTGACTAACACGCTGTGACTTTGGTCACGTGCCGTGCCGTGCCGTGAATAAGTAAATTTTTCACGTGCCGTGCCGTGACAAAAATTACGAGGGGTGGTCACGGCACGCGAGTCACGCCGTGACTAAGACGTGTCGTGACTAAGTCGTGCCGTGATCAAACGTGCCGTGACCAAACATGCGTTAGTCACGTTTGATCGCATTTAACGTTTTAAAAAAAAATATGAAACAATTCTTTAAAATTCAAATATATGTTTTAATTGAAATTTAAATGTAAATATTTTAATTAAAATAAAATTAGTGTATTGCCTCGTGATTGCCGTGATTGGCGTGTCTACCGTTCCGTGACTCACGTGTCCCGTGCCGTGCCGTGCCGTGCCGTGTCTTCTTTGCCAACAATTGGTCACGGCACGCGAATGGTCACGGCACGGGACACGCGAGTCACGGCACGCGACGGTCACGCGTGCCGTGCCGTTCCGTGACGGAGCCGGCTCCGGCGTGCCATTTGACTATCGGAATCAAAGTCGTATTAATAGCATGACCCCGACCATCTCCAGTTTTAAAAATGATTCTTTCAATCCATTTTGGTAGTTTAATGAAAAAAATAATTCGTAATAAATATTCATTAAAAATATTTGTATTCAGTTTCTTATGTGTACATTTTTTTTAAATTACAAATTAAATAATTAGCGTGATACGATAAATTCATCTCCTAAACAATTACTGGATGCATCCAGTTTTTTGTAATACTGGCGGAGAACAATTATATGCATGTGAATCAGATGAGAGCAGCAGTAATCGAAAATAAGAAAACTCAAAACAAATGAGCTCACGGTTGCCCTTATATTCTGGGTAAAGATATATTTTAACTTCATACGAGTACAAATTATACATATTTTTTATTGGATTAATTTTTGATGTATCCTCGTAGACTTCTCTAATTTCCTATATACCCCTCAACACTTGAATATATCTTATTTGTCTCTAAATTCTTATGACTCTTTCCTTTTTACCCATTACATAATAATTCTGACATTAACTATGGTTAAATCTATAGTTAAAATAATAAAAGACAAAAATATCCTTCTTGATCCGTCTCTTATTTTTCCGCGTTCTTAATTTGAGGGCATGTTCGGCCAATCACTGTGCGCGTGGGAAAAAAAATTCCCTCAGAATTCACGGAAAAAACCCCACGCGCACAGTATTATCAGTTCAATTCCCATTCTTGTTCCCGTTCCCATCGACGGCCGAACAGGCCCTTCACCTCTTACTTTTCTCCCGCTGGTCCGTTATCTCTTTTCTTCATACGTCTTGCAAGTTTATTTCTCGTTAAGTAATTTTGTTGCTTCTTTTCATTTCCACTAAAATTTGGTATTTTTTTTCGCTGATGGCGTTTGCACCGTCTTTGTGTCATTTTCTTTGCTAGGGTTGCAATGAACTCATCTTGTCGGCATTGATTATCTCTATCATCAATTTCAAGTTTGACTTTTGTGGATATTGATGGCCGAATTGCCTAGTGTTTGATACCAATTTTGATTAAGAATTTGGTTTTGTTTTAATTTGACCAATTTTGTTCACTGGTTGGTGTTACCTAGGTCCAGGGACAAAATTGCAATTAGAGATTACATTGATATATTTGATGTAACTTTTATAGTTAATTTTATACGTACTGAACTGTTGGAAATTGATGATGGAAAAATAAGAATGAGATACCTACGCACGATTATAAGCAAAAATCATAAAAGTGCATTTTCATGCATTCTAGTTCCTGATTTCAATCACTATTTTCGATAAATCATAAGAAAATAAACAAGAACATTGATTTTTTATTATCTTATCTGAACATATAAGTAGTTTTTTTTTTTCAATATTGATATAAAAAACAGCTAATTTACAATGATTAATTAATTTATCTTCAAAGTTCTATTGTGTCATTCATCCATACACTTATTGTTTTTAAGAGACAGTGATAACTTTAATTTTAAAACAAAGTAGGGACTATTTAGCAAATGATGATAAGCATCTGGAGCATTTCTACCATTCCTTGAATCCAACCTAGTCATGTAGATGCATTTTTTTTTCTGAAGTCGCTACCAGACAGAATTGCTAACTGGTACATAAGCCATGCCAGAGAGGAATATGAGCTCAGTAAATGTTATAGATACATTCTAGTTATATTAATTCATTAATTTTTACCAGTTTCTCTTATATTAATTCATTCATTTTATAGTACAGTTTTTGTCAGTATAGTTGTTAGTTGCTACTTTAACTAACAAAAGTTATCATGTAATCCTGAAAAAAAAAATTTAATGGAAAATATAGTCCTTTGTTTTTAATATTAATGAGATGTATTCCTCATCGATATTAAATGCTCAAATTACCTCTTCTTACTTACCAATTGAGAGAAATATGGGACATGGGGACACAAAAAAGAACTGGGAAGAAGGCAATTTTATATCCGGTACATCCTTCATTGTTTCCATGTAGATTGCATACAGAATTATAATGTTTTTGAAGGGTAAATAAGAAAATTGCCTCTTCTAAGTTTTAGGGTAATTATTTTATTTTTTATACAGGTCAAACTTGACCAAATCTGATAATTTAAAAAAAAAAAAATTTAAGTCAATATGATAAATTTTGGAGTTATGCTTACCAAATTCTAGCTTTATTCAAAAAAAAATATGTGTGTGTAAAGTTGTGTGTAAAGTGATATTAATCATATTTAATAAAAAAAAATTCAGCTTTTAATTTTTAAATTATTAAAGATTTAAAATAAAGACATAATAATGTTATAAAAAATGAAGACATTTGAACTATTTTTCTTTCTCTAAATAAATTATAGATATAAGTGAATATTAATTGACTTGGTCACTGTAATAAATTAATATTAAATTACTCGGCCACTGTAATTTTCACAACATTGGGTCATTAGTTAACCATTATATATTGTTCGAACAAAGCACCACAGAGGATCAGATACTGCCTCAACAAGCTTTTTTGGGTGATGATATTAATACTACTGTTTTTTATACTAATACAACATCTCTAGATATTTTAATTGTGTGAACAATTTTACTCTTCAATTATATTTTTTATTTAAAGCTAAATCTTTTTCTTTATTAGTATCGATTATTATTTCTTTTTATGTAATTCTTTTTATAGAAAATCAAAGGTTGCTTAGTTACTATACATGGCCGATGATCTTATATATCTTAGATGTAACAGACATGAATCATATCAAAATAGCAGTTGAAACATTTTTTTTACTCAACTTCACTAAGGGTTATGTATTCTTATTTATTTTTTAAAGTATCTTAAAAGTTTATTACTTTAATAAGAAAAAAAAAACTTATATTATAACATAAAATCACAAAATGATCTGATTAAGAGTTACGAGTAGTCAGTACATAATCCTTAGTGACAGAAAACTTGCTAACGAAAATAAATAACTCATACAATTTTTAGACATTGAATAAAGATGTAGACTGTTTTCATTCTATTCATTCAACACTTGATAGATTTTTCATTTTTTCAATTAATGAATAATTATAAAATATAAATATATTTGTTTCTTTTTATTTAAGACGATGGATCACTTAACGACATTTATTTTATAAGCATAATTTATTTTATCCATATATATAATTTGATGTATGTTTTATCATAAATTAAGTGACTTAAAAAATTAAATACATATATTGTTTATAATAATATAACTGACAGAAAAATAACAAAAATAATTTATAAAAGTTGCATTGTTCTTCATTTAAAATATAAAGAAATGTATCTTGTCCAAATTGTCCTACATGCTACTTATTAAATTTATGCAAAAAAATTCAGAAGTAGAAACCTTGTATTTTTAGTTAGACGATCTCTAACAAAATTACTTTTTTTTCATATTTTTGAAAAAAATAAAGATTTAGAGATTATAAGATCTAATAATTATGGAATGAAGTAAAAGATAGTCATTTCCGGAGAGAAATTTGAGGACAAATTTGTCCATACAATTATAATATTTGAAGATGTTGTGTTAATAGAAAAAAAAATATTAGTGTTAATTGATGTAAATTCTGCAATACAAGTAATAAATTCTAGTTTATACTCAATTCGGTTGCAAGTGTACAACCTTGTCAAGTAGTACTTAGGGATCGTCTCCACAGAGACAAGTTGGAATATCTTTTCTAACCTAGCAATTTAATTTAGTAAAGAAAATAAAAAGGTTTTTGTTTGTTCGAATGGTTGATTTGGTTTTGATTAAACTGAATTAAACTAAAGTCTTAAGGCAAAATCTGATTTTTAACAAAGATGAGAGATTAGGGTTTCTTAGGGTTCCTATCCACTAATGTTATGACTAATTGGTTTATTAAATTTGTTCTTTTAATTATGAAGGCACAGTTGAAGGTTGTAGGTACAAAGGGATATTTCTATATTAATATCATCTTCAAATTAGAATAGACGTCACCTCTCGATACTTGGCTATGCTAATCTAAAGTCATTAAGTTCTTACTGTCCCAATCAATCTAGAAAACCGTCTTTCACCTCTCGGTACTTTGTACAATTTCTCTAAACTATTAGGTCAAGCCCGTATAAGACAAGCATCACCTCTCGGTACTTAGCCTATCAAATACCCTATTCTTTATGGTCGGGACTTAATATTCAATTTCTCAATTGCAAATATCAAATCCTAAGATTTCATGTGATTTCGATTAAGTCTTCACAATCAATTAAAATAGAGAATATATCATAACAAAGAACAAGAAGATACAAAATAAAACCAACTAAATCATCACAAAAGTTTCAAGTACAGCCCTAATTAACCCTAGAAAATCCTTTAGCCAGTCATGGCTAAAGCATAAATGAAATTAAAAAGAGTAAAAGAGTTCCAAAGAGAGAAAATAATAAAACCGGTTGATCAGCGATGTCTTTTTCTCCCTTCTTCTTGTAGGGTTTTGAGGCTACCCAAAGCCATTAGGCTTAAGCTGCGGAAAGACCGTAAAACAAAAATTTTACTTCTAACTTAAGCCAAAAGGATTGAAGTGGTATGTCGGATAATCTATCGAGAGTTACATACCTGTTCAATCATTTTCTTAGATTAAAAACCGTAAGTAAAACTTTACTAATCAGATCATAGATTAAGTAGTATGTCGGATAATAACCGAGAGTTACATACCAGATTAATCATGTATAGACCCAAAGTAGTAAAACCGTATTTACTTGTATTTTAATCAGTTTATAGATCTACTCCTTTGATTGATTTCTAAAAGATTAAATCTATTTAACAATTAAATAGATTAATATAACATTTCTTTACCTTGCTTCCAAATTCAAATTGGAATGCAGTCTGACCCGGCTGTCTGACCCGGCTAAGCAAGCACCAAAAATATAGTGCCTCTATCGGTTATCCACCAGGAACTACCAGAGAGTTGGTATTTCTTTTGCCAGAAATACTATACCAACGGTATTCAAAAATTCGCGGTTTTCGGTAAATCACTATTCACCGAAAGTACGAAATTTCTGACAAAACACTATTCACAAGAATAACTTTTATTCTCGCAAAAATATATATATGGATAATCAGATTTTCTGCAAATCACTATTTGGAAGAGAAAATTAGATACGAATCGAATCAGATTCTGATTCGTACTTTGATTTGGACTTGGAATGAACTTGATTATTTCTCTTACCATTTCATGCCATTATATAGGCCAAATTAATGTCGGTTCATATATGTCGGTTTTAAGAGATGCAAAATCCAATTTGGATTTGTTAATTTGTTTAATATATTTTATTAAACATTTTTCATTTAATTTATTTAAATTAATTTAGGCTTTTAATTAAATTCTAAATTTAATTAAGGCCTAAATTCAAATTGGACTTTTGGTCCAAAATATTAATTCATAATTAATATTTTAATCCATATAATATATATATACAATTATTCTGAATAATTGTATTTCTTGCGTTTGCGATAAATTTATACGACGTGTCATACACGTTTATAAATTTAATTCGGTTTAAGCATGTCATCTCCATGACATATATTTTATTCTTAATTATAACACTTTATAATTAATCATAAAATTTCTCTGATTACTTTCCTATTGGTGTGACCCGATAGGATCTGTGTTATGTTGGGAAATAGAATTAGAACTGTTCTAACTTCTATAATCATAGGTGGCACCTGGCAAGTACATTATGACACCAATTACACAGATGATGCTGTACGGTACAATATCACGATCCAGTAAACGATTTACTTCGTGTTAATTCTTTTGTCTCATAGCTATCAGATTAGTTTCAAGGTAGGTGTGTGTCATCCTTGCAAACTTAATCTTTTCTTGATCCTGAATAGATTATCAAATATGTTTACTCTTGTAATCATACTGGATCCAGATAATCATATTCTATCAAGGGGCCCAGTGATGCTATAGCTCGTATTGAGATACGAGGGACAATAGTACTTTTGATAAACCATCTTTTCCTCCGCATAAGCTATGTATACCGAAGAACTATCCTTATAGCTACTTTTTACGGATAGCGTTAGATAGCAATCACACATATACATTTCTTATGTAGGAAAAATGAATATCTCATACTTTAGAACTTAACACTAAAATGAAAATATTAATGACACAAACACAATTCCATTTAATGTTTCATTTGGGGTCTGTCAAATATCATGTTCTCTAACATGTATCTGTGTGATTAAAATGACAACTCTTTGTCTATGGTTTGTAAAACTTAACCATCATTTAATCCACACACTAACCTTATCGCGGTAATTAGTGTTCCTGCTAATTACCTTGGTTAGAGACTTTTAAGAGTATTATCATCTATATTATGAAGTTTCACAATTCCAGTCATGAACTCGAAATGATTCATAAATTCAATAATACTCAAGGTAACAAAATGATTAAACATTCAATTCATGAACAAAGCTTTATATAACAAATTTATCGTATTATTGACTTCTAGATTATTACAAACTAACACTTCTCTCTTCCTTTGTCTCTCTTGTTAAAACCAGCAATTCTGTCTCAAAAACGTCCTCTTTCTATTTTACAAGTTTCCCCTTTTATACCCCAGCAAAACCTAAAAATAAATCTCTCAAAATAGCAAATTCGGGCTCTGAAACCGCCTTATTGCGGGCCGCAATGAGTGGAGGCGGCTAACTTCTCGCTGTCTGGAATTGTTCTGTTTGATAATGCTACGGCCCGCAATGAAATCTCTTGCGGTCCGCAATGAAAGTGACAGTTTCTCCAAACTTCGTGCTGACTTGCCACAAATCACCCGTTTTGCTCCGTTAAGCTCCAAACACTTGATTACCTGTAAAATAAACATAACTAGGGCAGTAACTTGAACTTTCGGACATTTCTAACCTAATTAAACCTAATCTCAACAAAACTTAGCTTAATTAACATAACAAACCCTAGGTTTCAATAGATATTATTATAGCTTATCATTAATATCAGCCGACATTTTTATTAATATCCAAAGTTAATTACAAATTAATAAATATACCCAAAGTTGTTGGGAATTTATAAAAATATCCATACCGGCCATTTTCTGGCCGGTACTAATTTTTTTTTTTTTAGAGACACTATGAATCAATAGCAATATGCTGAAATCTAACACTAAAAATTCGAATTTGTCTTTTTAAATATTTGTTATATTACTTTTTTGATATATAATTAGCATATTTATACTAAAATACGTTAAATTACTTGAAATTATGTGAAATTACGCTGAATTACATAAAATTACGCTAAATTACGCTAAATTATAATAAAATACGGTAAATGACGCTAAATTACATATGAATAGGGATGATATCTTCACTGAAAAGATAAAAAATGATGACGAAACTTCAAACGGCTATAAAACGGCACTCGAGTGTCTGATTTAAGCAAATGACCACTTTTCGGAAAGCTTGCGAAAATACGCATGTGTCAGTGCCTGCTTTGCTAGATTTTGAAATTCAAAATTCCAAAAAACAAAAGAAGAGCCTCAAAACTTGAGTTGAAGTTTTCGATTAAGATTTTTATTTCTATTGTTCAATCTACTTAGCTCAGTAAATTAGTTATGTAATGAACTTGTAGAATACCAATTTTAAATTATTTTTGAAATTTTTTTACTATTTTTTATGATTTATGAAAGATGGCACAAAATCGGCCTAATTTAGCGTAATTTAGTGTAATTTACCGTATTTTATCACAATTTAGCGTAATTTTGTATAATTTACCGTAATTTAACATAATTTTAAGTAATTTAGCGTATTTTAGTATAAATATGCTAATTATATATCAAAAAAATAATCTAACAAATATTTAAAAAATAAATTCGAATTTTTAGTGTTAGATTTCAGCATATTGCTATTGATTCATAATGTCTCTAAAAAAAAAAAAAATTAGTACTGGCTATTTTCTGGCCGGTACCGAAATAAATTAAAATCGGCCAGAAAATGACTGGTATGGATATTTTTATAAATTCCCAACAACTTTGGTATCTTTATTAATTTGTAATTAACTTTGGATATTAATAAAAATGTCGGTAATATCAGTCCCGTTTTTTTTCTGCGCGCACAAGTGTATAGATAGATCACCTTATTCTTTGGAAGACAGAAATTTTAAGTCCATGGCTTTCTCTGTACTTATCTGAAGTTGTTGTGGGACTAAAGGGCCTCGTGCGGTGTCAAACCCAAGAGCCGGATAATAGCAGTCCCGTTAGATCCGACGGCCACGCAGAAGCAAATTAGCAATCCTACGATCAGCTTGTGATAATATTATCTTTTTTTTTATTTTTAAATTCCGAAAGAACTTGAGACCTGTTGTTAGGCTCTGAATAGTTTAACGAATTACTGTAATTTGTAAGAAAATAAAAGATTCAATAATGGCGAAAACCAAAATACGAAGTGGTGAACACGAGAAAAATGAGGGCCCATAAATATTGTGTGATTGAAATCAACAAAGCTCTAATGCATTAAAGGAAATATATTACCCATAAAATAAAAACAAAATGCAAGAATAAATTTACTGCAACATATTAAATCATTTATAGCCCCGCCCACCTGCCCTATTATTAAAAAGAAAGTAAAACAAAAATAGTAAATCGTCAAATATGTTCTTCTCTGATTTCTTCAACCATCTCTAAGATTGAGAGGTGGTGTATTTGCATAATTCCAGCTTGTGTGCTCATGTTCGCCATATGTTCTACCACCTGCCACATCATCTGCACTTACGAGGTCAGTTAACTCTTTTATGTCTTCATCTGAGAGTTTCACTTGCAGTGCGCTTATGTTGCTATCCAAGTTCTTAATTTTGCTGGTTCCTGAAATAACCCACAAAAATAAAATTATTAGTTTTCAAAATTGCCAGTCCTATTGTTTTAGTTATTGTTTAGTTATAGTTATAATTGGTAACCCACTTTTCTGTATCATTTAAGATATTATAGCAATTTGCTGGTTATTATTGATCAATTTCCTTCATCTATATCACATTTTCAATTAACCAACACATGAAAAAGTTAATAACAACAAGCATTTTCTACCAACTTAATATGAGAAGGAATGTTTGGTTTCCGAAAGTAACCATTTCAGAAAGAATGTTGGAAAATAAATCAAGCAAACCTGGGATGGGAACCACATCATCCCCTTGGTGAAGAACCCATGCCAGAGCTAGCTGAGTAGTTGTGCATTTGTGCTTCTTTGCTAGGCTCTCAAGCCGAAAAAACAAATGTTTGTTCTTCTCCATATTATCCCTCGAAAACCTTGGGTGATTTGTCTACTTCCCATAAAAGAGCAATTATTAGTTTAGCACCAGTGACATGACTTCAGGCTACAAATCAATACACACACACCACTTTCTGGTACTTTGAAAGATGGTCTCTGTAATTTTATATCATTATTTTGTAGAGCTTTTAATAGGCACCTTCTGATTTTTGTTTAATACAGTAAACCAAAAATCAGAAGGAAAAATAGAACAAGATGATTGGAATGTTATACCACACCTGTGGATTTTGTTACCAGGAAGGCATCAATGGGGCCTTCCAAATTAACTACTAGGTTGAGTAAATTGTTATTTATTATTTGATTTTATATTACTAATTTCAGTCTTGAATTGGTGCTTGTACTTCTTGATAATCTCAATATGAAAGATTAACATAATCTTTTTTTTTTAAATTGCTTGGTAGTGGCTACCAAGTTAAAGATTAACATAATCATTCCTACATATTTAAACTGATATATAAACTGAAGGAGAAATGGACAGAATAGGCAATCTGGTTTCTAATTTACCAGATATGAGCCGTCCTCTAATTCTTCGACAACTCCCCTTCCGCCAAAAAATCCACGACCAAGGGGGCTGTAGGCTACTATTCCTATGCCAAGTTCTCTGTAGAACAAAAATTCAACTAACAAGTAACCTTAACAATATTCATATATGTGTGTCTCATTGCGGTTATTTTTCAACAACAAATCAAATCTACAACAAAAAAGGAAGAAAAAAGTATTACCTGCAAAGTGGCACAATTTCTGACTCGATATCACGAGTCCAGAGGGACCACTCCATCTGCAAAGCAGTGATTGGATGCACTGCATGTGCACGCCTAATTGTATCAGGACTTGCCTCCGACAATCCAATGTACTTCACCTTCCCCTCTTCCACTAGTTTCTTTAGTTCTCCAATCTATATATATAGAACAAAAACTCGATCTCATAAGGCTTCTGGCTACTCTAGAATTGATGGCCACCTATTTGTCTACCAAATTAAGGTTTTGGGCAAAGATAATCAAGCCCAATCAATTGATAATTCTTAACAAAGGAAAATACAAATGAATTTGTAGAACAAAGAATCAATAGGGTAAGAACTTAATTACAGTTTCCTCGATTGGAATGGTTGTATCGATCCGGTGTTGGTAGTAGAGATCAATGTACTCTATTCCAAGTCTTTTAAGGCTCGCCTCGCAACACACGCGGACATAATCTGGCTTGCCGCATATATCAAAATTTCCAGCAGCATTTCTTGAAATCCCAAATTTGGTAGCCACTTGCACCTTTTCCCTTGGCAATTGCTTAAGAGCCTGATAAATGAAGACCTTGGTAAGTCAGGAAAATAGCAACTTTATTGGTTGGCAACTTAAAATGGATGTGTGAGTTTCAATTACTCCTTTCAGTAATTTTCAAAAGTAATTGGGCAAACTTTTTTAATTTTTCTGTTGAATTTCCCCAAACTCAAGTACTGAAAGCAACATTATAATTGAGTATAAACAGTCTTCTTTTATGATCTGAAATGAGTTGCAGCCATTAATTTTTCTTTTGAAAACTCTGAAGAAATTAAATTCCCCTGCAGCCTGCTCATGCATGAAAACAAAATATGATATTTAACAAACAACTTAAAAGTCTAGAATTAACCTTGCCAACCAAAATTTCATTGGTGTGAGGTCCGTACATATCCGAGGTGTCAAAGAAGGTGATGTCATTGTCAAATGCATGTTTTATTATCGATATGCCGACCTCGTCAGGCACCGGAGAGTTGTAACCTCCGGAGAGCCCCATGCATCCAAAACCCAGCTTTGATACCTACAAAAATAACCGTAATTGCTTCTGTAAAACTTTACATGAAATGGTTAAAAAAAAATTACAAAAAAGTGTCAAAATAGAACTAAGATAATCAATTATGCGTAGACTATAGTACCTCTAACCCCTGGGATCCCAATTTTACTCTAGAAGTGGCCATCTGCGCTTGCTCTGTTTATCCTCCTGAACAAGTGTTGTGTTTTCAAGTACCGAGAGGAGGTGCTTTGATATTATATACAGTAAAAGAAGAATGGGGGTTTTACTAATTGATTAGGGCAGCAGTGACGTCATAGAATCATAGTTAGTATCATAACCCAAACCATCTCCAGTTTTTAAAACAATTCTTGCAATCCATTTTGTTATCAGTACCTAACGTTGACCTCAGGCCCTCAGCTCATCATTAAGAAAAATAATTATTATTATTTCTTCTTACTTAATGTGATCAAAACTTTTGTTTGTTTTTTATTTATTTATTTTTTGGCATCTTGAAAGGTGAGTTGCAGTCTTGCAGATTAAATCCATATATTTTGGTATTGATAGGGTTATGTTCCAAAGGCTCTTAAAAATAAACTTTGGTCCAATGAAAGTCCGGGATTCGGATCTCATTCTAAGAGCCAGTCCAGAGCCAAGATGAAAAGATTCAAAGCCCGAGATCCCAAAAAGACTTGCCCGGCCCGAAATGGGCTTCCACCGCCTTAATGCGGGATAACCACCGAACGTGGTCAAATAACCGTTCCACCTCTCATAACCGCGCGAGATAGCGGTTATGAGGTAGCCTATATAAGTCAAAAGGGCTCATTGAACAAGGGTCGTATAAAGAATTACTAAAGAGGAAAAAGCTAATTGCAATTGAACTTAATATTGTTTGGTAGTTTAATGAATATAATTCGTAATAAATTCTCATCAGACACATTTGTAGTCAGGATATATTCAGCTCCCAAAGAAATACTGGAGGCATCAAGTTTAGTAATACTGGCGGAGAACAATTATATGTAACTATGTAAGTGAATCAGATGAGACTTGAGAGCAACAGTACCCGAAAGAAGAAAAGTCAAAGCAAAATGAGCTCACGGCTGCTCTCATGCCGGAAAGGAACTGGGTTTTGTCCCAAAAAAGTTTGGAAATTTTTTATTTGAAAGTTAATTTTAAACTGTTGGATCTATGTTCAGATTTGTGCGATTATTTTAAAACTTAAACGGTTATGGGAATCTAATCCGTCCGTAAGATTTTGACACCAATCGATTGGGCTTTGAATAATTCAACAAGTAAATTAAGAATGCTTTTGGATTGGTCTGGCGGACTTTCTAGTTTCAGAGAGGGACAAAATAAATTTCAGAGAGGGGCAAAGTAGTACAGGATTCGTATTTTTTCACTTAATTTCAAAATTAAGATAGGGGCAGCTGTCCCCTCTGGTTGTGTATGGTCCACTCCTGATTGGAAGTACTTTTTTTTTCGTCACACATATAATTCTTAAAAATCCAAAATCTCTGCTACATAGATTGTGCCGAAATTTTTATTTATAACATCTAGCTTATGAAAATTTCAAATCACACGTTTATTTCTGTAAGAATTCTAAAAACTTTAGCGAACCAATTTACAAGCTATTTTGTGAGAGAATTAGGTATGTAAATAGGGACCAGTATCCTCTGTAATATTGTACAGAACAGTAAATCACTTTACGGCCCGGATTTACTCTCAGCCGGTGCCTATTCGGGAGATTGGAGGGGCAGTATTAGTTGTGCTTTGAGATTCGTGCAAAGTTAAATCTGACGACTGAAGGGAGAGACGGTACCACCTAAGAACGGCAAGGGAAAGGCGCAGTCGACTCCAAAAATAATATTTTTTATTCGCTCCAAAAATAAAAAAACCTAGCGTCTCAGAAGGGAGAGACGGTACCACCTAAGAACGGCAAGGGAAAGGCGCAGTCGACTCCGCCGCCGCCCCCGCCGCCTCAGATCCCGGATCGTCAGGATGTCTCCGCTTGGTGCCTCCGTCGACAGTCTCCATCTCCATCCACACCAAGCCCCGCAGGTAATGCGGAGAGGTAATGTGACGTTAGTGTAGATCTGAAAATGACTGATATGAGCAAAGGGTGGCATGGAGTAGGGAAGCAGGGGTGGAGCAAGCGGAGGTAATATGGCGGTTCTCGCGTCGTGTCGTTTAAGTGAGCATCGAGGCGGCGGACGGCGGACGGCGTCGGCAATCCGGCTGAGCCTGGATGCCGACGAGTTTATAAACCTTCTTCACGGGTTCGTGAATTGAGGCGTTGTCTGCAATATACGAGTGAATCAGTGAATTGATTACATTATATTGTTAAAAGGTTCATTGTTTATCCAAATTTTAGATAGTCTTATTGAGGGGGGTTTTCTTCAAGAGATAGGAGGGCATCGGACCTACATTTAGGTTCAATTAGCTCTAGAACCGTACGATTAGCATCAAGATCTATGCGCACGGTAATTGATACAAACTTGCACGGATTTTGATACAGAGCACACGAATCTTGATGCAGATCGAATGGTCATCACACCCATCGAACCAAGGTAGGTCCGATGGGCATCGGACCTACTCTGATTCCTTTCTTCAAAATACGAAGGAGAACAAGCATACACAATTGGTACTGATTTTTAAAGCAATAAACCTAATAATTTACTGCAACCAATTTGAATTGCTCAGGTTCTGTTTTGTTCTTTATTTCTGTATTGAATTGAAGATTATAATTTCTATCATTTGTTCTTTGGTATTGAATTGCATATTAGGAACCTGTAAAGATATTTTTGTGCTTTGTTTATTTTTCCATTAATGCTTCTATAGTTGATGAATTGCTTGAGAAGGTGTTTCTTTTGGCTCAGACCTTGAATGCATGACCACTTGTGTAACTTTCTTGAATTTATTGTTGCTTGCTTGAATTAAGAATTTATAAATATAATCAATATTGAATGTCTAGTTGTTCAAGAATAGTAGTACATCTTCGGCAATCACTGAATTTAGTTTATTGTTAGTACATACCGAGGGAATTGGGGATCTATTAATAATTTTTTATTTTATTATGGTATTTTTTGTTATTGTTATTCTAGTTAATTAAAGGTTATTCTATTTTCAATTGGATATAAGCACAAGTGGTGTATTTTGGAAAAATTGTTGTTTGGATTAGCGTCTTTTTTCATTAGTATGTTTCTCAAGTAGTTTAATTCTTTTTATTTTCTTACATATCAATAGGAGTTTACATAGGTATGAATACTTGTTGTTATATCTATGCACACTTCAACCATATTTCATAGACTTGTTGTTTTGTGAGAACGAATTGGTCTCGAGGTATGAAAATTAGTTTTTAATGAACTTGTTCATTTTCATTTGATAACTTTCTTGAAAACATAGGTAGTAATAGTTGAATTGATAGATATGAATATATGGACTCAATAGTTAGAAATACAACCAAAGTCATTTGTGAAAAAAATATTAAACTAACATACTTTACAATATAACAGTTCATACTTTACAATGTTTTTTGGAATGTACGAATCTCAACAACACTTATTTTTATGCACGAATCTTTAAACAGATGAATGGATGGATTTAGAATAATAGGTTTTGTGATTCCAGGAATCACAGCAGATTTGTATCCCGTAGTATTCTGGCTATAGTTTTTCCGACATCCATTGGATTTTATTGGAATCCAATGATTCTAATGTTTCTAACATTGATAATTGTCAGCATCCATAAAAATTATGAACGTCAGCATTATGCTTAAAAGTCAAGTACCCAAAAAAAACTGACACATTAATCTTATTAAAAAAAAAAGGCTTATCCAGTAAATGAGATAGGTCTCCATTAGAAACCCACTAATCTCCATTACTGTCAGCTGGTTTATAATTAATGTACCAAAAGTGTGGTCATATCATATATAGCCCATTATTTATAGCAAATACAATAGAACACCCATTATTGAAACCAACATATAAATCTCTCTAATGAACTGGAGGAAAAATTAACAATAAAACAAAAACAAAACGAAAATAACTGCAATATTTATAGCCCGCCCGCTAGCTTCATCGATCTTTCGTTTCTTCAGCAATATCATATAATCTTACTCTCAAAGATTGAGAGGTGGTGTATTTGCGTATTTCCCGTTTGTGCGCTCATTTCCACTGAGTGCTCTACCACCTGCCACATCATCTGCACTTACCAGGTCAGTTAACTCTTTGATGTCTTCATCTGACAGTTTCACATTCAGTGCGCTTGTGTTGCTATCCAAGTTCTTAATTTTGATAGTTCCTGATATAACCCACAAAAAGAATATTAGTTTTCAAAATTGTAAGTAATATTATTTTAGTTATTGTTTTGTTATAGTTATAATTGGTAACCCGCTTTGTGTATCATTAAAGATATTATAGCAATTGGCTGGTTATTATTATTGATCAATTTTCATTCACTAATCTATATCACCATTTCAATTAGCCAACACATGAAAATGTTAATAATAACAGCCATTTTCTACAAATCAATATGTGAAAGAATGTGATAGAAAGTAAATCAAGCAAACCTACACTAGCGGAAAATGATCAATCAGGATCGGACTTATATAGCTATCAGGATCGGATTATGGTCCGATCTTGACCGGGGCGACACTAAAAGTCAGGATAATTAGAATTGCATGTACAGCCAATCCAAATTGTAACTATCAGGATCGGACATTAAATAGCCGACCTTGATGTAGGATAGTATCAAGATTGGACAAATTAATAGCCGTCTCTGATTATATTTTTTTTTTTAGAAATTATTTTTTAATGCGGCCAATCTCACAAAATTTGCTAGCTAATAATTAATCCCAAATACAAATTGAACAGAACATGCTAACTAAAATATACCACACTGTAATAATATCACATTATAACTAAAAAAACAGTAATAATATAACATTATCCAAATTACATGTCAACTGAACACAAAATATACCATTACATCTAAAAATTTACTAGTAGCACCACTTCGTTTCTTAGATGAGAAAGGCTTGCCGTCACCACTCGATTGGTTCAACGTGATTGCACAAATATGCAACTAACCCTATAATCAATTGGGCAACAAAATCAGATCAGATAAAACTAAATTGAGAATAATAGAATAGCTTTTCTACAACTAAAAAATGTTGGGCCCAAGTAGAAAAAAATAAAATTTAGATTAAAAGGCATCCAACACAAACCTTGTGAGCAGGAGGATCAAGGTGCAATTGAGTTGAAAAAATGTTTTAACTGCAAAACCTACACCCATAAAATAAGACATAATAAACAAAGTCAAACAACTTTGATGATATTGTACATTCAAAATAAATATCAGTCATACACTACTATAATTTGCATTGTATACATTATATACGCTGGTTTTTTGGATAGTTGAAATTATGGCTGAGAGAAACATCCTTCTCAACTACTCGTCAGCATGGGTTGGTCACTTGATCTTGGTCATTTTTGGGAGTCACCACATGAGTTACCTTGTCACAATTACAGACTTACAGCCCTAATATGTAACAACCTGGAGAAAGATTTTGAAGCTGTGTACCAGCCTTGATCGTACCAGTACACGCAGATTTGTTCCACAGTCCACAGATCAATGTAAAATCATTATACAGAAGGCATGGAGTAACTAACCAGTCTTAATTGTTCACATGGTATAGATGAAAATCTCATTTAAGAGCTCCCCGAGATGCGGCTTCCTATCACTGACGAATTTGCTAAATTAAGCATCAAAGAGGTCGAACCTGAAGTGAGGTCCGAAATTGTAGTTCAGAATTTCATATTAGAAAAAAAAAATTGTAGTTCTTTATTTTTTGTGGAGAATTATCAATTGCGACCACTCGGCAAATTTTTAAACCCTCCATACTCAGCCAATGTAATTTGCATATGTTCATTGCAATCTAATTAATTTTACACTAACTCTACCTCGAAGTAACTCAATCTCCTCATTGCACTTATTCTCAATAATGCAATTTTGCCTAAATTTTGAATTTTTAATCATAAATATGCAACTAGATTACCAATTATGCAGTTACTCCGAATCAAGCCCAGTAAGAACTCGAGTAAATCATGCCTTTATAATTAGGCCTTCACAAAAACAATTAATAATGAGTAGTTGATTCTGCAACCATTCCACAGACAAAACACAAGTTACCCTCCTTTACTGGTTAACTCTAAAACCTTGAATTAGTATTTACCACTATGCAAGCAAAGAGAAAGTAACCATTTAATCGAGTGATTGACATTTAATCGTGCATATCCTTTCTTTCACCGTATCTTATATCGCTTTAATCAACCACAAGTAATAATCCAGAGATGTTATCATCGGCTCTGACATCACTTACTAAGAATCCGATAAATAGAAGAATATCATTGAAACATTTCATCAAACACTTTGTATGCATCAGACACAACATAGCGAGATACATGAAAAAGAATGAAAAGGAATTATTTGAATGTAAGCGTGTTCTTCATTTTCTTCAGAACCATTGGCAAGTGATAAAATAATGGAGCATCTATAAAAGATGTTGAATTGATATCGTCCCAACACGACATTCGTAAAATTTATTTTTAGCTGGACTACTCAGTAATGTTGTTGTTACTGGAAATACTGCGTACTCTTGCATTATCTATGGATGATTATTTATTCAATAAATAAGGGGTGAAAACGGAGCGGATAGTGGTAAAAACATGCATATCCATATCCTTTTTAATCTTCCAGATACGGATACGGATCGAATATCAGACAAATGCGGATATGGATACGGATCGTATCAGATATTTATTAAAAAATACTAAAAATTTATAATATTTATCTAATTATAATGGTAAATAACATATTTTTTTCATAATACATATTAAAATATATAGTATATATCTACTATTCGGATACGGATAATTGAAACGTAAAACCATATCAGTATTCATATCCACACAGATATTCGGATATCGGATATCCATATCTAATTTTTCGAATACAGATCGAATACGGATCGGATATTATCCATACCGTTTTCATCCCTAAATAAATACCATCTAAAAATTTAGCGGAAATAACTGTTCAATACATTTCAAGGCAAAATTGTAATACTATTAAAAATTGGAAATGGATTGATGTTTGAAACAAGGAACCGGTACCGGCAAACTTGGATGCGTACCAGCTGGCATTTATTTGCAGAGAACATAAATAGCATCATTATGACAATAACATGCTAAAATGTATCAGTTGAATGCAAACATTATCTATAATGCTAATTAAGATCATTTGCTTTGATCCTCTTGCGCTGAAATGTTTGCCGGTGGAGTGTTTGCATATCTCCAAGTTACATGTTCATGGTTAAAAAATGTTCTCTTTCCAAACACCTCATTTTCTTTCACCATATCAATTATCTCCTCCAAGTCTTCTTTTGAGAGCTTCACCTTTAATGACCCAATGTTGTCATCCAAGTTCTTGATCTTGGTTGTACCTGTCAGATACTTAATTAGCACTATAGGAAAACATACTAGATGATACTAGATGATATATGCCCCCGTATTTTTTCTTTTTTGGGGTACAACAGTAATTTCCTAGATAAAGAGAAGAATATTCCTGGCATTATTTATGTTATCTATACTACCTGAAGTGAGGCTATGGTACTTTGCAATGCGCACACGAGTTCGTACTATGGATTCATATTTTCGTTTTCAAATCCAAACAGTCAATCCGAACCGCTCAATATAACCTTTATATGAAAATGTACTTGGAGAGCAAAATTTTACATTTATAAAAAAAAAGTTTACTATTTTTGTTGATAGGTAGAAATTTACTATTTTTGGAGTCTAAATTCTTTAGATCGGGTGATCTTCTTTCTATCTAAAAAATATAGTAAAAGAATAAAAGAATTTTAAAAACTGTAAAATTTGGCCTGCAAGTACATTTTCGTATGGAGATCTTTGAGCGATTTGGATCGACTATTTGAACTATAAAAACGAAGATATGAATCTATAATACAAACCAAGGTTCTAAATAGCTAGCTATAGCTGCGCAATAACTAACGGGAAATTTTATAAACTACCCTTATTTTGAAAATTTTAGAACAAAATACCCTTCCTCTAAAATTCTTAACAAAATGCCCTGTGGGTCCCAATTTTTCCCTCCCTCCGCCTTCTCTCCCCCTCCCTCCCAATTACACCCTTAATTACTCTCTTTTTTCTTTCTCCTCTCTCAAAACTTTGTTTTGGAGTCACTTCTCTGAATGGTAGCTGAGATATTTCGTTCTGCAATAGATCGATTTTATTTTGTCTTGTAGGAACTATTAAAACTAGGACAATCCAAAGAAGAAAAGTTAGGGAGGTTAACTTTAACTTATATATATATATATATATATATATATATAGAATTATGCTATTGTGCTTTGCAAAGTAAAGCCATCGTTTTACTTCGGCTTACTTTTTGGATTTTCAAAGTCCAAAACTTCGATCCGACCGTTCAAGTTGATCTACATATTGAAATGTGCTTGCAGACCAAATTTTACATTTTTTGGAATTTTTTTACTATTTATTAAGCCACTTTGAAAATTGCTGATCGCATGGTCCAGAATTTTGTTGCACTGTTTTTTCTGGACCATGTGATCAGCAATTTTCAAAGTGACTTAATAAATAGTAAAATTCCAAAAAATGTAAAATTTGGTCTGCAAGCACATTTGAATATGTAGATCAACTTGAACGGTCGGATCGACGTTTTGGACTTTGAAAATCCAAAAAGTAAGCCGAAGTAAAACGATGGCTTTACTTTGCAAAGCACAATAGCCCTACTCTATATATATATATATATATATCTTATGTTTTCAAGGTTCCAGCATACATGATTTTCATCTGATTTTGGGTAGTATGATGTACTGGTCGTGCAGTGTTCATTTTCAGAATAAAAGAGTTTTCCATCCCGAGATCCATCTTGAATTTACAGACGCAACTGAAAAATATATAAGGCACCGCTACGTCCAGTAGGTATTAGGTCAACCATAAATTATAATATTCAAGTATCATTCATTTCTCATTTTGGTTCTTGAAATTTTCTATTAAATTGGTCCACCTGTTGAGATCTATTTCCATATCATCATGACGTGTATGTCCTAATTAAAATGAGGTGTTCACTAAGTTAATTGAAAACATTTGCTTTAGCAGGTATAATATGGCATAGTTAATTAGTTAGTCCTAGTGTTCCATCGACAACATAAATTATGGATGCTTCCACTCAACAATGTAGTATATGTAGATGACGGATGATTAGGGGTGTTTATTGGGTCCGGTTTAGTCGATTTTGAACCAAACCGAATTAGTTTGGACCAAACGGTTCGGTTTGGTTTACTTTTTAAAACCGAATTATAATTTCGGTTCAGTTCGGTTTGAAAATTTTTAAAACCGAAATAACCGAACCGACCGAACTTTTATATATTATGAATTTGGTCTGGACTGATCCGGTTTATTTCTTAATACCCCGGTTTATTTCTTAATCAATTGCTTTAAATACTTCTGTTTATTTCTTAATATTCCAATTTATTTCTTAATACCCCGGTTTATTTCTTAATATAATTCGGTTTATTATAAATCAATTGCTTTAAATAAAAAAATTAATATATTTTGGTTTGAACCGAATAAACCGAACAAACTGAAATAAAACTTTGGTTCGGTTCGGTTCGGTTCGGTTGCAATGCTAAATCGGTTCGGTTCGGTTCTATTTTAGAAACCGAATTATTACTTTGGTTTGCCTAGTTCGGTTCGGATTCAACCGAACCGAACCGATGAACACCCCTACGGATGATGTCCCTCAGTGTAACCGTATCACAGTACATTATCTAAAATGAATGTTTAAATGCACATCAATAAGCAATTGAATAAATTATGATTTAATTCATTGTCTTGAGCAGTGTAAACTGCAGGGACAACTTAGTATACTTCAAAGTTCTAACTTCTAAATTGAAAGTTTAAAGGTTCTAACAACCAAAATGTGAGTGTGTTTCAATTTACTCTAAAAAAAGAAAAAAAAAATATTAACAAAGTCAGATCTGTTAAAATTGTGCAACTATCAAGTGTTGAGAAAACACACAAGCTGCTATGGAGAGAGAACCACAATAACCATATGTAATAAAAAAAAAAAACTGTTGCCTAATCTAAAATTGCAACAGAAGCTTCATTATTGTTGATTAACATTCATCTTCAAGTCACTGAAAAGAGTTCTATTAAGTATGGTAAAAGATTCATGCAACCATCTAAAATTCACTCCTGAGCCTTCTCCCAGAACTAGTCTAGGCAAATTTCAAGTTAATTATCAACTTATAGTTGCTACTCAATTTTTGAGAGATCTACACAACAAATTATCTCAGCAATAAACTTTTGAGACCGTGAAAGTGGTGTGAAAACACAGTTGACAAAAAAGAAAGGAGAAAGGAGAGGAAGGAAGTAACTAGGAGGGAGGAGGAAAGAGGTGGAAAAGAGGGGAAAAAGGGGCCACAAGGGCATTTTGTTAAGAATTTTAGAGGGGAGGTATTTTGTTCTAAAATTTTCAAAAGAAGGGTATTAATAAATTTTCTATAGCTATTTTTTTAGCCTTTCCGCGATGACAAGATAATCGCTATTTAAAACCTTTATACAGACCTATGTGTGCATTGCAAAGGTTCACAGCCTCATTCATACTACCTATTACCTTATGTATCAATCAAGTAATCAATCTTTGGTATATTCATATTCATTTAAGAGTACCTGGAATGGGCACCACATCATCCCCTTGGTGAAGAACCCAAGCAAGAGCTAGCTGTGCAGTGGTGCATTGATGCTTCTTGGCTAGGCTTTCTAGCCGCATAAAAACAGGCTTGTTCTTCTCCAAATTTTCCGCCGCAAACCTTGGGTGAAAGTGCTGTTTAAAACCAAACTTAGAGTTTACACACATTCTTTCCTTTGAGTACTAATAAGGCATGGCGTACAAAGGATTATGAATGAAACAAGTTTTTGAAAATGTGACAAGTGTATTGGAAATCAAGTTTTCAATCCTGTGTTTTTTCAGTTTTCTTTTTCTTTCTTTCTTTCTTTTTTTTTTTTGAGGAAAGTTTTCCAGTTGTTTAGTCTTTGATATTACTGGTTCTCAACAAGTACCAAGATTATACTAATGTCAGAGCTATGATATGTCATTTCTATATAAAATTTACACTTGATAACAATGAAACAAAATGCATATTGTTACCAGGAAAGTGTTCTCTGACAAATCTTCAAGAACTCCTCTTCCACCGAAAAATCCACGGCCAAGCGGGCTATATGGTACTATTCCTATGCCAAGTTCTCTGCACAAATAAAATCAACAAGCAACATAAATTAATTACTTATACCTCAATATAACTTGTGGAAATATGCATAAAAAAAACTAACAAAAATGTGAAAACTGACACATGAGGGCAGAAAAATCTGAGTGAGGTTAACTAAGTTCAACAAATTTAGTAGGCAAGAATAAGCCAATTCTAAGATTGATTGGGGCAAATCCTGATATCTGAGATGAATGATAAAATCTGAAACTGAACCCCTATCAGAATGAATCTAATTAGTATACATCAGGATGAGACCTACATAGCAATCCGAAACCTAACTGACGTCTATGACTATCTAAATCTGTAAAATTGCTTTGCCAAATTGTTTTTGGCGTTTCAAAGAAAAGGTGAATATTACCGGCAAAGAGGCACTATCTCTAACTCAATTTCACGGGTCCAAAGAGACCACTCCATCTGCAATGCCGAGACCGGATGCACTGCATGTGCACGCCTTATTGTATCTGGGCTTGCCTCTGACAATCCAATGTACTTTACTTTTCCCTCTTCCACAAGCTTCTTTAGCTCACCCATCTATACATATATAACATGATAATTAAATAAAGGTAAATTTTGGGATACAATTTCTACTTCATTGAGACCTAAATTAAAAGGTTGGATTTTTTTCAGAGTAGGGACCAGGTCCTATAAGCTAAGAACCACAACCAAATGAGGGATTTGTGATTACTACTTTTTTGTATTCATTTTTTTGTCCTTTATTGAATGCCCCCGTCAATTATTTTGTCTTATTATAGAATTGACTTTCCAAATGACAATTAAATACTGTGTAAAATATCAAGTATGTTAGAGATATGAGATAAGTTGGAGTTTACAGTTTCCTCGATTGGGGTTGATTGATCAATCCGGTGCTGGTAGTAGAGATCAATGTACTCAGTTCCGAGTCTTTTAAGACTCGCCTCACAAGAAGCTCGAACAAACTCTGGTTTACCACTTATCTCTACATGGTTTGCATCATAACTCACGATCCCGTACTTTGTTGCTACTTGTACTTCCTCCCTTGGCAAAAACTTTAAAGCCTAAAGAGATATGAATGTAGAAAAAATAGTTGGAAAATTTTACTTTTATCAGTAAGTGCAAGAATTATACATTTAGTTGTTCAATTTGAATGACTTCAACACAAATATATAATAAATCAAAATAAGAAATCAAAACTGATTTATGAGAGCTCTCAAGTTGTTAACTCTCCTTGTATGGATCATTATTAGCTGCAAGTGTGCTTCATGATATTAATCTGAGGGGAAAATAATTAGTTCAAATTGAAGGGTAAATGTGCATAAACGATATAATTGAAAGTACAACTACCTTGCCAAGTAAAATCTCATTAATTTGAGGTCCATAAGCATCTGAGGTGTCAAAGAAGGTGATGCCATTATCAAAAGCATGTTTTACAATCAACATGCCGGCCTCGTCAGACACGGGCAAGTTATACACTCCGGTTAGCCCCATGCAACCAAATCCAAGCTTGGATACCTATACAAAGTAAAATTTCAAAATTGTACTTTGTAAATTGAAAAAAAAAAAAAAAGGATACAATATTGGGAAAATAAGGTTCACCTCTAATCCCTGGGTTCCCAATTTTACTCTTGGAATCGTCATTTGAGTTGCCTTGTATGTGCAATCTGTTTCTCTCCTGAAGCAATCAATCAGGGTTTTTCTTTTTTTGTTCTTTTTCAGAGAACAATTTATTATACTTAAAAGGTAATAATACTGGAGTTCTTTATAGCGCTGGATGCATAGATAAGGCTGCTAATCATACAGCACTGTCACAACAGGTCAACAGTTGGTCCTTATCATCTCCAGTCCTTGCAGAAACAAATTGTATCCTTTACACAAAAGTAACTGGGCGGACTCAAAAGTTTGATGGACAAGTATCATCTCCATTATCGTAAAAGATTCCTTTCACTTTACGGATTAACTCTCAGCCTTGAGATTCGGGCTAGAGCAGGGGCAGTATTATTTGGCTTTGAGATTCGTGCCAAGTTAAAAAGAACGGTTCAAATCCAGTAATTGAAAAAGATTTCCTATTACGGTACCAGGGAGGATGTGAATTCTCAGCGAGTCGGTTCAAGCAGCGAAACAGGAGTTGACTTGAGCTCAACGGTTGCAATCTCGATAAGTTGTTGATTAATTCTATCTTTTACATACCCTATCAAACTTGAATTCACATCCTCCCCGGTACCGTAATAGGGAATCTTTTACAATTACTGGATTTGGACTGTTCTTTTTAACTTGGCACGAATCTCAAAGCAAATAATATTGCCCCTGTGCTAACCTGAATCTCAAAGCGGCTGAAAGTTAATCTCAAACCGTAAAGTAAAAGGAATATTTTACAGTAATGGAATGGCACGGTACTCACCACTACAAGGATCAGGGCCACAGTGGTACTTAGGGTATCAAGCCGGTCCAAGGACAGCTGCTGAGTTTAGCTGCAAAGCAGATTGTCTGGACTCCGTACGATGAGCTTTACGAGAGTCAGAGGTTGCCGGGGATTTATCTGGAGCAGCAGGAGAGATGGTAGTACAGAGGTCTGCTAGTCTGCTTCTGGATAATGGAGCATCACTATCCAGATCGGGCACTCCATCAGTTTGGTCAGGTGCCATTGATTCCCGCAAATCCAAATTTGCCAAGGTCTCATATCAAAAGGCTGCACCAATAAGTCATATTTTATTATCTATTATCTCCATATTACTTGATAATTTTGTATTGCAACTAACGTGTTCCTTACAGTACTAGCCACGGTTCATATGGAGGCAAAGATTGGAGTGAGCATTATGGGGAGTATTACGCTAGGGCAGCGGTTCCGGGAGACGCTGATATGTGGCATATATGAGTCTTGGTACTTGCGGATCTGCATGGCATCGGTGTATTTATAGGGCGATTACGGTTTCTTCCTATGCTAGAAGATCCAGGAAGACCCAGAGGGTTACACCCCAACGGTCGCAAATGGGCTTGTGCGGTAATGCACCTAAAACAACACATTTTTTTACTAACTGATTAGTTCATAAAAATTTTATCTAACATTTTTTTTGCCGCTTTTAATAACGCTTAAAGGTTGTGCGCATGGGATCAAGATGCTGGAAAAAAAGGGCTGGAGACCTTTTGGGTGCTTGTTATTGAAGAGCCATTCCAATTTTGTTAAGGATGCAGGACACGGGAGGGAGGGCAGCTCGTCAACATGTTGAGAGACGTCGGAGAGAACATCGACTGGCGTAGAGTAGATCCGGTCGAGCCTAACGCACCCCTCATTAGAGCTAGTGAGATGCCATCTCCCCCTCCCCCCCAGAGCAACAAAAGTGGGACTACCATCGTTGGGTATTGTCCATGACTGGTTGGCATGCATTCTATGACACGCAGGGACGTCTAGTTCACCCTCCGATATGTCATATTTCTTTAACTGTCAAGTTAGTACAAATTTCTTCCTTTAGAGCATTTACTTAATTATTTGTATGATTGCAAGGTTTGGCCTACATGCCGCCACTGCCAGCGCACGGGAGCCTCCGGAGTTCTTTCCTATGAAGGAGGAGGGGCCATCTTTCAGTCTGAATGACTTCAAGTTCGGGGACTCTTCGGAGTTTGAGTTTCCTAAACAACGATATGATACAGAACTACCTCATGATAGAGAGCCAAGTGGTAGCTGGTCTCAGACTCAGCCTAACTTTGCGACTGAGTTGGCAGCATCCATCTTCTCTACACCCCCGCCAGTCCCTAGGGGTGAGGATGAGAATGTCTGAGATACCGCAGTACGGATGAGCAGAGAGGCCGAGGCTGATGTCGTTACACTTGATCAGGGAGTCTGGTAGGGACTACCTGATCAAGGAGTATAGGAGGGACTACCCGACAGAGCTAACAGGGGAGTTCCAACTGAGCTACTACAACATAAATAACAACATGCTACTACAACATAAAATCTAAACAGAAAATATTACAATAACATAAAATGCACACCACATATTCTCATATAGGAAACACTATGGCTTAGGAGTAGTGGAACTTTCTCCCATCGTCTTCGAAGGCCTGCAACAACACGCAACACACTCCCATGTTTGGAAACAATAATCGTTTACCAGATCAGCATTCTTGTTGATACATTTGGGATGAACTCTTACGCCACAGAGATGACAAAAGAGCATTTACTCAATGTCTCCCTTGACCTGACATTCGGGGCACAATTGCCATTCAGGTGGAGAGTCGATATCGCCGAAGTTCTCATAAAGAACGCTTCTAATAGTCGGATCATCCGTGGTAGCATATTCTTCAACATCTTTAGGTGGAAACCCTAAACGAGATAAGTGTCTCTTCAAGCGGGCTTCACCCGTCCAAAAATTATTAGTGAGGGATATGCGAGTATTGCGTGCGGTTTCACTTCTCCTTTTCGAAGTTCGGATTTGAAATGAAAGTTATGGATTTGTCTTTATATTAATTTTAAACAATTTCTAAAAAAAAAAAAAAAAGGAAAAAAAGGAAAAAAATAATAATAAATTTACAAGAAAATCACCTCAAATATCGCCCTTTCACCTCAGAAATCGCCCTCTTTTTCTCTCTTTCTCTTCCTCTCTTTTGGTTCTGTGAGTTTGAGTGAGTTGTGAGAGGTAGGAGAGAGAAATATGGGTATTTATCGGATCTGAAATAGCAAAAAAAAAAAGTCCCAACCGGCCAATAAATGGCTGGTTAAGAATAAAATTAGACATTTTTTAAATTACCAAGTTAAGGTGGGCATTATTATTATTTTATAATTAACTTTGGATATTAATAAAAATTATAGAAATAGCACAGTCCACAAAAAAAAAGGGCAAACTTGGGCTGTGCAGAAAAAAAAATATTGGTCAGCTGTCAGGGAAAAAAATGCGTTGGACTGCGAAGAAAATGAGCAAGACTATGAAAAATATTGGACTCCAATAAAAGTCAGCAAACTTGTTCATCAACGATAGACAATAGACCGAAATTTTTTTTTTTACCACCCTCAAAAATCGGAATTAAATCAATACCACCCGTTTATTCAGAATTCAGATTCCACCACGTACGCGTACTGAATCTGCGCACGGATCCCCAATCCGTACGCGTAGTGAATATGCGGACCGATCCGCTCGCACAGTGGATATGCGGACCGATCTTTAGTGCTTTAATTTATACAACCGCAATGGTCAATTATGTCTTTCAAATGCCAAGTTTATAGTTTTAGATCTTCTGTTACTAATAACTGTATGGACTCGTGCATTTGCAAAGTCTGAGACCTACATTAATTTAATGATTTAATCTACTCTTAAATTATGTCAATTCTTTTTTTCTTTCCGCTTTCATATTTTAGTTCTAACTGCATTGTCATGCTTTCATATCTCACTTATTTTTTAGTTTTACAATAAATTGTAACTTTTTAATAATCTCCTTGCATAAAATGCCATATGGATTCACGACAAAGATCAATTACAGTAATGATCAATGTGGTGACACAAGACAGATATGCACAAAAGATATAAAAAGAGAAAAAGGATCGCCTTTACGCTACTCCAAGTTCGCTGCTTTATATGCAGAACGGTCAAGCGTATCGCGAAAAACTGACAGCGAATCCCACAGCTGTCGCTATTACGTTGGGTTTCAAAACTGTGTTCACACATGTAGACAAGACCGAACGAGACACAGAAAAACCCTAGTCTTAATTCACGATTTATTTACTTCACATCCTTCTTAATTATCGGTGCGCATATTCATTGTGCGAGCGGATCGGTCCGTATATCCACTACGCGTACGGATTGGGGATCCGTGCGCAGATCCAGTACGCGTACGTGGTGGAATCTGAATTCTGAATAAACGGGTGGTATTGATTTAATTCTGATTTTTGAGAGTGGTAAGAAAAAAAATTTCGGGACAATAGACTACAAAACCATAAAATATTTTTCAAAATCCAATGATAAACAACTGCATATTCTTGAGCCTACTTAAGTCTACTTATGCTTACATGTCAGCACTTAGCATAACAGTAGAAAAACTATAAAACAAAAAAGCGATGCGTATAACCTGAACTGTAACAATACTGGTCAAAGTTTGCATTATAATTTTTCCTTTTGCTTTTTCTAAAAGATAATCTAGTGTGTGTGGCTGCGTGTGTAGAAATTAAATTGTGGCAGGAATTGGATAGCTGCTGTTTGCTGACGCTGGAGAGCATATAGTTCAAATTGAGTCTTGAGCTCATGGCTATGCTAAGCAACTCAGAATGGAATATTTGAATGGTTCCCTACAGAAAGCTATTTTATTTTATTTTTATGGTTGATGGCAAATGACCATCAACAGATATATTAATTAAGAAAAATAATTACAAAAAGAGGATTTGTGAAATTAAGTTCTCCCATATGGAGTATCTTAATTTCACATGTCTGTCCTAATTTCTTATAAACCTAGCTATTGCCTAACCATCTCTCAATCTCTAATGATGTGTCATTGATAAGATGACCCACCGTCTTACGCTTATTAGAAAAAAACCTTCTATTCCTTTCTCTCCATAAGGCCCATGTGCCTGCTGCCCATATAACGTCCCACTGCCTCCTCTGCTGTTGGGTCATGGCTAGCCCTGCATTAATCCACAATACCAATATGTTTGCCCCTCCCCGTGGTTGGATGTTGTGTTGTGCTTGCAATCCCCTCCAGAACCTTGCCGCAAACGTGCAGCCCCACATGATGTGGTTCCTTGTTTCCATTCTATCCTCCATGCACAGGTGACAGCCCCTTTGTACTGCACACCCCCTCGATGTGAGTACTTCCTGTGTCAGGATTTTGTTATCCAGCATCAACCAGATAAAAATTCGTACCTTCATTGGGACCTTGATTTTCCAGAGTCTTTTCTGTATCGGTGATTTGACGCCCGTGTTGTGCATCAAATGGTATGCCGAGGCACAGGAAAATTCTCCGGATGCTGTCCATTTCCATTTCGTAACTCCCCCTAACCTCTCCGTCGAGACCGAGCAGAATGGTACTATTTTGATCAGGTCATTAACGAAAAAGGAAGCTTCCGGATTTTGTTGCCTTAAATGAGATGCCGCCGTGACACCATGAAGTGACCTCATAGTTTTTGCCCAGAGGCCCCCTTGTTCGGACTCGATGTACCAGATCCATTTTGCCAGTAAGGCCTCATTTTGACAGGTCAAGTTTATTATGCCCAGCCCACCATTCTTTTTCAAAGCACAAACCCTGTCCCAATTAACCAAGCAGTTGATGCCCTTACAAATCTCATTTCCTTTCCAGAGGAAGCACCTTCTCATTTTGTCTATGTGCTTAATTACTCCGACTGGGATTTTGAATGCCTGCATGTAGTGCAATGGCATTGCCGATAGGACTGCTTTAACCAGCGTGATTCTACCTCCATAGGACAAAAAATTGGAAGTCCATCCCTCCATTTTGCGCTGAACTGCCTCGAGCATCGGTTGGAAATCCATCTTTCTCGGTTTTCTGACCGTTAGGGGCAATCCTAGATATCTGATTGGGAGGGTAGTTTGTGGGGCAACAATAATGGATCGGACCGCCTGAACCAGGTTTAAAGGTATTGCAATTGGCACGAAGCTGCTTTTTGTTCTATTTAAACTCAATCCTGTTAGCTCTGAATAAGCGTTGAGTACATGACTTACAATTTTCAGCGTGATTGGGTGAGCTTCGCAAATTATGAGGGTATCATCTGCATACTGTATAACCTGCGGTTGCATGCTGGCTGGCACCGGTAAAATGCTAGTCATGTTGTTTAGAAACAAGTTGAGACAGTCCGCCACCAAAATGAAGAGCATTGGAGATAGAGGGTCTCCTTGACGCAAACCCCTTTTATGCCGGAAGAACCGGGACTGTTCTCCATTTACTCTGATTGCAGACGAGGATGACTGCAGGATACTTAGCACTGAAGAAGTCCACACCGGTGGAAATCCCTTCTCAAGCAGCAGGTTCATTAGGAAACACCAGTCTATTGAGTCGAAGGCTTTTTCGAAATCAACCTTATAAAGAATTGATGGTAGGTTCTTTTTGACACAAAAGTTGAGTATTTCCCTTGCCGAAAGAAAGGATTCCATGAGTGACCTGCCCTTGACAAAGGCAGTCTGGTTCTGAGTTATAATTTTGGATAGGTATGGTTGCAATCTGTTTGCCATGATTTTCGTTAGCAGCTTACCTATGGTATTTATTACACTAATGGGTCTGTAGTCTGTGACTTGTTCCGGATTGTTCTTCTTAGGTATCAGCGTGATTGCTGCCTTGTTCAAGGCCCCCAGATGGACCTTGTTTTGCCAGAATTGTACTACTAATTCCATGACATCCTCTTTTATCGTGTCCCAGAAGGCCTGGTAGAATTCCACCGGCAAACCGTCAGGACCGCTGGCCTTGCCCCTAGGCAGCCCTCTTATTGCGCCGAGAACCTCCTCTTCCGTGATTGGAAGGTCCAGCGGTCGAAGATCCTCCTCATATGTCGCACCCACTTTGCCCACAAGGCTGAAAGGGCGCAGACGGTCAAACCTATGACCTATTGTGCGCCTGAAATGATGCCGAAGATATCCTGGTAACTGAGCAGATTGAATAGTGTCCCCTTGTTCAGAGATTAGTGTTTCGATGAAATTGGCATTCTTTCGTCCATTTGCAATCGCGTGAAAGTATTTGGTAAAAGCTATTTTAACAAGAGAATATTGGCCTACGGGTTTTGTAATAAAAAATAAGTAACTATATGTGGGTCAGTCTGGAATTCATATCACAAAGGTAACATAATACTTCTTGAATAAAGAAAAAACATAATATTTTTGTTTAGATCTGGCTCGTCCGATTACAATCCGCATTAATATATTTAAGGGATCCCATTAATTTCACTTCGAACTGGATTGGTTCGGATTTTAATTGAACCGTCTGGATCTAAATAAAAAAAATTGTTACCTCAGATAACATGGACTCGTCTGTTTGGCCGGAGAACAAAAGCGGAATTGATTAAAATAGAGTTTTTATTTTAGTGGAGCAATGATGAAATTAAGTGAAATTATTAAAATATTATACAGTAGAATCGACTTTGAACTTTCATTATTAAACTTTTGATTTTTTACAAATTGATCTCTTATCTATTTCGTTATGAGCTAATTTTTAATGGAGGAGGGTTCAAATGACTCCATTTTTCATACATTCATTGTGTCTCTATTTTTAAATACTTTAATAACTCAAAATTTAAAATTTAAAAGTCAAAATAAAACTGTTGGATATGATCTACATCATTTTATATATGTGCTCATAAAAAAGTATTACATTTTGATTTTGTTTTTATGTGAATCAATAAATTGAAAAATCAACGTCTAGAAATTATCCACATTAGTACGTTTTTTACAAGCTCTCGATGACAACCAAAACAAAATTGAAATGTCATAATTTTTTACACGTGCATAGATAAAATGATGTAGATCATATCCAACGGTTTTATTTTGACTTTTAAGTTGTAAATTTTGAGTTATTAAAGTTTTAAAAAATAGAGACATGATAGAGGCATGAAAATAGAGGCATTTGAACTCTTCTCTTTTTAATTTCATAAAAATAGTAAAATGTAGACTTTTTTAAAAGATAAAATTAACTCATTCATTAACATTTTTTTTATTTTCCATTATTTTACTTTTTCACCTTCAATTGCAATCGACATAATACGAGAAAAATATTTCAAATGTCACCTTTTCTTTACTTCATTAATTTGCCGAACATGTCGAACAGTGAATCCATTGCATCTTGCGGAGTGGGATGTATTTGACATGACTCTGGTCATATCACAATACAAATTGTCGCCTAAAAAGTGGCACCACCATGTCCGAACCTAAAATAAAGGAAATTCTTTTTATTGGTAGAAATTTGTAGAAAAGAAGAGAGAAAAATAGAAAGAGTACATGAGTTAATATTAATAGAAAGATTAGTAAAAATTTACCAATTTAAAAATCAGTTTTTTTTTCTTTTCATTTTTTTATAAAAACAGATATAGTATCTTAAAATTTAGATATAATAGAAACATTCTATTTATTTTTTGAAAAACTTTTCATATTTTACTAGAAATCTAATATAAAAATTCCCTCCATCTATACATCAGTTTAAAAAAAAAAAAAGTTTGGATCGGTAGAATTTCTACTGATCCAAACTTTTTGATTTTTTTGAATCGGTAAGAATTTTACCGATCTTTCTACCAATATTACAACTCATGTACTCTTTCTATTTCTCTCTCTTCTTTTTTATTAATTTCTACCAATAAAAAAATTTCAAAATAAAGCTCCTATTTCTCAAAATTTATTAAAAAAAAACAAACCAATATCTTCAATCAGACACAAGGTTCTAAATAGTGTTTATAGCGTCATAACGGGAAGGCTACAAAAAAAGCTATAGCGAATAGTGTCGCTATAGCGGAAGCTATGTCACATAGCGTTTTTTTTTTACATTATGTATATTCAATATTTGTACTAAATATCAATATTATCTAAAGTCTCATAGAACAATAAATAAAACCAAAGTAATTAAGAAATTATAATATTCATATTGAACCGTACAAAATCAAATTGCGGTTCAAAATATCTATAGTAATATCATAAACTATTGATTTTTTATATTCAAAATATCTTAAGTATCATGATTCATGACATAATCTATTTTTTTTTCTATTCAAATTTCAATTTTGGTTTGGGCTTTTTTGGGTCTTTATTTAAAGCTCATATAAATTGCTTAAAAAAGTTCATATTGTATAGCGCGCGCTATTTGCGCTATACGCTATACGCTATAGCGGGCCGCTATCACTGTTATAGCGGCCGTAGCTCAATTAGTGCATTTTGATGTCATAGCTTAACGTTTGGGGTCAAAAAACGCTATAGCGCGCTATTTAGAACACTGGTCAGAGATGATATAAAGTCAACAAAATATTAAGCAGCACATCACACTGCCAAGTGCCAAAACAAGTTTAAAACTGTAGGATCATTCAACAATATATTTTTTTTAAATGTAAATTGGGAATTAGATTTTATTTAATAATTAAGACAATATACATTGATCGAAGATTTAAAATCTGAATGTAACATAATTTTCATCTGTATCTCAAAAAAAGATTATTTTAAAATTGCCGAGCTAAAGTTATTGTTCGTTTAAATTTTTTTTTTTCTTAATTTTGGTTTTTGACTTTCTAAAAATTTCAAATGATTCGATAGCAATCTAATATGGTTCTAATTATTATATAGGAGGAGGGATCCGATTACCACAATTTTGAGTTACCACAACTATTTTCTACATTTTCAAAGTTCAAATCGTCGATCCAAACCATTCAACATGATCTCCACAGTAAAATGTGCTTGCAGATCAAATTTTACATTTATTTTTTATTTTTTTACTATTCATTAAGTATTTTACAAAAACTAGTCAAATTGAATTTTGTATCCATCTTAATAAATAGTAAAAAAATTCAAAAAAATGTAAAATTTGATCTGGAAGCATATTTTATTGTGGAGATCATGTTGAACAGTTTGAATCGAGGATCTAGACTTTGAAAATGTAGAAAATAGTTGTGATAACTTTATGGTAACTCAAAATTGTAGTAATCGGATCCCTCCTCGTTGTATAGTACTGTGATTTTTTTTTCTTTAGTCGAGACGACCTGGACTGTTCACATAGGGTAAATTTTTTAGACTAGACGTACTAAACAAAAATAGAATTATAGAATTATTATTTCGAACTTTATCATTCAGAACACAAAAAAGTTCTAACGGTTTATATTAATTTAGTCATGGAATTAATATTTTGATATAAAATCAATCAGATATTTCATCACTAGTGCGGTTCTATCAGCCTGTTATCGACAGAACCGTATTATTAATATTGTTTCGTCTATTTTAAAAAGATAAAAATCAATTCATTTTGGAAGATTTTTTTAATTTCATATTAAAAAGAATCTTATTTATATTTATATTAGTCTTATCTATAAGTCATATAATTAAATTAAAATGTCATTGACGTCTCTGGAGAAACAATTTGATTATGATGTCCATCAGACGCAAATTGAGTTTTTAGTTTGTCTGATCCGCTTTAAAATAATATTCGTATGCTCTGCTTCACTATTCATACGCGTCTGCATGCACAGATCATAAAACAGAACGAATGGACCAGGAACCATCGGTTTTGAGTCCGATGGACAACGGATCCAAATTGCTCCCTCCGGACATATATGTATTGTCGAACTGCATCTCAGCCGGATCAAAGTCAATCCGGTACCTATAAAAACTACAGGGAGTCCGTTTTGAGATTCGTATCAAGTTTAAAAAATTAATCTGTACCGTCTGTTTGTAATTTGTTTGAGTCAGGATAATAATGATATTGATCATAACATTGTGTGGGAAAAATAACTACTGTCTGGATGTGTGATGATGATGATTGAGTGTTTCAAGAAAAATCAGGTGACCAAGATAAATATTCTCAGATTTTTTTTTTCCCAAATTCAACTATAAAGTACCAAGAATATTGATTATTGTCTATGTTACTCGGATACTCTAATATAGGCTCCGTACCCGTATCGGACACGTATCGAATACCGATACGAGTCTGATACGACACCGATACGTAACCGATATGCCAGCTGGCGTATCCGCTTACGTGGCGTATCTTTACTCGGCCGATACATCGATACGCTTTGACTCACCTGGATACGCCTGGATACATCGGGATACGCCTGGACCGCGCATGCACCAGCGCCAAAAATCAAATTTTTTTGCTCCCAGCAGGATTCGAACCCATGCCCTTTGGGATAAAGGCATATACACCAACTCTTACTTATTGTTAAAATAAAATAGCAATGATATTTAATGTATAATTGAATTATTGTATAGTCCTCCATCTAATATTTTTGATATTTATAAATAACATAAATAAAATAATAAAAAATAATATATTTAATTGGTGTATCGTGTCCGGGGTTTTTGAAAATTGCCGTATCACTGTATCCGTATCGTATCCGATACGATACCCGTACCCGTATCCATGCAACATAGATTATTGTAAAATAGAAAAATATCATACAGGTACAGCACAAGGCAACGATAATTTTAAAATGGAAAGATATTATACTATCTGCAAAATAAAGCGAAGAAACTGGAGATGTTATGCAGTACTGTTTACCTGCTTCACTGATTCATAACATTTATAAATAGAATAAATAACAGAAGAGAGCGAAGAAACTCCATGATTTTTATCAGGAGTTATTATTCATATTCATATGTAATTTAGTGTAATTTACCGTATTTTAACATAATTTTAACATAATTATTGTAATTTAGCGTAATTTAGTGTAATTCAGCTTAATTTAACATAATTTCAAGTAATTTAGTGTATTTTAGTATAAATATGCTAATTATATGTAAAAATCACGGAAGAAACTAGAGTCTTCGCCGAATATATAATGATAAAGACAAGTTAAGTAACGCAGATATTTATATTTATTGAATTCATTTATATTAACTATATTTACATTTTTTTTTTTTATACATGTATTCTCCCTTGTAATGTTAATCAGAACAGACATAATATAAATAATTTATATTTTTTAAATATTTAAACACTGTTTATACATGTATAAATATTTTTTAAAAATATTTATACATGTATTCTCCCTGTCAAATGCAATTACATGTCGATTTAAATTTTGTGCAGAACATTAGCTCACGATATGTGCTTTTTTAAAATGAGATAGTTCTCAAATTATGTATGATTTCCGATTTTAATATTTCTAAAATGACAAATTAAAAGAGCCGGCCGACATAGTACAATTAAGATTATGCGAACAACTTTTAACTTTTATCAAAGCACTTTAATTTTTTATTCCATACATACTTCCCCGAAATTTTTATTAATATCCAAAAAAAATATTAAATTTTAAAATCTACAGGAATTCCGAAATTTGTCCAATCTGCAAAATAAATTTTCGGTTTTGGAATCCCAAAACCGCAAAAAAAATTTGCAGTTTTGGTTTCGGAATTCCAAAAACGCAATTTTTTTTGCGTTTTTGCGTTTTTTATTTTTAATTAAACAAAAATGTTTACAATTTATTTATTTTTTGTATTGAATATTAGAAATATTTGATATATTTCTTTGAAAATAGATAAAATACTATATAATTTGATTTATTAGAAAGACTGTGACAAATAACCCGGATCAATATTTTTCAGGCCGAATTTTTTGCTTCTATAAGAGAAATTAAAATATTTCTTTGTGTGTTATTGAAAAAAAAATAAAAATATTTTGAATCTAAATTATTGATTCCAGTTCAAAAGTGACTTCTAGATAAATCCAAAAAATATTATGATCCTTCCATTTTTGAAAAAAGAAACTAGAAAATTCTCTAACACGGTTCTGACAAAAAATTCTTTGAAAATTTTTTCTTGGCAAATTTTCTTATTTTTTCCAAAATAGAAGAATCCAAATTTTTTCTGTATTTACCTAGAAGTGACTTTTGAATCGGGATCAATAACTCAAATTCAAAACATTTTTATTTTTTTCCAATAACACAAAAAATATTTTTATTTTTCTTACAACCACAAAAAACCCGGCCTGAAAAATGTTGATCTGTGTTATTTGTCACAGTCTTTCTAATAAATCAAATTATATAGTATTTTATCTATTTTCAAAGAAATATATAAAATATTTCTAATATTTCAATACTAAAAATAAATAAATTATAAACATTTCTGTTTAATTAAAAAATACAAAATAAATTGCGGTTTTGGAATTTCAAAACCAAAATCACAATTTTGTTTTGCAGTTTTAGAATTCCTAAACCAAAATTTTATTTTGCGGTTTTAAGCTGAATTTTCACAGAAAAATATTACAGTTTGAACAGATTTTGAAATTTCTGCACATGAGGGTAGATTTTGAAATTTAATATTTTATATTAATAAAACTTTCGGCAAACTTCGATACCATTCTAAAAGCCCGGCCCATTGGCCTCTTCTGGATCGTTCTTTCCGCCAACTCAACTATGACACATGGCGCCTCCACCAAGCACCGTCCAAATCTAACATTGTCTTTCCATAACTACCCTTGACCTTTCCTCATCCTTGCTCCAACCTCTCTCGTAATAAACTTCAAATTCGAGGGTATTTCAGTAGCACAGATCATCACTACAAAATACTAGCTCCTTGAGTTCCCAAAGGTCAGATATTTCAGATACTGAGCACAGTTGACATTTGGAGAATTTTGTACTCTCGAGAGAAAATGCTGGCGGTTTTTGATCAGGAGATTGCGAAGTGCCCGGAGGGGCTACGGTGGCCGGAGGTAGAGGATGGGACGAAAAGCGGTGGCGTGACGGCGCTTCTCGATGACTTCTCTTCGGTGCATGAAGGAGCGGTCACGGTGCGATTGGGGTCGGCTGCTTTTATAGCCTTCTCAACTGACAAGCAGAATCCTTTTTTGCCGAGGTACTAAATATTGAAAATTAAATTATGCTTTGCTTTTGGAAGAAACGACTAATTGAGTCATATAAGTTTGCTAATAGTAGTTTTACTTGTTGATGTTATTTAAAAAATATTAATATATATATACTTTGAAATGGGATAGGCAATTTCAAAAAAGTTCTTGTGATTGAGAAGTTCAAATAGATATTCTCAGCTACTTGTATGAATTATCCCAAACATTATGTAAGAGTATTAAATTCTGGTGAACTTTTGGTCCCTCAATAAGAGAAAACAAAGAGTTCAGATTTTTCTCAAATCCATGAGATTGTAATGCTTGAATTAAATGGATGGATCAAGCATTGAATCTTGATTAATTGATTCAAACTTCAGACAGTTACCAGTGGACAATTGTATAACTGAAGAACAGTCTAATTTAAGTAATTTAAGATCCGTACTTTTCAGGGCGTATACATGGTATGTGTTTTGTCTATTGAATTTCTATAGTGTATTTTTAGAATCCTAGAAATGAGGTCTGACTGGTAGATTTGGTTATTTGAAGAAGAAAAAGGAAATTGTGGGATTTGGGGTACAAGTCAATCTTAATTGAGAGAAATTTTCATGCAATTTATTGTAAAATAGGGGCCTTATAAACATCACCCCTCTCGAGTTTCAAATAGATAACATTTTAACTTTCGTATGTACAGATTATTCGCATCAGTAGATGACATATTCTGCATATTTCAAGGAGCTCTCGAAAATATTCCTTTACTGAAACAACAGTACGGATTAGGCAAAAATGCCACTGAGGATATGATAGTTCTTGAAGCGTACCGAACATTAAGAGATAGAGGACCTTATCCTGTAGACAAAGTTGTCAGGGACCTTAATGGAAAATTTGCATTTATCTTGTTTGATAGCAGCTCCAATTCTATCTTTATTGCAGCTGTAAGTACACTCTTTGACCCAATTCTTGTTTTAAAAGACTTATCTTTTGGTAGCCTTTTGTTTTGATGAGATTTTGTCTATGGTATATTATAGTATATTACGACACTACTTAGAACTTTGTAGATACTGTTGTTGTTCCTGTTTGTTGGTTTTATTCATTTGTTTTTGCTTATTTTATTTAAACTTTTTCTTAGTCTGAACAGATATCTTCTCTTATTGAAGCTTATATTGCCAGGTTAATCATTGATGATTTTGATACTTTTTTCATTTCTGTAGGATGCTGACGGAGCAGTACCGTTTTTCTGGGGAACGGACTCGGAAGATCATCTGATTGTTTCTGATGATGTAGAAATTATGAAGAAGCACTGTGGGAATCACTTTGCTCCTTTCCCTAAAGGTATATATATACTTGTAACAACTTTCAAAACATTTTCATAATTATTTATACAATTTTGCAAGGGGAAAGTAATATACCCTTTTGTCCCTCCCTTATACAAGTCTATCTTTTTTCCCTCTAAAAGACTTGACTGATCTAAAACAGTAGAACCAAATTGAGCAGACAAGTTTCTGTTTTCTCCGTGAATGAGCCAGAAAGCAATTAGATCGAGGGATATGAAGCATCCTGGGGCCAATAAGGTCATCTTTTACTATGTTATATATGGTTCCTTTAATTTGCAAAATGCATAAAAGCGTTGTGGAGAGTATGTCGTAAGCATGGAAAATGCTGCATTTTATTTGCGAACAGGAGACAATACTGAGTTTGATTTGCAAATAAAGTAGTGAAAAATGCATGCAAACAGGCCATCCCTCTATGCCCACCCCCACCCACACACACAGAGCACCTGATTGTCAATTAACCCTTGAAGCCTATTAGCTTGACCAATTGACTTACCTCCGGGGGAACAACACGTGCAATGGTATGGTTAAATAAAGCATCATTCAAGCAAAGGAAAAAATAAACAAAATCTCAATATTTTCCTACCTGATAGTTAGCAGTATTAAATCTAACGAGCATGTATTGAAATTAGAATTTGTCATTTTTCAGGTTGTTTCTACACTAGCTCCGGAGGGTTACAAAGCTTTGAGCATCCTTTGAACGAGGTCAAACCGGTACCGAGGGTTGATAGCAAAGGAGAGGTATGTGGTAGCGCCTTCGTAGTTGATACCAAAGTCAAAAGGCAGACCAGTATGCCTCGGGTTGGAAGTGCATCTGATTGGTCTAAATTCTAACTATTAAATACCGATTTTAGGTAGTTATCCGATGGTTTCGGTTACGTTATCATTCCGCTTATAGTATCGGAATTTGTGGCTTGTTAAATAAAGAAGAGTTCCTATGTATCCCTAATTATATACAAGTGCCTGTATATATTGTTAATGCTTCTTCGCAGTGAGAAGCATCTTATGTAATCTTACGGATGAAATATTGTTACCTGTTTTTTGCAAATTAAAGAAATTATATGCCTTGTTCCAAGGGAATTGTGGAGACCTTTTCTGCATTTCTGTCGAAAGAAGTCTCTTTTTTTCTTTTTCTTTTTGTGGACGTGTGATTGCGCTATAGCGGTAGCGCTATACAGACTCCAGAATTAGAGATTGAAACATTATGAATTATACGTATATATATTTCATTTTATACGATAACCTGTGATAAGGGCAAAATATTCGATGATGTGGAAAAGCATAATTATATTTTCCGTGTTTACCTGAAGACATTGGATGTACTGTCGGAGGGAGGACTCCACATTTCTTTTTTTTTTCATTGTATACAGGGGTGTTCATCCGGTCCGGTTTATTTGGTTTTTAACTAGTGAATAGCTGTAACTAATAAATAAAAGTGTTAACAAGTGTTAATTAAGAGAAAAAATAGGCAAATGATATCTCAAACGAATTGTTACGACACGGAGATAGTGGAAGTGATGTCAAATTTGTCATTTCATAACTGTGTTGGCGGAAATCTAAAAAGAAAATATTTTTTGTTCTCTTCACACTTTCGGATAGTAGCTATTTCAATATTTACAAGAAATAGAGAATAGTAAATATTCTAGCTATTTCGAATAGTAAAAATGTTGTTTAGATATACACTGTTATTACAAATAGTTACTATTTTAGAATAGTCTTTGTTCTTGTGTCATCCAAACATAAACTTAAAGAGTAGAAACATTTCTATTTTGTTGGTGTGGTGTGAATTATTGTTAATTGTAATAAAATTATCAATTGTGGCTGCTGGGATTCGAACCCAAATCGTTGTTAATTGTATTTTTGCAATTTTGCTTGTGAGATCAAATGTTGGGTTGAGCTTTTGTTGCCATTGCCGCTCTGACTGAACTGTGTTGTGCTCGTCTGACTTCTTTGTTTGTGTAATTTTTTTATTTTTTGATACGAAGGCTATAAGTCCGTTTCTATTACTTAGAAATCACAGAGTTTAAGTTACTCTATTTGTGTAATCGAGGATTGTTGTTGTTGTTTATGAATTGATTTGATGAATTTCTTAAATTTCTCACGGCAATTCTATTTACCATCTCTGATCTTTGAGTTGTTGAATTACTTTGGTTTGTTCGTTTGTTTGGTTGAACCGAATAAACCGAAATTTACTTTGGTTCGGTTTTAATCAGGTATAGCTCAGTTGGTTCGGTTCTATTTTTAGAAAAACTTTGGTTTGTCTATTTTTATTTCGATTTTAACCGAATCGAACCGATGAACACCCTTAACCTATAGTTCGGTTGGTTCGGTTCTATTTTTAGAAACAAAATAAAACTTTAGTTTATTTATTTTATTTCGATTTTAACCGAACCGATGAACACCCCTAATCGTATAATCGTATATGCCTTTAACAGATAACATTAAAGGCCTGCTCAGTTACTATAGAGCCCACGGGCAAACATATTGAGCCTATTTGACAAACTTTTTGACAAGGGAATGGATAAGAAAATCCCTGTCACCAGCTCTTTTTCCACGAAACTGGTAAAATTTTAAGTATTTCCCAATAGTATCTCTTTACCGGCCATTTCTCAATTGGTTACATCTTTCAATATTGTTATACCGGCGAGTGATAAATTAAATATCAATCAAAGATTTTTCTAGATTTTAATTTAGTTCAAACTAAAATGATAAATACGCACGCAGTTTTGATTTAAAAAATGAGAATGTAGCGACTATATTCCTGTACCGATCTATTGGTACGATACTACAGTTATATTTAAGCACAGGCAAGCATCACATTCATAAAAATAAAATTCCTCACGGTTGTTCTCTGTTCATTCATTCAAGAAATTTTGCTCATACTCTCAGCTGCACTCATAGTAACTCATTACGAGACTCGTCCCTGATAAGCTGCAAAGAATCAGAGAAGAAAAGCACCGGCAATAGTTTGACGGATAGAGCTTTCTGCATTGCAGCTATCAGTGCAAATGCCTCGCCATGTAGCCGGCAAGACATGCTATTTTGCCACAATATTTCTTTATAAATTATGAACTCCGTCCTTAGTATAACAACTTTTGTGGCACCAGAGAGAGCAAGAGGAAGAAGTGCCTGGATCTAGATGAGACCATGATTGGCTTATGCCTGATGATTTCTAATTCTGGCTTGATATGATATAGTTCCTTATTTAGTTGGTTTGATATTGTTTGATGATGCTGTTTTGCACTGGAACATGGTTATAATTTTTCTGTTGCGGTGAACTTTTTTGTTGCACTAGAATTTAGATTATAGTATACTTGTAGTATAAAGGGTTTAGACCTCAATTATTTGACTAAATGCGGATTAACTAGGCCGACCTAATTAGTCATAACTCTAAAATTTGGCCTTTAAATTTAAACCACCTCTTAGGTGGCTTAAGAGTTAGCCCTCTTGCAGCCCTACTGTCAATGACAACCTAATTTTTTAATAGCTTAGGTCATGACAAAACATTAAACCTCAACCAAACACCATCAATATAACAGTGACGCTAAACGTGACATTGAATTCAATGTCCTGATTGGATTCTGCAACGACCCTGGTGTGAAAGAAAGGGTGAACAGGTCAGTCGCCACCCGGGAGAACTGGAGACGAGGAGCACCGAACTGACGGTCTCGAAGAGAGCATCCATTTCAGTTAGTGATAAGCAACAGTTAGTTAGTGATTAGCTATGATTAGTTTGTTATTTCTGTTAGTGAAACTGTTAGTGTAACAGACAGTTAGCTAGTTTGTATTTCACAGTTTATAGCGCTTACATAAGCAGCTGATGTAACACTGACAAGGATTATGAAAATGAATAATCAATTTTGTTGAATTTCCAATTGTTCTTGTATCAAGTTCTTGCATCGCCTCATGGATGAGGAAGCGATGGATGTTTCGTTATGGATTAAATTGCCTAAATAGGGATAGGAAAACGAGAGAGAGTGATTGTAAATACTCCTGTATAGTGATTTACTTTATCCTAGTATAATTCGGTTTTTGTAACGAACCTTTAATTAATGAAAATCATTGTTGGCGGGTGTTAACCGCTGACCATAAAAAAAAACATAATTTTTTAGTTTGTCCAGATTGGATCCGAATCACGCTAAAGGTGCGGTATCATGTTTCTAATGAAACTGATGGTCTTACCACCTTTCAAAAAAAAAAAGTGCCTAATTTATTAATTCTCGCTTGCAAGTGAAATGTGACTAAAATAATGAAAATAGGATATGAAGCAAAATCCGAAATTTTTATTTATAGACAAAAAAAAAAAACTAAATCACTCCAGTTTTGGAGAAATTCGAAAAATATCCGAGCCGCTCAGGTATTCTGCGGCCCCAAAGACTGGGGTCCTCCCAATGCCCATGCAGACCCAGGGGCCGCCCAGCGCCTATGCGGCCCCCTGTGTTATATAAAGGGGGGCGCTAGAACTCCTTCATTATCCATTCAAGCTTCATTTTGATCCCTTCGAGCTCGGGTAAGTTTTATTCTTCTTTTCTTGTTTCAATTTTTAATTTAGGGTAGTAATTAGGTTTAGGTTTAGAGTTTAGGATTAGGTTTAGGAGTTTAGGAGTTAGGGTTTAGGATAAGATATTAATTTTTAGGGTTTAGAACCAAATTTAATTAGGATAGAATCAAAATTTAACTGTAATATGACCAAAATTAACGGTTTGAGCATAAAAATTAAATTAGACCAATACCAAAATATTTTTGACCAAAATTAACTGTTTGACCAAAATTGTTTATGACCAAAATTAGATTATATTAGTGCCAAGGTCGATTAGATTAGAACTAACTTTAAATTACACTTAAGATACCAAAATGACAATACATTTAACCAGACTTTTTATCATATTTGTTCAAAATTGGTACCAATATTAATAGCAATAAATTATCAAATACAGCATACGAGATGTCCCAGTACGTCGACAGGGCGATGACATATGTTCTGGGTATCCGGAGTCGTACTGACAGGGTCAACGACTTTCTGTGGTACCCGAACGCGGAGCACTCCATTCTAGAGGCTGCTACTAGAATAAGTTTTAAATTAGTAATATTTAAAAAAAATAACATCATTTTTTCTATGAATATTGAATGAAATCGATGAATTTTTAAATGCAGGGTTTGGATGCGGCCACGGTTCGTCAGAATCGCATATCGCTGAAGTACCAGACAGCGTACGGAGGGACACTGCGGGCGATGAGGCTCTACTAGCTATCGCAGATGACCGAGGAGATACACGACGAGGGATTGTCTTTCGGTCTCATTGAGCGATGGCGTCCCGAAACGCACACCTTTCATCTCCCCCATGCCGAGATGACAGTCACTCTACAGGACGTCAGCTGTCTGTGGGGTATGACTATTATTGGAGTGCCTGTGATGGGCGTCATGTACATGGACTTCAGGCATTTGAGCAACGAGTTGCTGGGTACTCGCACGCAGTGCTCCAGAAAGAGAGGAAGAAAGGTGAGAAGATTCAGATCTCACCCAGCTCTATCAGCTTAGCGAAGTTGAGGGCCAAATTCAAGAAGTATCCGGATCGTCCAGATCAAGTATGTAAAAACTATCTTGTTGTCAAAATATCAAATTTACTTCTAATTTAGATAAAGATAATATAAAAAATGTTCTAATTTAAATAAATAACAGTCGACCGTTGATCATTACCTGCGCGCGTATATTATGGAGATGATTACGTGTCAGCTGTTCCCAGATTCACACGGAGATGAGGTGCAGCTGTGTTACCTCAAGTTATTGCGCGATTTGCCTGTTGCGGGCAGGTACAATTGGGGTGCTGCTACTCTGGCGTGCTTATATAGGTATAAAACTTACTATTATATTTTTTTAATTTTTGTAGTGTTATATACTTCAGTACTAACACTAACATTGTACAGGGGTCTTAACAATGATTGCTTGAAGAAGAACAAGACCTTTATTGGACCATACATGTTGCTGCAGCATTGGTCCTACGCGCATCTAACTGCGTGCAGATACACAGCAGACATCGTATCCTTCGCTCGATGATGACCCTATAGCCAGACAGGCATTTTTATTCACGCAGGGTGAGTCTGGACAGACTACGATTTTTGGTCCTGGAGTCCAGCATACATCCGAGATTGAGGAGATTCATAATGAGCCGGTTCAGCCGGTTCAGCATGAGGATGTCCATGTAGAGGAGTCTGCAGACTCAGCAGATAATTACGATAAGTCATTCTCTAGTCGGGGTCGAGGGTTCAAGAAGAAGAAGCCGAGGACAGTATTTAGTCCTGACCCGTAGGCTTTGATTTATACTATGTTAGATGTTTTGTCAGATGCTGAGACTTATTTGTTACATATTGTTACTTGCTTTGTTATTTATTTTATTTATTTTTTGTTATTTATTTATTTTGTTCATTATATCATTATCTCTTTCTACACAAACGATACTTCAAACAAATGATATTTCCAAAATAAATAACATACACATAAGATAGATACGAAAAACAATATTTTCGAAATAAACGACATTCAACACAAAATAACAATTACACAATATATATAAAACAACATAAAAAAATAAAAACCATAAAACCAAAACAAACAAAAAAACACTAAAAAAACACTTTCTGCTAAAAAAAGAAGAGGGGCCACATAGGCGTTTGGCGGCCCATGGGTCCGCAAGGGCATTGGGCAGACTCCGGTCCTTGGAGCCACAGAACGCCTGAGTGGCCCGAGTATTTTTCGAATTTCCTCAAAACCGAAGTGTTTTGGTTTAGATTTTTTATGCTATAAATAAAAATTTCGGCAGCAAAATAGTGTAGAAATACACTACTGTTGACAACATTTATTTTACAATCATCACAATCGATGTTAAAATTCATCAAAACAGAGAACTAACGTTATCAATATTTTCATTATTATTTGAATAAATGATGCATTAGGTTTGTGATTTGGGATTCAATTGTTCACTCAAATGTTGATAAACCTAATCATGGACTTCAACTACACATGCGCTCATTAGTCTACATTGAAACCACGCATTCAAAAGCTTAAAATGTACTGAAAAAAATATAATTGCCAATGAATACATATAAATAGATATAATATGCTTAATAGAATTTTTAAGAAAATTTGTTAACAATTGACGTTAACAGCAACAACGCACAAGGAAGTTTTAAAAATTAATGAACTGATACCGTGGTGAGGTACTGAACTGATACACAGCCTTATCTGATACCATCAATATGGTAACCTTCTCATGTTGATACCATGGTTCTCAAACTAGAAATTGGGGTATTGCCAAATTCCGGATCTAGCTCTGTTAATGAACCGAACAGGAACTAAAATTTGTTCAAGAAATACCACTATTTGAAAGACTATAAAGACAACAATATTGCTGTCATTGGAGCTAAGGTCAGATATTAAATGGTTATGGTCATTAGAACAAAGCCAATGCCATATTATAAATTGAAAAAGTCCATACAAATAAAATTGTCAAACGATTAAGATAAATAATGCCAGTATCTTTCCGTCATAATGACAGCCAACTCAGCAAGGATCCTATAATAGACAAAAAGCCTACATGCAGCTGATAATAAATGATAAATAAGAATTTACACCGTGTTATGACTTCAATCGAGTTCCTCTAACGTAATACCAACTTATGATATTAAAGAGTATAGATGTCATGTACAAATGTTTGAACTTATGATATTATCGGCAAAACAAATGCACAAGCTCAGTTAAATTCATGTGAGGCTCAAACTCAGTTGACTCAACTGAGACCAACAAGATCAAGCTAATCAGAGTTGGAAGGATACCAATATGAATGTATAAAAAATGAATGGTCCTTGAAATCAAAGTGTGAAAATTCTAGCTGTTGATCGCCCTGCTTATTTCAAGTCTGAACCCATTACTCAAACTAACAATAGTACTTAATTTGATGTACTTAATTATGGTAGAGCGTATCATGTATACATAACAACATTCATAAAATAAAATAAATCTAAAAAGAGTTCAGATCTTCAATTTCTTAAAACACAACGCATCATATGGTTCTAAGTTCCCATCATGATTTCAATCTCAACTTCAATACCTGATCAGCTACTTAGCAACAGCATGGAGCACATGTCAACTTATCTATACTATTTTAGATCCCTTACCTTGTTGAAAGGTAACACTTCAACTCACCAGATATACAAATCCAGACTTTAACACCCAACTGATCTACAAAAATTGCAAAAAATAGAAGAATTAGGAGCACTAAATGCATAACTGGGTATAATGGAAATTATTTGATTTTCTTACATATAAATGTCCGAGATAATAAGAATAATTATTTGATTAATCATTATTATCCATCACTTACACCAGTGTGCAAAAAAAAATTTATTTTTAGAGAGTTGAAAAGATATTAGTGTGATTAGGTTCGTATATGATTTTAACCATACTAATTTCATGAAGCCTGGGAATGTATAAAACAAATTGCCTGAGCTATTGGAATTTCAATTGTATCCTACAACAAAAGAGGAAATATCACTAGAAAAAACAAGAGCAGGGAGTGAACTTACCTAATAGCGAATCCTTGTCTCTCCTCTTTTACCATTTAACTACGCAATACCCAAAATTGGGAATAAGTGAGGCTGCCACAGCATGACCTAGCAAGAATTGATCATCATTTATCTTAATAAACTAAGCCAATAAGACCAAGAATAAGTCAATTAATCAACTAGAGCTAGATCATGCTGGCAGCTTCACTCTTTCCCTTGGGCATCTCCAATTGCAAAAGAAGGTACAATCATCTCTTAGTAATATGATTCGTATTCGATTTGGGGATTGTGAAATATGGAAGAAAAGAAGTTTTTGATGTGAGGCTATAATTTGTTAGCGAAAGTAGAGTATATCTGTACTTATCATTTGGAAGCATGAAATGAGGAAATTATATATAGATCCACATCATAAGAAATGATGATGTGTATATAGATGAATAGATAGATAATCAGAAGTAATTCTACAAATAATTGATCTAACAATGCGATCTATTATTGGAGTCCTTTGCCTAACAAGGAACCCACAAAGGAATTTTCACATAAAATATGGAACCGTCAACATCTCAACAAAAATAAGCCAAAGTGAGTAAAGGGCATACACAGAAACAGCAAGGGAAAAACAAAACATGACAGATATATATCTAACTAAACTATGAGAGCGGGAGCACCCCAACATGGGTTGAACTGTTGAAGTGTGGGTATGTAGGATTTTATAGAGAGAATAAATGGTAAAGATTCCACAAAAATATAAACAAATTAAATATATAAAAAAAAACGAAAGAAAACAAGAAGGTAGTATGAACTCTCAGAGAAGATGGTGGGTGGGTCATAAAGTGGGAAGTAAAGAGAGAGAGAGAGAGAGAGAAGGATATGAGAAGTGATCAGCGACAGAGATGCAGATTTAGGTTAGGGTTAGGTTTGTAGCTAGGTAGTAGGAACTAGGTAGGCTAGGCTAAGGCCTAAGGGGGATAGGGGTTGTAGTGGGAGTAGGGTTGCAGAGAGAGATAGGTCGGCCTTGGTGGATTGGTGCAAGACATAGGGAGCCGTACCGCCATGCGGATTAAAGCCTTTTATACAACCGAGGCCTCGAAGCAGATTTACTTTTATGTTAATATTATTATAATCTTACAGTATATATGTATAATTCATATACATCTCCCTCTTTGTGTTGACTGTTGCGTAATAGACCAGTAGAATTGTAGAGGTTTATTGATCTATTTTCAATGGACTTTCCAGTATAAAATTGTGATTGTTTTAGTGAAGTGTTACCAGAATTTAGTGTGATGTTTAGAATTCTGTTTTTCTTTTAATGCTGTCCGAATTTTTAGAGCTTTATTTTAATGTTTATAAATATAAAAGATGTATTGTGTTGTTGCGTAAGATAGTAAAAGAAAGTTAATAATAGAATGAGACTTTATGTTGTAAAGTGACCTCTTTTATGTTAAAATTATATTAAATCAAATATTAAATCAATCTTAACAATTAATTAATCTATATTTACACGAGACCTTCAGTTGCATCAAACTCATCGGAATTACAGTTTTTTTTTTTTCATCTTTGCAAAATTGAGTTGAAAGTCATTACAGTAAAACAATATATAGTTTCTTCATCCGATTATTGCACACAAATATTAAACCAATAGCTAATTTTCGACGCAATATATACGAAAGCATTCTGATCTGCCACTTCTTTTGTGAGGATTTTTTTTAAGAAAAAAAAAATGAGGATGAAGCTCTTAAATTTTTTTTGTTTGTGTGGGGAATCTTGAAGTGACTAAAGTAATAAAATTTTTATTGGCCTTACTTTCCATTTGAAATTGTATACATACTCAACTTTATTGTACTATGGTAATTCTGTTGTTAATTATAAAGTATTGGGTTTGTTGAGATTTGGGAATCCTTTGGTCAACAAAAGATCAGATAAATATATTTATTTTTTAAAAGATTGTTCAAGTTCGTTGTTTGATAGCTTGTGGACTGGTTCATATACACTCATCTGCAAATAATTCGTTCAAATGCTGATTGGTTTGACTTCTTATAGATATATATTGTACAAGAACATTATAAGTTACTTTTTGAAAAATAGGATGAAAATTAAAATTTTCAAAAATATCCAAACGAATTAAATGTTAATTTTTTTAGTTCTCTTTAGCTCATCAAGTCTTTTGACGAGATTAATTCTAAAATCTATGAGAATGATTTCAGACAACGAATTCAAATCATTTAAATCGATCTATTTTACGAGTGATGTGTTTATATGTCAAATTTATAAAATTTCGAATTAATTTAGTATAAAGTCAAGCGGTTAAAAAGATAAAGAAGATTTATAATTAATTTTAATGATTTTTTCTTTATTTTTTTACTGCTTGATTTTGTACTACATAAATTTGAAAATTATAAATTTGACATGCAATGAATCACTTGTGAAAGAGATTGTTTTAACGATTTAAATTCTTCATTTAAAATCAATCCGATAAAAGCTTAAAAACTACCCAGTTCTACTGTAATTTTTCACATTCTCAAATGTCGATGACTGAGTCTATGGTACTATGCATAGCATGATTTGATCCGTAATACGGATCAATATTTTTGTTTCCAAAATTCTAACTGTCGATCCGAACAGTTCAGCATGATTTTTTATATGAATATGTACTTGCAGACCAAATTTTATATTTTTCAGAATTTTTTTACTATTTTTTAAGATAGGTAGAAAATCACAGTTTTTGGATGGTCCAAAATTTTCAGATCAAATGATTTTCTTCCTATCTTAAAAAATAGTAATAAAATTCTAAAAAATATAAAATTCGATCTGAATGTACATATTCACGTGGAAATCATGTTGAACGGTTCGGATCGACCATTGAGATTTTGAAAACAAAAATATTGATTCGTATTACCGACTAACCCGCAAAATGCATGGTACCATATATTCACTCAGGTTGCGTTTGGATCGTGCAAGAATAGAGCTAACCCGGGAATAGCTCCGCTATTCTTAAAAGCTGTGATCCAAACGTAAAATAGAAATTAAGAATAGTGCAGGAACAACGCTATTCTGCTATTTCTACGAAAAATGGATTAGTGAATTTCTCCAATTGTTAGGTTAGCGATATTAGTCCAAAATAGCACTATTCCAAATATACAATCCAAACAATATTTCTACTAATCCGGAATAGTCCAAAATAGTGTTATTCTCAAACCACTTGGGTTAGCACTATTCTTAACCACTAATTCTTGCACGATCCAAACGTAACCTCAATGTTGATTATTATCGAATAGTTTATTGAATACATTGCATGTTGCTGGTGAGTGGTGGCCCCGTTTAATCATAACTCTGTGTTTATTATTTCTTTTTTATGATGTCATTTCATTTTTATATGATGACCTAACTTATATCACCCATATGTCCATCAAAACGAAAAAGTGCATTTGTTTACAGAAATCTCAAGTTATATATATACACTAACACTGCTATCAAAATTTCTGAGAACTGGATATATCTTTTTTTAACTTGTTGCGTTTCATAAAAAAAAAAAAGCTATCGAAATCATAGCTTTGTATCCGTCGTTTTTCATATGTCTTTGTAACAGTGTTCATTAAATTACCTTTATTTGATAACGTTAATCCATGCAAAAGGTATGGATTAGGTTAGTTAGATCACAGGAAAAGAAGCATGGGAATCTTAAAAGGACTAAATTGAAATCAGGTCAAAGTCCTCTAGAATTTGGTATGCACATACTTTACTGTTTTGAATCCTAAGCTAGCTAGTAAACGAGCTGGGTCCTAGCTCAGCTCGTTAATTCTGGACCGAGCTCTTACCGAGCAAGCTGGACTTAGGGCATCCGAGCTAAAACCTCAGTTCGAAATCGTGACAAGCCAAACCGAGCTGGCTCGCTGGGTCTGGCTAGATCTTGTTTTAACCGAGCTGGACAGTGTAAAATGCACACAAATTTATACAAATTTACAAATTGATGCCTAGCCGAGCTAGCTCGTTAACAGCTCAGTCCAGTAACGAGCAATCTGTTAGCGAGCGAGTCACGATCGAGCCACGAGCTACGAGCTTTTTTGCCACCCCTACTAGCTACTGGCACTAAAAATAAAAGAAAGAAAGAAAACAAGAAAAAAATATATCGGTATTGTGGACCCGTACTAACACAAATAGAGAGAAGCTTCACCATTTTGAAATCCTAAGCTAGTTATACTGATTATAATGAAATAATAAAAGAAAAATCCATATTATTATACGAATAGAAGAAGCAGCACCTTTCAATCTATTTTACATACACAAATATTACAGTGTTTTCTAGTAACAAGTTTGCATGCAATATGAACAACAACACAAATAATAACAATGCAATGTGAAACATGAGAAGAATAATGTCTAGTTTAGTTGTTAAGAATATATCCGCATTGGAAAGAATGTGAGTTGTGATTTAAGAAAAAAAAATGAAATAATTAGAAACTTTACATACCTATGTCAATAACCTAGCTGACTATGTAACTCACCAAGTATCTACTATTAAAGGTCCATATTAAATTAATCGAATATTTTGACATAACATTTTGTCTCAAACTTCTAACTAAAGTACAGAAAAAAAAACTAAGATTTTCTCAAACCAAAGGGCTACTAATTGTAACCCAAATTATGGCTCACCTTGAGCTAACCTAGATTATTTGAGGCAAATATTAAAATCGATTAATGAAAGTATTAGCAGCATAAAGCCGTCTAACCTTAAAAAAAATTATTGAAATCCATCGTTCATTTTTTTGTTTTTCACATTCATTGTTTTATACAAAAAAAAAAAAACAACAATCATGGTAGTACACACGACTCATTAGTAATTCCTGGCTCGACGAGCTTAATTAAACTTCTAGACATTTCTCTCAACCTAAAATTAAAACATGGTTAACACTTAACATATAATTGAGAATTAATTTTTAATCTAGCAGCAAAAGTAATGTTCTCAATGTGAGAGGTTGAATGTTCGAAAATTAATGAGAGATCTATTGTGAATATTAATTGAATAATTAGATTGCTTAACAACTAATCTCTATTCAAAAAATATTATATATACAAATTTAATCAGTGATTGCTAATATATGTGATTGGTCATACTGCATGTAATACTTGTATTATATTTGATTTGAATATACAAAGTAAAAAAAGGCCGAGTAATATATTTTGAGCCTTTATTTGTCGTAAAAGAGAAAACCAGTAAAAATACACATATGAATATATTGTAAAAGAGAGAATGGCAGAGGAGAAGAAACTCTTTGATCATCCCACGAGTCATGAGTTGATTGAGAGAAGAGGGACTGCAAGGGCTTTTAAGATCTTGTCTTTTCTAAACGGCACACAAGAGACGAGACGAGATGATGAAGCATTGAGGCGTGCCTCTCTATCTTCTCTAGTCTCAAGGTGCGTGTGAGCGTGACAGCGGGGAGTCCTTATTTCTGATTTGTTTAAAGCAAGCATGCTTTGCCACGTGGATGCACCTAACAGGTGTGGGGAGAATATTTCATCAACCACTTTGGCCACATGGAGATAAAAATAACAAGACGTACTATTGTTTCATTAATTTGGACATATGCGGATGATAATCTTATTCCAGTGATATTTACGCAGATCGGATCCTCTCCGATCATACGTTTATTATTTGATAAGCATGTCAGGTCTCACCAGAATGCGTGTCGTGCCGTATGGTGACTAGTCACACGTACTAGTAGTGTTCGATAACCATATGAAGCTTAAATTTTAATTTGCATTAAGGAGTACCCGTTCGGCAATAAAGTTGAATAGTAATTTTCTTAAAAAACTTCAAAGTTTGACAAAATGCTTAAGCCATGTGAAACCATAGCTTAAAAACTTGAACAACCTTAAGAAAAGTGGACAAAAGAAGCACTAAGTAGGTAGCATTAAGTTTGATAAAGGAGCACCCGTTCGGTGAGCTTAAGACTCCTTAGATCACTAAGGAGCTCTAAGCCATAATTGCCCAAGTTATGTTTTCAATTGTCATGTTATACCGTGATCAAAATAATGAAAATGATCACATCATGCAAATAGTCATTTTGTAATCAAATGAGACGAGGCTAGTCATGTTTAACGACGTTTAACTATCATTTATCGAATTTTAAATTAGTTTTAAGTAAAAATTCATTAAAAAAGGTCGAAAAATAAGGAAAAATTATAAATAATTATAAAATAAAGAAAGTAGTAAAAAAGTTAATATATAAAAAATAAATATATTGTTCAGAATTTGAGTTGTTATTTAAAATAAATAATGATATAATTTATGTTATTTTGATCACGTGTAGTTATGTTTAATCACATTTTATATCGTAATCAAATTAGTTTGAGTATCGTGCCGTATCATACAATGCCATCTAAAAAAATTGTCACGATGCATGATGTATTGTGCAGTGACATATTTGATCACGGCATGACTTGTTCTACATCCCTAAATCTGGATTTTTTTTTTTTATATAGAATTCTCCTAAATTCTTTTAACCAGAGGAGCCTTCAGCAGTCGGATTTTCGCAATATAGCCTCCACCGATCCCTAGGACCGGTGGAGCAAAAAAAACGCAGACTACACCGGTCCTAGGGACCGGTGGAGGCCCTTTTGCGCCCGCCACAGAGACCCCACGGAAGATTACACCGAAAAAGACCTGCACCGATCCACAGGATCGGTGTAGCTGCAAAAAATCCGAAATTAGGCCTCCACCGATCCTGTGGATCGGTGTAGCTTCAAAAATCTGAAAAAAATCTGCACTGGTTCTGTGGATCGGTGTGGGTTTAGATTTTTTCTTCCTGAGCCTCCTTCTTCTCTTCCCAGCCTCCTTCTTTCTTCTTTCTTCTTTCTTCTTTCTTCTTTCCTTCCTTATTTCGTTTTTTTCAAGTTCAATAGAGAAGTTGCCGTATGAACAGATCGCCACCACCATTGTACTCAGCATCGTCTTCTGATTAATATTGTGAGTTTTTTTTTAAAATATGTTTATATTTAGAGTTGTAAAATTGAAAAATATTTGGAGTTAATTTAGTGTTTGATTTTTGTTCAGCAAAATGTCACTGCTATTGATCAATGTGTATTACGGTGGTAACCTCCAAAGCACTTCAACAGGTGTTGGTTATGACATAGGGGCTGCATTTACCTTTACCGTATCTGATTCTACCAGTTTTGCTATTATAAGACGGCAAATATACGTTGGACTTGAATTGCTTCCGAGTCGAGTTAAATTGACAATCAGGGTACGTATGAACACAGCACAACCCGGATCGTACCATTTCTCATTATTTCGGATAGAAAATGAGGAAACTTGGGATGTCATTAAACAAACAGCAGCTCAAGTGGCTGGATTTAAGGTTATAGAATTGGTAGCTGAGGCGCACCAGGGTAGAAACCAAAGCAGTTATGATCCGTGTCCAGATAGTTTGCCTGGAGGTAGTAACACACCGTCGGTTCAGACCGGCTTTCATCCTGACTCGGGCAGTGTACCTGTACACACCTACACACATCCGGTTCAGGCCGGTGATAACCCTTGTGAGCAATCAGAAAAAGACACAGAATCTGATACAAGTTCTTTTGATGATGACGATTCGGCTGAAGCATGGGACGCAGACATGGACGAGGCGGAGGCTGAAATGAACGCCCAAGAAATATTGAAGGATTGGCACAAGTCGATCCCATTCCTCAATCGAGGACTTAAGCATCCATGTTCATCATTCCACGATGAATTGCCAATGCCATACGCGGATCGTGCATTTTTTGCGAACCCCCCCAGGTTAGATGAAAAATTTGCTGAAGGTCAAATGTTTGAATCCAAAGCCAAACTAATAGCAGAACTTGCTGATTTTAACCTACCAAAAAATACAGAGTTAGTCGTGCTAAACAGCAGCAAAACTAAGTATAGAGTTAAATGTAAATCTTCCAAATGTCAATGGAAATTGTATGCAATTGTAGTACTAACAGGTGCATGGACAATTTCCACCAACCCGTTTATCCACACATGTTTTGGAAGTGCTGAAAAGTTGGATAGTCGTCAAATGACTGCCAGAGTAATTGCTGATGTTATTAAACCGGCTTTGAAAGATGATCTGGAGACAAGCATGAAAATGGTCAAGCATCTGGTTAAAGCTAAATTTGACACAGTAGTGCCCTCGTACAACAAGTTGTGGAGAGGTAGGGAACTTGCAATTGCGGACTTGTTTGGGAGCTGGGAGAAGTCTTACGAGTTGCTGCCATCGCTTTTGGGTGCCATCAAAGCATCTAATCCAGGTACACAGTACCTAATAGAACATGAACCATCAACCAAGTTTAATATCGATATTTTCAACCGGGTTGCATGGGCATTTGGGCCATGCATTGCAGCATGGCCTCATCTTCGACCCGTTATCAGTGTTGATGCCGGGTTCTTATCCGGAAGATACAAGGGTAAACTTTTTATGGCTTGTGCTTACGATGCAGAGCAACAACTCTTGCCACTTGCATTTGCAATTTGTGAAAAAGAGTCTATAGAAAATTGGGGTTGGTTTATGAATTGGTTGCGTACTAAGAAGGGAGGGTTTTTAAAAAACAATTATAAATCTATCGAAGTTATCTCGAATTATAAATCTTTTTACCTAAGTGAGGGTTTTCTGACCACAAATGAAAGGTGGTCCACTTCACACCGAAAGCATTCCTCGTATCCTCATCGGCACCACCGAAGGGAGGTGGCTCTGATCGGGGTACAGGCCGACCAACAGCAAATCGAGTCCATGACCAAATCTGTAACAACAACATCGGACCCCCTATCGTGTCTACCCCCGCGTGGCAAGCACGTGACAACTCTCGATAGAGATGTCCAAGTACAGCACCTCCCCAATTGTATTCTCGTGTAGTATCTAGATCAGTGATGAATTGCAAGTACATCGCAGGGACTCCATCCGCACTTGAATCTGGAAACATAACCGACCCGAATAAATCCATACAAAAACCTCGGGTGTACCGTGCAACCGTCTCATCATTGTGCCAAGTTTCTAAGGGTAAACTAAATTGCGCCCGCACCCATTTCAGTCTAAGCGCATAAGCAGAGACGGACAATCGTTCTTTCTCAGTGTTAGGATGATAAATCCTATATTTGTATGGCATTGTCTGATGGAGGTGATTGTAAAAAGTAGCCGGATCAGCCCCTAGATCATACTCTAAGTATGGGTCCCAATCAGTATCGCTGGTGCCAGTAATCGCGTCACCTGCAAATTAAAACAATTATACAATTAACAATTTATTTTTATAAATAGTTAATTAAATTAACCGATAAACAACTTCTGATTATTAATTACCCTTAATCGATAAGCCCCATAGACATGCAACATCTTCCAACGTCACTGTCACCTCACCGACAGGTAAATGAAATGTATTGGTCTCCGGCCTCCACCTCTCAACCAGAGCAGTAATAAAATGCGGATCAATCTTGCAATCATTTAGGCGAGCAATTTGATACAACCCTAACCTCTTCAGAGCATCGTCCATCCGACTGTTGTAAGCAATACTAGTCTGATGTGAATTTATTTGCATTGAAGAGTTAGGCTGCCAAAAATAATTAAAACATTATAAACCCTTCAAATACTTCATATAATATTTATTTGCAACAAATAATTAATAAATATAATCAAAATTACCATATCACGAACTCCCCATGCCCTGTGGTTCTGTGGTGCTAATTTCAACAACTCCGGATAATCCAGATTATCCATTGACTCTGTTAGAAAATTTGATAAACAGATATTTTTGCAACTGATGAGAGTCATCACACATAATTATATAAACAAATATTTTTCCAAGCATATGGCTACAATAATCAAAATTTAACTACATGTAAATAACATATCATCTAATTTTGATTTTAATAATAAACTTCATGAACACTTAATTACACAAATTTATACTACATATTACTAATTTTACACAATTATAATTTTATCTAATTTTAAACTTCATGAGAGTCATCACACATTTATCTAATTTTACAAAAATTATAATACAAATTACTAAAAAGTTACATTATACTACATGAACAATTAATTACACAAATTTATACTACATATATACTAAATTACACTAAATTAACATCATATAAATTCTAAATTAACACTACATTACACTAAATTAACATCATATGAACTCCAAATCACACTACATTATACTAAATTAACATCATATGAACTCCAAATTACACAACATTACCACTAAATTACTAAATATACTCCAAATCAACACTAAATTACACCAAATACTAATTTAACACTATATTTCACAAAAACAATCTAAATATACTAAACAAACTAAATTAAATTAGTTATTCATTTTAATTCGGCTAAAATAAAAAATAATAAAAAGAGAGATATTTACCTTGTCAAAATTGTAGATCTGAAGAGTTTCTAACTCTCTTAGACGATCCAGAAATTTTAAAACAATTGGATGGAGAAATGATTGAGTAAATTGAAAGGATAAAAGAAAAAAAAAAAAAAAAAACAAGTTCAGAAGAGTGCTGGGGAGAGACAGAGAAGAGAAGGGAGGAAATGGCGAGACAGAGAAGGAAAGGGAGCTATCGGTTTCAAATTTCGGAAACAAGCCTCCACCGGTCCTAGGGATCGGTGGAGCTGTGTGGTTGGGATTTTCTGTGGCGAGACGCTGTGCTGGCGCAAAAGGGGCTCCACCGGTCCCTAGGACCGGTGTAGTCTGTGTTTTTTTTGCTCCATCGGTCCTAGGGATCGGTGGAGGCTATATTCCGAAAATCCAAATGCAGGAGGCTGGTCTGGTTAAAAGATTTGAGAGGAATTCTATTTAAAAAAAAAAATCCTAAATCTGCATTGGTGTTAATTGTTCTTTGGAAAAGGCTAACCATACATGGACTGTCCAAGTTCAAATCAACGCTCCAGATTTGTTGTTGGCATTATCCAATATTTTAGGACAGCTGTACTACTGGAGAGGAACAAACACTGCTGGAGTGAAACAAACTTGAGCCAAAGTTCGTTAATTATAGGCCTATAGCCGGTGCAAGCTGTGCTACCATTTAGTCATGTACCAACAAATGTGGTCCGGTCATGTCATTTTCTTTTACTGGTCAGATCCGATCTATCAGTAGGCCACTCAGAATCAGGTCAAAATTGGACTGGGGAATTTCTACTAAAATTAAATGAGGAAAATAGATATTATTGTACTTTTGTTATAAGCTTTTTTTTAATAAGAATATATTTCATAATATCAAATATTTACATGTTAAATATTATATTTTAGAAATTAGATATAATATTGAAGACAATTTTCTTTAAATCTATTTTTCTCTTACACTAGCAAAAGGAGGAGAAACTGAGTCGAGATTTAAAAGATTGAAAAAAATAATCTCAATCCCTTGCTAGAGTAACGGCTGGTTCTTGCTAAATCAACATTTTTGTAGGATTTTTTTTATTAAATATCTCACGCCTCCTTTGATGTTGTTAATTATAATTAACGGTAACTGTTGAAATCCCGCTCATCGATCAATTGCTTGATAAAAGTTATATAAAGCATGGTTTTGTCCTTCATACATGAATCTTTCAATGTCTAAAATTGAATTGTTAATTAGTTTTCAATCGCGTCAGGTTCTTTTTATGAATACATAGACCAATTGTTAACATATCATTTGATACGTATTAAGGTCAACATGATCTATATGTAATTGTGATGTGTTACATTAATTCTCTAGCTAGACATAATCATACACTTCTTTGGAAAAGTTTTTATATTTTCAAAAAGATACTTGCTTGAATGATAGAGAAAATAATTAAACTATTTTCTTTATTTCCTTCTCATAATGTTTTATAACGTGATGAGCACTATTTTGTTCTTTATTTTCTCTCATCTCTTTTAAACAAATTAACAATATATACTTGTTGACAACAGTAATAATAGAAGACCACATTTTCATCATTTTTTGAGTAACCCTAATCATTCTTTCTTAAAAAAATAAATATAGACTGAAAAGAGGAAAAAAAAAAAAAAGTGGCGGAAAAAGACAAGTACTGTGGACTACAAGAAATAGAGGTACTGGTAAAAAAATTTGAATTAGATATATAGTTCACATCTGTTCAAAGAATCAGTGGAGAAACCTTTTGGGTGATAAGACTAACCACTTTGCACTGTGATCCTCCATGTACAGTTTCCCCTGTTCTGAGAAAAAAAAAACACTAGCTAAGGATCTATAGATTCCGATTCGCTACAATCGACCGTTAGGGTCTTAGGGACAAGCAACATTTCATGTAGTGAGTGGATATATATGTGAATTTTCTGCTCTAATATCAAGTGAAGAGAACATATATATTGTTTATTCTTTAATATTTTACAATGTAATTTATATTATGCGCATGCTTTAAAAATGATGAAACCTGATAAACTTCCATTATTGATCATCAAACAGCTTAAAATTCACCGCTGTCCATGTTGAAACTTCACGAAATATTGATAATATTCAAATTGAATTAAAAACTAATATACAAACAACCAATAAGATTAACAGTTTGTTTATATTTTTTATTTTGAATTATTTTGATTTAATTTGAAAGATGTTGTTAAAATTGTCAAATTAAAGACATGTTAATGAATCCCAATCCATTTAACTTACTTTTTAGAGTTTGTTATATCTTAAAGTAAAAGAGTAGAGAAATAATAAGATCAATTTTCCACATTCCTTTAAATTGGGTGCGTTTGGATGCAAAGAGGAACTCAATAAAATTCAAAAATAGAGTATTTAGTTCATGACTCAGAACTCTGAAAGTTTTATTTTGATGAAATACCGTACCATTGTTGTGAGAATGATGTTAGAAAAATTTATACTACATGATATTATATTCAGAAACTTAATTAGTGAAAACGGTACGTCTTTTAGGCATTTTTCTTCATTAATAAAAATCCATATTATTATCAAGTATATAATGAAGAAAGAGAAGCAACCAAAAGAAAATGCTATTTTAATATAAAGAAGAAAGTTTTTGCAGGAATGATATGGATTTAGAGTATACATAACAACTTGAAATTTTTCATAGATAACATTTACTGCTTTCTGAATATCTAATATTGAACGATTTTAACAAAATAATTTTAACAAATAATAACTCCATATCAAATATCAAGTGTACACTGTTGCTGACTCGCTACACCGTCAACAGTTAGGAGAGAGGATTGAGAAAAGGAGATGAGCTCCAAAATGGCTTCCCTGGCAGCAATAAACCCTAGCTAGAAATAGCTAAGTGGTCCAATACAAGCATGCATTAGTATCTCCCTTTAACGCTTCCTCGCTCTAAAAGGCAACAGCTAGTTCAGAACAGAGGACACAAGGTGGTAGAAAGGGACAGTACCGCCTCTTTGCATCTGGTCCCACTTCAGAACTTTGCTTGCTCAAACTTGCTATAATTCATCATTGTATTGGAATGGACTCTGCTGCTTTTTTTCTAAGAAAAACAGGATTTTGCTTTTCCGATTCTAACCATTCAAATTCGATGAGATTTGTGCATGAAATTTTTTTTTTTATCGAGATACGCAAATGAAATTTTTTTTATAATTGGAATCGAAAAAACAGAATTCTACTTTTCTCATAGAAAAGCAGCAGAGTCGGATCCCATTGTATTGGACAAAAAGATTTAAAAAATTCATCATCATTTGGGAAATTTTCTTTTCTTTTTCCTAACAGTTACTTGAGTTATACACACACACGTACATCTACATATGAAATTAATCCGTATTCCATGTACAAATTAAAAAATTGAACCACTGTCAAGTTTTTGACAGATTATTGATGAAACTTTATTAATATACAAAATATTATGAAGAACCTTCTTCGTTATGTTTTAATAATATTACAAGAAATGTTCTAATAATAGAATTTAATTAGTATTTTCTTAGGAATCATGATAGAACTTGTAGATTCATGGATTCACTTTATTTTACCAACTTCTCATTCTTTCATAGAATGTTCTGTATTCATATGTATATAGACCAAATATACATACAGCATTGGTGATACGTACCGAATGAGACGGGTAAAGATTTTGAGCAATTTGGCTTCATGCAGCATACCAACCGTATGCCCGCCGCTTTGATTCCATAGTTTATGCACTGCATGCAGGGGCGGATTCAAAAAGGAGAAAAGCCGAGTAGAGATTTTGAGCAATTTGGCTTCATGCAACACACGAACCGTATGACGCACTCTTTTGATTCCATAATATGTGGACTGCATGCAGGGGTGGATTTAATAAGGAGAAAGACGGGTAAATTTTTTGAGCAATTTGGCTTCATGCAGCACACAAACTGTATGCCGTGCCGTTTAATTTGATTCCATAGTTTGTGCACTGCATGCAGTGGCGGATTTAATAGGGAGATAAGAAGGATAAAGATTTTGAGCAATTTGGCTTCTTGCAACACACGAATCATATTGCCATGTTGTTTTGATTCTATAGTTTGTGCACCGCATGCAGGGGCGGATTTAATAAGGAAAAATGGAGGTCAATTATTGACCTCCATTTTTTTCAAAAGTAGTTAATTTTGTTATAGAGTTTAGTGTAAAATGTTACGAGCACAGTGAAATTGACTCTCGTTTTTTTTGTGAAAGTAACATCTTGATCTCATAATTTGAAAGTCTGTCTCCGTTCCAAACTTCATAAAGCCAAAACTGCTCGATCTTTTAAAATCTCTACCCAATGAGACCACTATGTGATTATTTATATCTATGTATAAAACATACTTTCTTCGGTTGTCAATCAAGGATAAATTGAAAATTGTAAACAAAACCCCTAGATGGCTAGATCTTGAGAGCATTAACTGGTGGTCCAGGATTAATGGTGCATGCTTCGTTGGCTTGTGGTCCAAATTACCTTTCTTCTCTGAACAATAATTTGCTCCATGATCAAAGAATATAGAACCTTTTGTAAACAATCAAGGGATAAGTTAGCTTTGGAAAATGCATGCGCCTTTTATGTTAGTTTAGAAGTACGGCTTCCGCCGCGTTCTTTGACCGGGACCAGTGGCACGCGGTAGTTGTTAAATTGTCGGGTCGGTTCGATCGATGTTCTTCTTCATTTAGCGTGTCTAGCTTTTATGAGATCAAAATTTTTGTATGTTTCCCATACTCAAGTATTTTATTTCTCTTACCAATTGAACCCTCAAAATTTGAGAAAAATAGATCCATTAGTTCTTACAGCTTTATTCTTATCTATTCCGAGTTCTCTGTTTGAAAATGTATGCATAATTTTCTGATATATTTTGAGCTGAAAAACAGTTGTACAAAGAAGCAATATACAGGCCTATTGCTTCTGTGTTGTGATATTACCATGCTGTATACTATGTGAGTAAATAGATTTACCAGTACTAGTGAATATTAAGTATTATGATAATAAGCAGTAAATTGTATATCTACTTGATTTGACAACAAAATAGGCAGACCTTCCTATGAAGTTAGGGTTGAGATCTTTTACAAATTTTGATTTGACTGCTTTCAGGAGGAACTGTCAGTTTTTTAAACAGTCCAGTAAACAGTTCAATTATTGGGTGCGTTAATTACTGGATATATTTGAGATCTAGAGCTTCCACCATGAATTTATGATCATAAGCAACACTAATTATAAATTTCAAAAGAGAACCATTTGGCCTGTACGTACCTGTTAAGTAAAATATTTATTAACTACAAGTAGCTACCTGTTAAGTAAGATATATACTAAGATTTAGTCGATCGTTTTATATGTATATTTATATAGAATTACACATAAAGCAAATAAATTTCAGTAGTTAACAATTATATATTTTTACTTAATATATATGTTATTATAATTAACGAGTAATATAAAAAGCTTGACAGTTGAGTAGACGTTAAAATTGTGACTCCTAATGGAATCATCTCTAGAGTTGCCAAGCATAACCAAAAATTATGTTAGCAAGTTATGAATGATGAGATATATTATTCATTAAAATTGGATATTTAAACTCACGCTGGATCTAAATTAGTTATTGTTTTCTTGTAAGCTTGTTAACAAAAATGTTTTTGTACAATTAGTACGTACAGGTCTTAGCTGGCCTGCGTTTTTTTTTTTTTTTTTTGATTGTGACCCTTGGCAGACTGAATTGAGCAGTATATATTCAGTTGATACTTTGACAGCATATCTCTTTCGCTAGCTGCTGTTGTCAGAACTTATCTTTTTTCTTTGTCAGACCATATTTATTATGAGTAGAACTAGGGTGCTCCTAAGCTCACCAAGCCCTTCGTGAGCGCGACTCTAAAACCTATCGAATTGACTTCAAACAATATTTTCAAACCGTTAAATGTTCAATCTATATTAAAATGTGCTTGGAGACCAAATTTTACATTTTTTGGAATTTTTTTACTATTTATTAAGATAGTTTGAAAATCGCTGTTTTTATTAAAATTCTGCACCATTGGAAAACAGCGATTTTCAAACTATCTTAATAAATAGTAAAAAAATTCCAAAAAATGTAAAATTTGGTCTCCAAGCACATTTTAATATAGATTGAACATCTAACGGTTTGAAAATGTCGTTTGAAGTCAATTCAATAGGTTTTAGAGTCGCGCTCACGGAAGGGCTTGGTGAGCTTAGGAGCACCCTAGTTCTACTCATTTATTATTATTATTTTTTTGAGGAAACAGACCTTATTTATTACGTTGAAGACTTGAAGTATGATATGTAAAACAAAAAGGAGAGAAATAAATACAATATCAGGCAGAAGTAACTAGCTAGAGATTTTGGTTTCATAGTCTTGAATTCTCTGTTGCAAAGCAAGGACCACCTCATAATAATGTCCTGATATTCACACCGGATTAGCAGATTACCAGATTCCTACTATCCAAACTTTGTCTTATTTTTCATTAATTTTTCCCAACACCAATGAACAGCGGATTCAGAAATTCAGATGCAAATTTGCAGTAGCATAAATAACCTCTCATTAAAATAACCAAAGAATTTTAAGCCCATAGACATAGTCCATAGTCCATACTATCTCCTAATTCCTAGATCTCCAGCTAGGGCTGTAAATGAGCCGAGTTTGAGCAAGTTACCTCCAACTCAAACTCAGCTCATTAAATAAATGAGCAAGTCAACTCGAGTTGGAATGGTAATAACGAGTTGTAGAGCCAACTCGAACTCAGCTCGTTATCAACTCGAGTTGGCTCACAACTCATTTAACCAGTTAATTATATACTACTTGTAAAAGAATTTATCAGTATCAAACAATTTTTCATACAGCAATAGTACATAAGCACCAGCAATTTTTCATAAAACAACTTAGTACATAAGCACCAACAATTTTTCATACAGCAGCTTAACAAAAACAATTTTTGGAATTTATTGTAACCAATTCTATGTAACTCGAGTTATAAATGGACGAGTTGGGGTAAGCTCAAACTCAGCTCATTTATTAAACGAGTCAGCCAACTCAAGTTGGAACTGACTCGAGTTGTAAATGAGTGAGTTAAAACGAGCTGTAAACGAGCGAGTTACGAGTTTGAGCAATTTTGCCTAGCCCTATCTCCAGCCAATCTGTTGGATATTGAACCTTGATTGGAAATTGGAAGACAATATATACCAATACCATAAGCCCATAAACTCGTAATTAGCTTTTGTGCATCATATTTGACCGTTTGACCCAATTAGTTTTTTCATCGAGAAATTCAAAATAAACATTTTAATAATGATTTAGATAAACTACATATACATAATCATGTCGAGTACACTCGATTAAACCATCATATTTTACATGGAAGGTGATTTCAAGATTTTAATTCTGACTATATTTTCAACCGAAGGACATGTTATGTATTCACTCATAACATAAATATGTTACGTAGGATCGCTGCCACAATTATTTAGAACCTTGATTACAAAACATACACTATAATTTTCCTCAAAACAAAAGTTTATCGAGGTAGCGATTGTTAATTATAGAATAAATTAAAGTTAAGTGACCTAAATAAATAAATAAATTAATTAAGAGGTGCAGTCCAGTCAGTGATCTCATGTCCATGCATGCGATACCGTCTCCAACTTTTATACGCTACCGTCCAAATAATTTTATTTTGATAAGGAGTAGGCAAACTAGCTAGGCAATAGGCATAGTCTAGTGAAATTAGTACGAGCTGAGCCTGAGCCTGAGCTGAGGGAGACAAAAATACAGGAGCAATTAAAAGAGACCTGAAGAAAATTGTTAGTTTCAAGAAAAATATACGCAGGAGCCGTTCAAATCTCGAGCACTGAGCCAACGCAGTGCAAAAAGCGATGCCATAACTGCATGCTTGCTAGTCGCTTCGCTGCCAGTTTTATACTTTTATGGAAGAAAAAGAAAATAAAACTTCTTTTTAACAAAGAAAAGAAAATATTAGAAGCTGGACCAGCTACTAAGTACCTCACCTCACTAGTTGTTGTACTTGCTCTATACTGCTATGGGTATCGGATCCTCTCCAATCGTACGGAGATCTTTCCATGGATATGGATATGTTATGACCGTCTGTTTCAGATCATAGGGTTCAGAATTACCGCCGTACAAATGGAGAGGAACCTCAAGTGCAGAGCTGGGAAATTCATGACTTCCATTTGAGTCTTTTATTTTATTTTTTTTATAGAAGTACCTTCATCTGAAATAAAATAAAGTATGTACTAATAAATGAAGTATTTATTATTGAAATATGTTAAGGTGCATTGATCTTACATGAGTCATTCAATTTTGTATAATTTCTATCTTTACTACAAGTCAGACTATGCTGCTCATATAAGCATATCATGATATATACTTATAAATTATATATTTGTATTCAAATTTCAAATAACAAAGAGTGAGGCTATGGTGCTATGCATAGCACCCATGGCTAGTGTACTACGGCTCAATATGGTACTTTTTAAAATCCTAACGGTCGATCCGACCGTTCAATGTGATAACCATATGAATATGTACTTGCAAACTAAATTTTATATTTTTTCGAATTTTTTTACTATTTTTTCAGATAGGTAGAAAAATCAGTGTTTTTTGAAAATTCTGGACCATCAAAATTCTACCTATCTGAAAAAATAGTAAAAAAATTCGAAAAAATATAAAATTTAGTTTGCAAGTACATATTCATATGGTTATCACATTGAACGGTCGGATCGACCGTTAGGATTTTAAAAAGTACCATATTGAACCGTAGTACACTAGCCATCCGTGCTATGCATAGCACCATAGCCTCACTCAATAACAAATTCAAACCGGTCTCTTTCATTAGATCTTTGTTTACATATAAAAATTTAAATTTTGAATGTATTTAGTATCAAGTCAAGCGGTCAAAACAATGAAGATTTTTTCATTAATCTTAATTCATTATTTTTATGAAAAATCTTAATTTTCAAAAATTCCAAAAAAAATGGTAAACAATTTCCAAAAAATATAAATTTGGTCTCCAACTACATTCTAATATGAAGATCATCTTGAACAGTTCAAATCCACTATTTAAATTTTGAAAACGGATATATAATTTATAAGCATATATTCTCGTATGCTTATATAAATGAGTGAGGCTATGGTATTTCGGCTAGTGTACTACGGCTCAATATGGTACTTTTTAAAATCCTAACGGTCGATCCGAACCGTTCAATGTGATATCCATATGAATATGTACTTGCAAACTAAATTGTATTTTTTTTCAAATTTTTTTACTATTTTTTTAGATAGGTAGAATTTTCAGTGTTTTATACAAATTCTGGACCATCAAAATTCTACCTATCTAAAAAAATAGTAAAAAAATTCGAAAAAATATAAAATTTAGTTTGCTAGTACATATTCATATGGATATCACATTGAACAGTTCGGATCGACCGTTAGAATTTAAAAAAGTACCATATTGAGCCATAGTACACTAGCCGAAGTACCATAACCTCACTCTATATAAATAGCATAGACGGACTCCTTTACTACTCCACTTATTAATACAATATATGAGGATAATTCCGTCTTTTTATTCAGCACCACTACTATTTCCTTCAATAATAGCAAATACAAATATTTTTTAATATAATTTAGTTTACTTCACTTTAATTTTAATATATCCTTTCATCCAAATTAGTAAGTATTCCACCACATTATCTTTCTAGGGTAGAACTAAGGTGTTCTTAAGCTCACCAAGTCCCTTTGTGAGCTAAACTCAAAAACCTATCGGATTAACTTCAAACAATGCATCAAAACCGTTCAAACCGATCTATTTCATGAGTGATGCATTTACATGTCAAATTTTTAAATTTTTGAACTAATTTAGTATGAAGTCAAGCGGTAAAAACAAATGATTTATAAGTTCATTTTAATAAGTTCATTTTTCATCATTTTTTTACTTCTTGACTTTATACTAAACTAATTCAAAAAATTAAAAATTTAACATGTAAATGCATCACTCGTGAAGTAGACTGATTTCAACGGTTTGGATGTGTTGTTTAAAGACAATTTGATAGATTTTTGAGTTAAGCTCACAAAGAGGTTTGGTGAGCTTCAGAACACCCTAGTTCTACTCATCTTTTTAGGGCTCTAGGCACACCACTTCTATTTTGAACCTGTGCTCCTCTGCTCAATTTTTTTTACTAATAAAATTCTATAACCTGTTTATAATTACAATTCTATAGTTTCAGACTCATAATTTCCGCAACTTATAATGTAATTTTTTTTTTTTCAATTTTTAAGTTGAAAATTTACTTTATCTAATTATATATTCTCGCATATGCAATATATCCAGACTAATATTTTAAAATTAAGAAGCAATCTACTTGATTTTATAAATTTTAAATTTCACTATTTCATAATCGGACATTCACTTTTCAACAATCAAAAGTTCATTTTTTATTTCCAATCTCGTGTTTTAACAAATCAAAATGCCCAAATTAATAGTATTCCGTAATTCAATACAACAAGACATGATAGTTTTAGAATTGGAATGTCTCAATTTTATAGAGTAGAACTAGGGTTTTTCTAAGCTCACCAAGTCCTCCGTGAGCTCGACTCTAAAACCTATCGAATTGACTTCAAACGACATTTTCAAACCGTTAGATGTTCAATCTATATTAAAATGTGCTTGGAGACCAAATTTACATTTTTTGGAATTTTTTTACTATTTATTAAGATGGTTTGAAAATCGCTGTTTTTATTAAAATTATGCACCATTGAAAAACAACGGTTTTCAAACCGGCTTAATAAATAGTAAAAAAATTCCAAAAAATGTAAAATTTGGTCTCTAAGCACATTTTAATATAGATTGAACATTTAACAGTTTGAAAATGTCATTTGAAGTCAATTCGATAGGTTTTAGAGTCGAGCTCATAGAAAGGCTCAATGAGCTTAGGAACACCCTAGTTCTACTCTATATTATTTGCACAACTCGAAATTTCCATTCTCAAACTCCAAAATTTCAACTTTTAGCTTTTTCGTGCTTTAAGACTAACTTTTGTAATGCAGTACTTCCTCAGAGCATGATATGGAACTTTGACATTTAGATTTTTTTAAATCTAGAGTTGGAAAGATCGAACTTTAAAGATTGTAAAATTGAAAGTTCGGAATGACAAAATCAAGAAATTTTTTTTTTTTTTTACTAAACTATATCTATATCGTTTCCAAAATAGAGGAAAGCTTCTTTTATGGTCATTTCCTATTTGGCTTCCACTACCCAATGTCAATGAGCCGAGTCAAGTCGAAAAAAACAAAGTTTGAACTGGGCTCATGTCTAAATGAGACAAGTCAATTACGAGTCAAGTCGAGTCAGCTTGTTCATACTGTGAGCTGTTAAATAGATTAAAGAATTTCATCAATTTGATGTTGTGAGTCTAGATCACAAGCAAAAGAAATTTTTTTTTTTCTTATAACGAGTTTTATTTCTCATAACGAGCATAAATAAAATAGTGAAAAAAATCGACAAATATTGTTTTCTTATTACAATGAGCTGAATCAGAATCGAGCAAGAACTTTTTCCGAATCAATTTCAAACTAGCCACGAGCCACCGAGTTTTTAAGCCCATCTTTTCTTCTTCGACAAAAGTTTGGTTTCCATCGATTTTACGGAAAATACAATTTTAGATGTTCCTAATTAATAAATGCAACATCGTTGTGGATCAGTGTAATGTCCAGACGGTGGCCAAACCGGGCCGGGCTGAGAACAAGCACTTGATTTTAGCAATGAACAAATTGTTGAGCTTGTTGATATGTTAAAGAGCTAACTAGCTTCAGATAATAATAGCGCAATTTTTAGGTGCATACTGTTTGAGATAAACTCTCGATGTGCATTAGGGTTGCAAACGGTTCGGATACGGATCAGATAATGGTAAAACTATATTTGTATCCGCTTTTATTTTTCGGATACGGATACAGATCGGATATTGGATATCCGTAGATATATACATAAATATTTTTATAATATATATTAAACTATATGGTATATATCTACTATTCAGATACGAATAATTAAAATTCAAAACCATATTCGTATCCGTATCCACACGGATATTCGGATATCGGATATCCGTATCAATTAAAACTCAAACCTATGTTGCAAGAACATCTGCTATGGAAAATTGGAAGTGGAAATTGCATTCTGGCTTTCTCTCAGCCTTGGTTTCCCAACTAGAAGCAATTTGCCGCAAGCAACAACAATCAGAGAAGGCTACAAGTATCTTCTCTCTTTGAACCAGATTCCAACAGGTGGAATTTTCAATCGCTGCTGCAACTGTTTGGCTTTACTCAGGCGCTATTAATAGCGTCTGATGACTCCGTTAAGCCAATCCCATACCCTGCAGAGGACAGGCTACTTTTCACTGCTGCCAAAAACGGAAGCTTCTCAGTTAAAAGCGTGTACCAGTTGATAAAAGGAGATACAGGCACCCCAACTGACAAGACCTTCTGGGATCGACTGTAGGGAAATGCGGGTTTAACACCGAAACTGAAGATGTTCATATGGCGATGTGTCAGAGGTGCGCTGCCGGTCAGTGATATCATTTCCGTCAGAATCAGATGGTTTCCCTCCTTTACAAACTGTGCTCGCAGAGCAATGAGACAATCTAACATATGATGTTTCAATGCGATGGAGCGAGAGCAGTGTGGATTAGCTCTTACCTGGGGCTGGGGATATGATCTGATGAGCTAAGAGGGACCATTGCAGAGATTATTCAAGGGGTGCTAAATCTCAACGCACAACATGTATGTTTTTGTTTGTACGATGTGGGCATGTTGGCGGGGAAGGAAAGATGTGGTCATGAGGGCAAAGAGATACTCCCTGCAGGCATGCCAGCAGTACTACGCGAAGGAATACAAAAGTTGCGAAACAAGACTGCTGGTAGCTCAAAAAGGTGGAAACCGGGTTCACAATGAAAATACTGGTGCAGAAAATTGGTCTGACGAATAGCTTAACCGGGAATGTTTTTTAAAAACCATAATTAGAAAAATCAAAGTTAGAAAACTAACATGATTACTTCATTTTTTACAAAAACCATAAGAACCGAGATGGCCAATTCGGTTCCAAGGTTTTTTTTTCTCTGGAACCGAATTGAAGTTTCGGTTCCAACCCCCATTTCACAATTTTTCCGAAGAGCCATCACGGAAAATCCAAAATAGGTCTGGACCCGAAATCACTTTTCGGGTTTTTTTTTTTTTGCACATGGAACCGAAATTAGAGTTCGGTTCTTTATTTTTTGCACGTTGGACCCGAATTCTAAATTCGGTTTTTTTTTTTCACCTTGCACCCGAATTCTAAATTCGGTTTTTTGTTTGCCATTCCTTTAATCCAACTTTTGCTTTTGATTAGTGATAAGGCGCAGTAAAATTGGAACTTTTAGGACTTAATTTTTGTCTTATCTAATTTTGACGTAAAATTTGACTTAAAATTGGTGCCCATGATAACCTAATTTTTGTCTTATCTATTTAACTTTTAGGACTACAGCAGTAAAATTGGAACTGTATTACTGTACATTTTCTTAAAAAAATGAAAAACAAATAGGTAACCCGAAACCTACTTTCGGTTCCATCAAAAAAAAAAAAAAAAAACCGAAAGTTAGTTTCGGTTTCAAATAAAAAAAATGTTAACCCGAATTTGGATCTCGGGTTTTGCTCTGCACACCAAATGTCACACCGATTTTCGGAAAAATTGTGAAAACGGGGTTGGAACCGAAATTCCAATTCGGTTCCAGGAAAAAAAAAAACTTGGAACCGAATTGGAATCTCGGTTCTTATGGTTTTTGTAAAAACGGAAGTAATTATGTTGGTTTGCTAACTTTGTTTTTTCTAATTATGGTTTTTAAAAAAAATTCTAACCGGGCCATCAGTTGCTATGTGGATGGCTCTTGGATGGAAGGAGGGAGTGCGGCCATTGGGATAACTCTTGTCAGAGAAGGAAGGATAATCCAATGGGTCTCAAAATTCATCCAGGCGCTGTCCCCGGCTAAGGCAGAAGCATGGGCAATACTTGAAGGGTATAAGATGCTTGGCATATGGGCAAATGGGGAGGGAGTTGTGTACTCAGACTCAAAAGAAACGGTACAAGCATTGGGCAAAAGCAAGCCGGAGATAGCTGACTGGAGAACGTATGAAGAAGTATGGGAGGCATGGTTACTGCAAGCTAGATCACAGGGAAAGCTAACAACAGTATACTGCAGCAGGGAAGAACAAGATATGATATTGCCACACATTTTGGCAAATCAAGGGAGACTATTCCAATGGGAGAAGCAGGGTTGCGATGAGCCTGACTTGAACCATTAAGTAGTTTTCGCTTTTCATTTCTTTTACTTTCTGTCTTTCTATGTTTTTGATAGACCATGCTGGTAAGTGTAATCAGGATTTTCAGTCTCATGTAGCTGAGACAGACCTACGGGTCATGTAAGAAACCAAAATAAAAAAATCTCAACCAAACGTAGGTAGATAATTACAAATTAAAATTGATACACCCAACAAGACAAACTAAGTACTGACCAGTGACCAAGATATAAGAGTAAACCTGACACCATCTGCCACGGTCTTTACAAATAAGACAAAGATACAAGAGTACCTAACCAAATTGCTCTCTTAAAACAGATAACATTAGAGGATAATCAACATAACAACAACATCATCATCATCATCATCATCTTATTATTATTATTATTATTATTATTATTTTGAGGGTTTTAGTAGAGTTCATATGCAGCTCGACAGATTCTACAGCATCTTCATTTGTTGTTTATATCGGCCGGCCTTTTGGGACAATTTTGTCTTTAATCCACATGTAAATAGGTACCAAAACAAAGTATACTGCAGCAATTGTGCCCAAAATGAATCGCATCAGGAATGCAAATGGATTTACAGTCTTCAACACATCCTCTTCCTTTGTCCCAAGCTGTACAAACATAAATATATTAAAATGAGACAAAACAACACATTAAAAAATTATACAATAGAGCAGAAAAAATCAGGCAGTGAAAAAGCCTTCATATCACAAGCCTGATAAAGCTCACTTCAGCAAGACAATCTCAACTACATAATTGCTGAGTACGCTAACTGTTTCAGAAGACTATTTCTCACAATATGTGCACACCGCATAGTAAACGTACAAAAGAACAAGCCTCTAACCTAGTAAAGACATGTATCACTTCTTACCATGAAATAACTAATTCAACAAATACTAAATCCAATCCATCACTCTTCCACTATTATCATCTTGTCATGGTGTACCAGTATAAGTTGTGCATGCCTTTGCCACGTTACCAGTAATGTTGTCAATATGACTATGGTCAAGGCCAGTGGCGAAGGCACGTTGACACAGGGGTAGGCACTTGCCTACCCTTGGAAATTTTTTTATTTTATGGATCGGGTTTTTTAATTGGTTTGCCTACCCCAGGTTTTTGGGCTTACCTACCCAGAGTCCAAATCCCATAACCCAGCTCTGAATAAAAAAAAATTACGTGAGTCTTCGCTAGCAGATAGCCTGGCCGCCAGAGCGCTGAGTGCGATTCTACGCGAGAAAAGAAGGAAAAAAAGGGGACCGTCGCTAGAGCCGTGCCTCCGCGAAGAAGATCTCTGTGCCAGCCTGTCAGGCTCTCTACTAGCGTCGCCTACGCTGCCAGAGCGCTGCCGCTGAGCAACAAAGGGGACCCTTTCGTTTCTTTCCTTTTTTTTATCGCTTGTACCACTGTACCAGCACTGCTGCTGTTCGGTAAATTGAATAGGTTGAATTACTTGAATAGCTTGAATTGTACTTTGATTGAATAGGTTGAATAGGTTATAGGTTGAACTTTGAATCTTTGATTGCTCATTTAAATTGTTTGAATAGCTTGAATTGTACTTTGATTGAATAGGTTGAACTTTGAATCTTTGATTGAATAGCTTATTTAAATTGTTTGAATTGCTTGAATAAATTGAATTGTTTGAATTACATAGAATTGCTTGAATTGCTTGAATAACTTGAATTGTTTGAATTGTTTAAATTACTTGAATAGCTTGAATTGTTTAAATGAGAACTAAGCTCATTTTCTTGTTCTCATGTGGACCAATTAGTAAGGTAACTCTAATTTTTTCTTTAAATTTGTTAATAGAGAATGAACATATACTACAAGACGGGACCTAAATTTTCAATTGATTAATCTTCACAAGGATTACAACAAATAGGGACTAGCTTAGGCCAATGGTACCATTTTTATTTTACAATATTTGAAATGCTTGTTATTTTTTTGAATTGTGTTTTGAATCCGAACCCAAACCCGTTAGTTTATTCGAACCCGAATTCAGTTTTTGTCTACCCCTAGCTCAAATCCTAGCTCAGCCACTAGTCATGACAATCATCTGTCAGTGTGCACCCCTGGAACCACCTTATGTATGCTGATAATATATTAAATGACATATCTTGAAAAGGCTAACATCAACTATCAGAAGACCAAAATTTTATGCGCTACACTGGCCTACATCAACTATCAGAAGACCAAAATATAAAATTATCTCATTTCGATTTTAAATTTCATAGGTGATTTAGTTTAACCATGTGTGAATTTAGTTTAACCGTAATTAATTTAATCCTTAGCTAAGGATTATATACGGAATACACACACACACACACAGATGGGCTAACTTGCTTTGGAAATTAAAGATGGTGTTTTACTTCGCGCTCATATCTTCATTTTCAAAGTTCAAATAACCGATTCGAACCTTCCAACATGATATTCATATTAAAATGTGTTTGGAGACCAAATTTTACATTTTTTGAAAAAAAAAATTACTGTATTTTCAGAAATTTTGAAAATCATAGCTTTTCTGAATTTTTTATTAGTTTTTATTTAATGAAAAACTGCTATTTTCAAAAATTCTAAAAAAATAGTAACATATTTTCAAAAAATATAAAATTTGGTCTCCAAGCACATTTTAATATGAAGATCATATTGGAAGGTTCGAATTGACTATCTGAACTTTGAAAATGAAGATATGAGCGCGAAATAAAACACACTTTTTAATTTTCAAAACAAGTTAGCCCACACACACACACACACACACATATATGCAATGATATCTTAATGCACAGCGTAATTGGATTTTTTTTTTTCAAATCATATCACCATAAAGGTGTATCTAACTCCAATTACATTTCTTTTTTCATTGAGTCTTTCTCTATGGCCACTTTCTCTATTCCACTCTGAAATGTATATTTTACCATAATCGTAAGTACTAGTTAAATTCAGACCACAATATAATCCAAACTCTAAACCCATCTTAACCTTATTAAGAATTATATATACATTTTTCTTATTTTAATTCTCAATTTCCATGCGGATTTAGTTCCGGTATAACATAATCTGAATTCATATTTAAATAAAAAAAATAATTAATTAAGGCTTAAACCAAACAACCGGCTAAATACCAAATTTAATGATTCAAACTTAAAAGCTAGAGTAGCACAGTTGGTTTTGTTTTCTCAAATATCACAAGACTATTTTCAGTTTGTTGAGGTAGGTACTAGGTATATGATACTTTAGGGAACAATATATAATAGACTAAAAAAAAAGTATAAGAAAATAAAGATAGGACACCTGAAGAGGGGAGTCGCCAGACTCTCTCTTGACACCGGTAACAGAGCAGCCAATTATGAGGCCATAGCGGCGAACCCCACGGTACCACTTGGGGCCGATGCGCTTGAGCTTGACATCCTTGAAGCCTGCCTTATTGAACCACTCGATATACTCTTCCTCCTTTGGGAACAACATCCACATGTCAGCGAAGAACCGTGAGAGCCAGAAAGTCGGGTAAACAGGTCCTATGATGCATGCAATTCCACCAGGTTTTAGCACCCGGTAGGCTTCTCTTATTCCCCTCTGTGGGTCTGGCCAGTATTCAATGCTGGGCAAAAGAACAAAAAAGAAGAGTGTTATAACAAGCACATGTTAGATGTGAAAATTTTGTATTGTGCTGAAACTAAACACAAAGCATTCAGTTCTGATTGTATAACTAAGCTGTCCTAGTTATCACCAGTACATATCGCATCAGTACCAAATTTGCAATAAAGCAAATTGACCCACAATTTGTAATTAAGCATAAATGACCAGTTGAACCTCACTCTGACCTAATCATGTATTAATTATAAGCAAGAAATAGCAATAGCACCTCAATTTTAAGCAGACTATGTCTCCTTACCCTGTAATTAGATACATATTAATGGTTACTGTCAATCTGTCATTATCACCCAGCAATCAATTACATTACTTATTACGTTGACCAATACATCCATTAATTGTATAATACGGCTTTCATCACGCCAAGTTCTTAACAAATATAATATAAAAACTAGCTTTTACATAGCCTTGGCTATCTGCATTTAATCCTGCAAATTTCATAAACATAAACTAGCATAGCACCAAATAAACTAAAGAACAGAGGGAATATATAGAGAACCAAAATCAACCTTCCAGCTGAAATATAGCGGTCGAATGAATCAGTCGGAAAAGGCAAATCCTCGGCATCTCCTTCCATTATGGTGCAATCCTTCAAGGCCTCCTTTGCCTTGGCCTTGGCCAGCTGATGTGGCGACTGGTCCAGGAGCGTCACATTCTCCGGGTCTATGTGCTTAATGATTCCCAAAGTGGCAAACCCGGTACCGCCTCCTACATCCACAACTTTCAATCTCGGGTCACACAAATCAGCTGGCTCCAATGCCCCATCTCTCATGTCTTTGTTCCAGTGGGGAGGGTTAAAGACATGGTCGTATGCTATGGAGATAAGGCCGTAGAACCATAAAGCTTCCTTCTTGTGTTGTATGAACCGAGGCTGTGAGACGGGCCGTGACTTAGGCCCCACCATCTTCGAAGCTCTTTTGATAGCGAAATTTATACGGTGGCGTGAAGAGAAAAAAATGAGGTTTGTTGGAGAGTTTGCCTTTGTGAATGTCAGGTTTTCAGGGCCATGGAGCATATAATATTTTGAATCGTAGCTCTACAGTTTAGAGAATACCATGAGTTTGGTCTCTTTCTACCTAGTTTGTTGGGAGAAGATTACAATTTATAGAGAATACCATCAGCACAATAATTCCAAAGGGCGCCTCGGGTACGGTCCGTATTGGCTAATACGGACCGTACTACCCCTGTGCCACTGAGAGAGTTAATGCGTATTCGGCCATCTTTGGTCCGTACTGAGGCTCTGGTCCGTATTGGTGAATACGGTCCGTACCAGAGCCTTAGCCGATGAGCTGCGCTTTTCCGATTGACCTGATTCTTGCTCCAAATAATGTAAAATAACCCCAAAACATGTTTCCTGCATTAAAACATAAAGTAGAGCAACAATAACCATTTTCATGAATTAATTAAACATAAAGGTAAGAAGATAAAGGAAAACCTAAGCCAAACTCTTACGTAATTCACTATCATTTTGACCTTGATCAATACTAACTCTAAGACATTTTTCTATACATAGAAAGATAGAGGTATTGCCTACCAATTTCCATTTCATTATCCATAAAGGACCTCCAATCCAGATTTCAAAGTCATTCCTATCAGAGAACATATGTCTTTGCCACTAGACCGAATACTAGTTCTCATTATCTCAAAAACATTAATTTCAACAGTTGTAAGCATCTCATGTCTCAGATTGCCAAGTTGACCAAGTCAAGCCTCAGGTGTTCACCTTACTCCCCTCTCATGTGAAGACCCCTTCTATTTGTTTGTGTTGGGGGTACGTACACCATAAAAGACACTTGTGAAGGTCCATGTGGACAGATTTTATGTGGCAAAATACTAGAGGTGACCACGTAAGATTTAATGAGGCACATCCGGTTTCTCCTCTTCTCTCCATTTCGGGTGAAATGTCCTTGCCCATTTCTAACTTCTTTCTCTCGTTTTTTTTTTTTTTTTTTTTATAGTAAAGTTGGTGGTCAAGCCAACAAACTATTTTAATATCCATATAGGATGCACTATTTAGGTTTCGAACATGCGATCTCCTACACGGAGAGCATTACCACTGTTAATAGACACAAATAAATTTCTTCTATTCCTGCATTCACTGGCCACTTCAATTTTTTTTTTCTGATTTGATATTAAACCCTTTTTGCTTGCTTTGTTTTCTATTTTTGTTTCTTTCTCTTCTCTTTATTTATTTTCCTTTTATTCTTTCTGCTTTATGCAACTCAGAGGTCGTTAGCAATTTAGCATCATCCCTTTTATGTATATTTTTAGGTGAAAACAATTTGGCATAAACTTGATGTACATGTTATATTGAAAAACAAATAGCCATCTAGAGAATTATGCAAAAGCAGCAAGTAGTTAATCTTAATTCATCAAGATATCCTGCTACCATTGCAAAATGGTACACATTTGACAATACCTTGTGCATATTTTTATTAAGGGAAAAAAGTTTTGTCCCTCGAGTCAAAGCGGTGCCCCAACTAGTTCAATTTTTGACTATTTTAATTTGTCTTCAAATCAAAATAGGAAAGATTCCGTTCACCCACTTTTGTTTCCTCCGATCATTATCGTCTATTGTTCCGACGATTTGTGATAACTTTTGCGAATATAAAATTATAAACGTTTTTTACTCAATTTTCTCTTCAAATTGGATCCATAATGAAGTACTTTTGAGTTGTACTCATGTCGTTTTTTTGTTAGAGATATACTACGTATAAAAACTTAATATGCTAGGTTTAACGACTTCATATGCTAGATTTAAAAGCTTACATGCGTAAGTTTAAATGCTTCATATGTTATGTATCAATACTACACTTAAAGTGACTTGTAAAATTTAAACACTGGAGACAAGTACTTTAAAATGTTGTAGACTGATATTTTAAGGAATGAGAAACAAAATTTAAAGTGTCAATGGATTTTTACTGTAACTTTTTTTTATAAGTTACATATCAGGTTTAAAGGGTTAACACGGTTACTTTAAAATGTTGAAAACATTGGTTTAAAGGCTTGAGAACAAAATTTAAAGTGTCTACGGACTTTTACTGTAAAAAAAATTTACAAGTTATATGTAAAGTGTAAAGGTTTGACACGAATACATTAAAGGATTGAATACAAAAGTTTAAAAACTTGACACGAATACATTAAAAGATTGCATACAAAAGTTTAAAGACTTGAAAAACAAAATTTAAAAGGCATTTAAACCTTTTACTGTAAAAATAAAATAAAATTGATAAGTTATATATAAGGTTTAAATGCAAGTACTTTAAATTTTGCTAGTAAAAATAAATTATGGTAAAAAAAAGAGTGAAATGGATCTTCTTCTTTTTTTATTTAGAACAAAAATAGTTAAGAGTTGAACTAATTAAATTAGATCTTAGAATTTAAAAACTTATAGATAGAAATTTAAAGGGATAATTTCATATATACCACTCAAAAACTATGAAATTACGTATATATCCTATGTTGCATGGATACGGGTACAGGTATCGTATTGGATACAATACGGATACGGCGATACGGCAATTTTCAAAAATTCCGGATACGATACGCCAATTATACACACACACACACACACACACACACACACACACACACGATACGCCAATTATACACACACACACACACACACACACACACACACACACACACACACACACACACACACACATATATATATATAGGAAGTGGCTACGGTGCTACGCGTAGCATAGAGGGCCTCCGTGCTACGGCTCAATATTTGAGTTTTCAAAATCCTAACAGTCGATCCGAACTGTTCAACATGATCTCCATACGAATATGTACTTGCAAACTAAATTTTACATTTTTTAGAATTTTTTTACTATTTTTTTAGATAGGTAGAAAATCACTTGATCTGAATGGTACAGAATTTTCAGATCAAGTGATTTTCTACCTATCTAAAAAAATAGTAAAAAAATTCTAAAAAATGTAAAATTTGGTTTGCAAGTACATATTCGTATGGAGATCATGTCGAACGGTTCGGATCGACCGTTAGGATTTTGAAAACTCAAATATTGAGCCGTAGCACGGAGGCCCTCTATGCTACCCGTAGCATATTAGCCAAATTATATATATATATATAGAGCTGGGCTATGGTGAGTTGCGAAGTAAGATGTCATTTTTACTTCATGCTCGTATTTTTATTTTGAAAATCTAAATGACCGATCCGAACCGCTCAACATGTTCTCCATATTGAAATGTGCTTGGAGACCAAATTTTATAATTTTTGGAATTTTTTTACTATTTATTAAGCCACTTTGAAAATCGCTGATCGAATGATCCAGAATTTTTTACTGTTTTTTACTGTTCACCCGGATCTGCGATTTTCAAAGTGGCTTAATAAATAGTAAAAAAATTCCAAAAAATATAAAATTTGGTCTCCAAGCACATTTCAATATGGAGAACATGTTGAGCGGTTTGGATCGGTTGTTTAGATTTTCAAAATGGAGTATGAGCGTGAAGTAAAACGACGTTTTACTTCACAACTCACCATAGTCGATCTCATATATATATATATATATATATTATTTTTTATTATTTATATATTGTATTTAGATAATCACAAAAATTTTAATTAAAGGCTCAAACTATAAAAAATTAAAGGCTTAAATCTAAGTATATATTAAATATTATAGTTATTGGAATAATACACAAGTGAAATGTGGCGGCGTGGTAAAGATTTTGGCCAACATGGGGCTCTCCCGAGTTCGAATCCCAGCAGCAACACAAAAAATCACTTATTTGAAACTCGGTGTTTGTGCGGCTCACGGGTGTGGGCCGGCTCACGGGTGCGGGCGCGGTTGATCTTCGGGGCTCACACGTGTCCCGCCGTATCCAGCCGTATCTGCACGTTAATTGACGTATCCTAGAGTATCAACGGAGTATCGGCGATCGTATCGGCCGAGTAAGGATACGCCACGTAGGCGGATACACTAGCTGGCGTATCAGATACGTATCGGTGCCGTATCGGGCGCGTATCGGTATCGGATACGTGTCCGATACGGGTACGGAGCCTATATTGGAGTATCCGAGTAACATAGAATTTAAAAACTTGTAGATAGAAATTTAAAGGGAGAATTTCATATATACCACTCAAAAACTATGAAATTACGTATATACCACAATAAATTCTATAATTACATATTTACCATTCAAAACCTTAATAACTCACATATATCATTAATATCAATTGCTACAGGAGATTTGTAACATTACATTAAAAAGCAAAGAGCTGTCAAAACAGTTCAGCTAAAAGTTAAATAATAAAAGAAAAAGAAACACATTAACTGAAGGATTACAAAGTGGTACGTAGGGGTTAAAGTGAATAAAAGTTTTGGCCTTGTCAGTGTAGAAAAAAAAAACAATCTTCTCAGCAGAAAACGCAGCTGATCATTAACTTCTTCAATCAGAACCGTAGCAGTCTTGATAACTGAAGAATTTGATCATGGAGTCCCTGGTCCTTTGATCGATCCAACGGAGGAAATTCAAATTGAGAGGGAACAAAGGGTATCATTTCAAGCCATCTCATGTCATGTCCTTTGTTCACTAGATTTTTTTTTTTTTTTTTTCTGTCTATCATCCTTGTATCATCCTTGAACCACGTGGCTAGAGGCATAGTGACAATGTACGCGAATTATTCGCGTTTAATTCGCGAATAAAACGTTTTTGGAGTGTTTCCGAACCGAATGGCGTATTATTCGTTGACCGAACCTTTGACCGAATAAAACGCGAATAAAACGAATTTTACGAATAATACGCGTTTTTTTCGAGTTTTGTTCTGAATTTTTTTTTGAATTCCAGCGCAGTACCCAGGGGCCAGGGCTTTCGCCTTTCTCGCGCGCACAGTGTGCAAGCACAGTTCCCCAACAAATTAGTCTTTTGTTCAAAAAGGTCACCCACGTGGCCACGTGAAAGGAAAAAAAATAAGGCACAACTGCTATTTAGTATACTTTTTTACTAGCTGATCTTCTATGGCAAAAATAAGCTGTATCTCGTATAGTAAATCATTGGTAATGAATTAAATATGCACTGAGATCTCGTACTGTAATTCCGAATCATTCCCGAATTATACCCGAATTATTCCCGAATCACGAATTTTTGATCCTGCCGAACTGAATCCGAATTATTCATTTGTTACTATGGCTAGAGGGAATAAATTCGTTGAAGAGGAGCGTTGGCTTGATATTCTGCCTTGCCGGCACGGCTTTAGATCTTAAACTACTCCCTCAATCATTGCGGCTGCTAATGCGGCAGAACACGTGGCTAGAGCCTAGAGGTAATAAACTCGTTCAAGAGGACCGTTGGCTTGATATTCTGCCTTGCCGGCGCGGCTTTAGATCTTAAACTACTCCCTCAATATCATTGCGGCAAATTCCAGCACTTGTACAGGTAGCCGATATGTTGTAATAGCATGTTTGATTGATTTTTCGAGCCCACTTAGTTGAGTAGATTGGAGTGTTTCAAGATTCTGTGTGAACTCAATTCTAAAATTTATCTGATTAATGATTAATGTTAATAATAAACTCGAATTGTTGAAATCCGTCTACCTTTTGAGTGGTGTGTCTATATACAAAATTTTTAAATTTTTGAATTAATTGTGTAGAGTCAAGTGATAAAAAAAACGTTCACAAAATGAATGCATTTAAATTAATTTATGAATCTTGTAATTTTGACCACTTGACTTTATACTAAATTAATTCGAAAATTAAATTTTGTTTGCATGTAGATGCATAACTCGTAAGATCGTAGATGAGTTTCAACGGTTCGGACCTCCAATCCGGATTTCAAACTTATTCCTATCAGAGAATATGTGTCTTTGCCACTAGACCAAATGCTAGTTCTCATTATCTTAAAAACATTAATTTCAACAGTTATAAGCATCTCATCTCTCAGATTGCCAAGTTGACCAAGTCAAGCCTCAAGTGTTCACCTTACTCCCACATAGCTCAAGCAATATATCGTCGGTGGAATTAGAACAGACAGTTTTTCCTTGCTCCCCTCTCATGGCCTCTGAGAGAGGAAGAAGACCCCTTCTATTTGTTTGTGTTGGGTGTACGTACACCATAAAAGAAACTTGTGAAGGTCTATGTGGACTGATTTTATCTGGCAAAATACTAGAGGGGACCACGTAAGATTTAATGAGGCACATCCAGTTTCTCCTCTTCTCTCCATTTTGGGTGAAACGCCTCTGCCCATTTCTAACTTCTTTCTCTCATTTTTTCTTTGTTTTCTTATAGTAAAGTTGGTGGTCAAGCCAACAAACTATTTTAATATCCATATAGGATGCACTATTTAGATTTTGAACATGCGACCTCCTACACGGAGAGCATTGCCATTGTTAATAGACCAAAAACTGATTCTCTTATTCTCTCTGTTTTTTTCGCTCCATTTTCATCACATTTCTTTTATTCCTGCATTCACTTCCCACTTCAATTTTTTTTTCTTATTTGATATTAAACCCTTTTTGCTTGCTTTCTTTTCTATTTTTGTTTCTTTCTCTTCTCTTTATTTACTTTCCTTTTATTCTTTCTGCTTTACGCAACTCAAAGGTCGTTAGCAATTTAGCATCATCCCTTTTATGTATAACTTTAGGTGAAAACAATTTGGCATAAACTTGATGTACATGTTACATTGAAAAACAAATAGCCATCTAGAGAATTATGCAAAAGCAGCAAGTAGTTAATCTTAATTCATCAAGATATCCTGCTACCATTGCAAAATGGTACACATTTGAAAATACCTTGTGCATATTTTTATTAAGAGAAAAAAGTTTTGTCCCTCGAATCAAAGCGGTGCCCAAACTAGTTCAATTTCTGACTAATTTAATTTGTCGTCAAATCAAAATAGGAAAGATTCCATTTACCCACTTTTTTTTTCCTCCGACCGTTCTCGTCTATTGTTCCAACGATTTGTGATAAATTTTGCGAATCTAAAATTATGAACGTTTTCTACTTAGTTTTCTCTTCAAATTGGATCCATAATGAAGTACTTTTGAGTTGTACTCATGTTGTTTTTTTCTTAGAGATATACTACGTATAAAAACTTAATATGCTAGGTTTAACGACTTCATATGCTGGATTTAAAAGCTTACATGCGTAGGTTTAAATGCTTCATATGTTATGTATAAAGACTGCACTTAAAGTGACTTGTAAAATTTAAACACTGGACACAAGTACTTTAAAATGTTGTAGACTGATATTTTAAGGAATGAGAAACAAAATTTAAAGTGTCAACGGATTTTTACTGTAACTTTTTTTTTATAAGTTACATGTCAGATTTAAAGTCTTAATACGATTACTTTAAAACGTTGAAAACATAGGTTTAAAGGCTTGAGAACAAAATTTAAAGTGTCTACGGACTTTTACTGTAAAAAAAATTGACAAGTTATATGTAAAGTTTAATGGCTTGACACGAATACATTAAAGGATTGCATACAGTTTAAAGACTTGACACAAATACATTAAAGGATTGCATACAAAAGTTTAAAGACTTGAAAAACAAAATTTAAAAGGCATTTAAACCTTTTACTGTAAAAATAAAATAAAATTGATAAGTTATATATAAGGTTTAAATGCAAGTACTTTAAATTTTGCAAGTAAAAAAAAATTATGGTAAAAAAAAGAGTGAAATGGATCTTCTTCTTTTTTTATTTAGAACAAAAATAGTTAAGAGTTGAACTAATTAGATCTTAGAATTTAAAAACTTGTAGATATAAATTTAAAGGGAGAATTTCATATATACCTCTCAAAAACTATGAAATTACGTATATACCACTATAAATTCTATAATTACATATTTACCATTCAAAACCTTAATAACTCACATATATCATTAGAGGGATGCTTCGGTGGACATAAGGACTTATTTGTAAAATGAATCATATTTTCATTTTCAAAGTTCAAACAGTCGATCCGACCGTTCAACATTATCTCCATATTAAAATGTACTTGGAGGTCAAATTTTACATTTTTTATGAATTTTTTTACTATTTATTAAGTTTGTTACAAAATCGTTGTTTTTCAATGGTCTGAAAACAACAATTTTGTAACCATATTAATAAATAGTAAAAAAATTCAAAAAAATGTAAAATTTGACCTCCAAGTACATTTTAATATGGAGATAATGTTGAACGGTCGGATCGACTGTTTGAACTTTGAAAATGAAAATATGTTCATTTTACAAATAGGTCCTTATGTCCATCGAAGCATCCCTCATATCATTAATATCAATTGCTACAGGAGATTTGTAACATTACATTAAAAAGCAAAGAGCTGTCAAAACAGTTGAGCTAAAAGTTAAATAAGAAAAGAAAAAGAAACACATTAACTGAAGGATTACAAAGTGGTACGTAGGGGTTAAAGTGAATAAAAGTTTTGGCCTTGTCAGTGTAGAAAAAAAACAATCTTCTCAGCAGAAAACGCAGCTGATCATTGACTTCTTCAATCAGAACCAGTGTATTAATATTCGGTTCTATTCGGTTCTATTCGGCTGTATATTCCTATTCAGTGTCTGGCTGAATAGAAAATAGCTATTCGGATCGAATATTGAATCCATGTTTTAAAAAAATTAAAAAACATTCAAAATCCATTAAAAGAGCTCCGTACCCGAATCCATAACCCATTAAATGAGTTCCAGACCCGCTAGATAGGTGTTTTCTTCAAGCGTCCAACTCAGAAGTCTTTTAACCTCTCTACATGCTGTTTTATTGTATTTAAGTACTGTGAGATTAAATATTTAATAAAAAATCCGCATATATAATTCCGAATAAGAATCCGTATATTCGGCCGCATACTGTATATGCGGTATGCAACGGCCTTTCGAATACGGCATGAGAACCGAATATTAATACACTGATCAGAACCGTAGCAGTCTTGATAACTAAAGAATTTGATCATGGAGTCCTTAGTCCTTTGATCGATCCAACGAAGGAAATTCAAATTGAGAGGGAACAAAGGGTATCATTTCAAGCCATCTCATGTCATGTCCAGGGGCGGATCTATATTCACCCATACAGGTGTTAAGCCACCCTATAATTTTAAGGCAAATTCTTCTATGGATATAAGGACCTATTTGTAAAATGAACATATTTTCATTTTCAAAGTTCAAACAGTCGATCAGACCGTTCAACATTATCTCCATATTAAAATGTACTTGGAGGTCAAATTTTACATTTTTTTGAATTTTTTACTATTTATTAAGTATTTTACAAAATTCAATGGTCTGAATTTGACTAGTTTTTGTAAAATACTTAATAAATAGTAAAAAAATTCAAAAAAAATGTAAAATTTGACCTCCAAGTACATTTTAATATGGAGATAATGTTGAACGGTCGGATCGACAGTTTGAACTTTGAAAATGAAAATATGTTCATTTTACAAATAGGTCCTTATGTCCATAGAAGCATCCCTCTAATTTTAATATTTTAGTTATGTACATTAAAATTTAATTGAATTTTACTTTTTTAAAACTTTTTATATAGCCCGGTCCCCCTCATAAAATATCACATTTTGCTTGTAGTCTAGTGGTTAGAGCTTACTTTGTAATTGTAGAGAATTATGATTCAATTCCCACCAACAACATATATTATTCATTTTAAATTTTAACACCCCAATTATTAATTTCTAGTTTCGCTCCTGATCATGTCCTTTGTTCACTAGATTTTTTTTTTTTTTTTTTTTCTGTCTATTATCCTTGAACACGTGGCGAGAGGGAATAAATTCGTAGAAGAGGAGCGTTGGCTTGATATTCTGCCTTGCCGGCACGGCTTTAGATCTTATAATACTCCCTCAATCATTCCGGCAGAACCCGTGGCTAGAGCTAATAAATTCGTGGAAGAGGAGCGTTGGCTTGATATTCTGCCTTGCCGGCACGGCTTTAGATCTTAAACTACTCCCTCAATCATTGCGGCAAATTGCAGCACTTGTACAGGCAGCCGATATGTTGTAATAGCACGTGTGATTGATTTTTCGAGCCCACTTAGTTGAGTAGATTGGGGTGTTCCAAGATTATACGTGAAATCAATTCTAAAATCTATATGATTAATGTTAAATAATAAATTTAAATTGTTGAAATCCGTCTATCTTGTGAGTGATGCGTCTACATACAAAATTTTTAAATTTTCGAATTAATTTTGTGTAGAGTCAAGTGATAAAAAAAACGTTCAAAAAATAAATGCATTTAAATTAATTTATGAATCTTGTAATTTTAACCACCTGATTTTATATTAAATTAATTCAAAAGTTAAATTTTTTTGCATGTAGATGCATAACTCGTAAGGTCGTAGATGAGTTTCAACAGTTCGGATTCGTCATTCAAAGTCAATCCGATAGGTTTTAGAATTGAGTTTACAAAAAAAACTTGATAAACTTAGAAACATCGTTCTACTCCTCTTAATTTGCATTAACTAATTGATCCAAACCCGAGCCGTGTTGGGTCCCCTTTCATATTACAACTAAATTGCACTATTTCAAGGATCCGACTCCGCTGTTCTCCAAAGGGAGAACAGGACCCTGTTATTCCGATCCCAGCCATTCACCTTTATCGAGATTCGGATATGAAAAACTTTGAACGGTTCAGATCGGAATAACAGGGTCATGTTCTCCAATTTGGAGAACAGCGGAGTTGGTTGGTTCCCTATTTCAAGATCAATTGAATAATCACATTAAAGCATCATTTGAATGCCTCAAACATTACCACATGCTATTGTCGGACTATCTATGGCCTATTTTGTTTTTAGTGTTCTAGGTTTTGTCTTTTTAGAGGTAGAGAGAAAGAGAAAGGAAAAGAAAGAAGGCTGCTGGAATTCGTAGAAAATTCTCTCACATCCATTAGTTAATTCAATGTTTAATTACACATAATCTAATTTAGGTTTTACAAAGGTCATTTACAACATCAATATTTCACTTATATAGTCCATATAAACACTCCTAAACATAAACCAATAGTTATACTAATTAAAAGTCCACTATTTTTTCATATTACATCCCATATACTAACTCAAAAACATTTTTTTATACATAGAAAGGTAGAGGTCTAGCCTACCAACTTCCATTTAATTATCCATAAAGGACTTCCAATTCAGATTTTAAACTCATTCCTATCAGAGAACATGTGTCTTTGCCACTAGACCGAATGCTAGTTCTTATTATCTCAAAAACAATAATTTCAACAGTTATAAGCATCTCATGCCTCAGATTGCCAAGTTGACCAAGTCAAGCCTCAGGCGTTCACCTTACTTCCACACAGCTCAGGCAATATATCGTCGGTTGAATCAGAACAGTCAGTCTTTCCTTGCTCCCTTCTCATGGCCTCTGAGAGAGGAAGAAGACCATTTTCTATTTGTTTGTGCTGGGTGTACATACACCATAAAAGAAACTTGTGAAGGTCCATGTGGACCGATTTTATGTGGCAAAATACTAGAGTGGACCACGTACTATTTAATGAGGCACATCCGGTTTCTCCTCTTCTCTCCATTTCTGGTGAAACACCCACGCCCATTTCTAACTTCTTTATCTCGTTTTTTCTTTGTTTTTTTATAGTCAAGTTGGTGGTCAAGCCAACCAACTATTTTAATATCCATATAGAATGCACTATTTAGGTTTTGAACATGCAACTTTCTATATGGAGAGCATTGCCATTGTTAATAGACCACCAAATAGACCAAAAGCTGATTCTCTTCTTCTCTTTGTTTTTTCCTCCATTTTCATCACATTTCTTTTATTCCTGCATTCACTGGCCACTTCAAATTTTTTTTTTATTTGATATTAAACCCTTTTTGCTTGCTTTCTTTTCTATTTTTGTTTCTTTCTCTTCTCTTTATTTATTTTCCTTATATTATTTCTGCTTTATGCAACCAGGGGCGGAGCTACAGTACCGCAGGGTAGGCAACTGCCTACCCTTGAAAGTTTTTTTTTTTTGGACTAGGTTCTTTAATGGGTCTTGCTTATCCCTAGATTTGGTTCTGCATATCCTTGGATTCAATTCGGAGTAACAATTGTCAGTTCTGAATTCAGAGATGGATGTATGAGTCGTTTAATCTAATTGGGGAAGAAGGGTATTTTTAAGTCTTTGTTCATTTAAGATCATCATATCAGATTCTATGGCTGTCTTCACAATAGATCTTTATACTTTTATAGAGGCGATTCGAACCCGAACCCGATCGATATTTGCTTACCTCTGGCTCAAATCCTGACTACACCACTGTATGCAACTCAGAGGTCGTTAGCAATTTAGCATCATTCCTTTTATGTATTTTTTTAGGTGAAAACAATTTGGCATAAACTTGATGTATATGTTACATTGAAAAACAAATAGCCATCTAGAGAATTATGCAAAAGCAGCAAGTAGTTAATCTTAATTCATCAAGATATCCTGCTACCATCGCAAAATGGTACACATTTGTATACAACACCTTGTGCATATTTTTATTAAGAGCAAAAGTTTTGTCCCTCGAGTCAAAGCGGTGCCCCAACTAGTTCAATTTCTGACTATTTTTGTCTTCAAATCAAAATAGGAAAGATTCTTTTCACTCACTTTTTTTTTTCTTCCGATCATTCTCGTCTATTGTTCCGACGATTTGTGACAAATTTTGCGAATATAAAATTATGAATGTTTTCTACTTAGTTTTCTCTTCAAATTGGATCCATAATGAAGTACTTTTGAGTTGTACTCATGTCATTTTTTTCTTAGAGATATACTACGTATACAAACTTAATATGCTAGGTTTAACGACTTCATGTGCTAGATTTAAAAACTTAAATGCGTAAGTTTAAAGACTTCATATGCTATGTGTAAAAACTGCACTTTAACAATTGACATGTAAAATTTAAACACTTGACACAAATACTTTAAAAAGTTGTAAACTGGTATTTAAAGGAATGAGAAACAAAATTTAAAGTGTCAACGGGTTTTTACTGTAACTATTTTTATAAGTTACATGTTAGGTTTAAGGCTTGACACAATTACTTTAAAATGTTAAAAACATAGGTTTAAAGGCTTGAGAACAAAATTTAAAGTGTATACGGACTTTTACGATAAAAAAAAATTAACAAGTTATATGTAAGATTTAAAGGCTTGACACGAATACATTAAAGAATTGCATACATAAGTTGAAAGACTTGAGAAACAAAATTTAAAGCGTCTACAGACTTTTACGATAAAAACAAATTAACAAGTTATATGTAAGGTTTAAAGACTTAACACGAATACATTAAAGGATTGCATACAGAAGCCGACATTTTTAAAAATATCCATGGTCTGAACCGAATCGTTAAATCTGTCCACGAGTGCTCGAAAATTTTAAATATGCCTAAACCGGCCAATAAATGACCGGTCCCATGATTTTTTTTTAGGAGAAAAATAGCTAAAATGCTGAAATCTAACACTAAAAAATTGAATTGTTTTTTTAAATATTTGTTAGAAAATACGCTATGAATTGGGCCGATTTTGTGCTAAAATACGGTAAATTACAATAATTATGCTAAAATACGGTAAATTTACTAAAATGCTGAAATTACAATAATTATGTAGAATTATGCTAAAATACGGTAAATTACGCTAAATTACGTATGAATAGGGCTGATTTTGTGCCATCTTTCATAAATCATAAAAATAGTAAAAAAATTCCAAAAATAATAAAAATTGGTATTTTACAAGTTCATTATATAACTAATTTACTAAGCTACGTAGATTGGAGAATAAAAATGAAAATATTAATCGGAAACTTCTATTGAAGTTTTGAGGCTCTTCTCTTTATTTTTTGGTGATTCTGAATTTCAAAAAATTGCATAGCAATCACTGACGCATGCGCATTTTCACAAGCTTTCCGAAAAGTGGTCATTTGCTGAAATCGAACACTCGAGCGCCGTTTTATGGCCGTTTAAAGTTTTGTCGTCGTTTTTCGCTTTCTCAGTGAAGATATCATCCCTATTCATACGTAATTTAGCGTAATTTAGTGTATTCTAGCATAATTCTATATAATTATTGTAATTTCAAGTAATTTAGTGTAATTCAACATAAATCAAGTAATTTAGCGTGTTTTAGTATAAATATGCTAATTATATATAAAAAAATGTAATCTAGCAAATATTTAAAAATAATTCGATTTTTTAGTGTTATATTTCAGCATTTTAGCTATTTGGCTCTTAAAAAAAAAGTTAATATAATTTAAAGTAATCTAGTGTCAATCAGCATAAATTAACATAATTTCAAGTAATTTAGCGTATTTTAGTATAAATATGCTATCAAAAAAAGTAATCTAACAAATATTAAAAAAAACAATTCAATTTTTTAGTGTTAGATTTCAGCATTTTAGCTATTTTTCTCCTAAAAAAAAAAAACGGGGCCGGCCATTTATTGGCCGGTTTGGACATATTTAAAATTTCCGAGCACTCGTGGACAGATTTAGCGATTCGATTCAGACCGTGGGTATATTTAAAAATGTCGGTACAGAAGTTGCAAGACTTGAGAAACAAAATTTAAAATGCCTTTAAATCTTTTACCGTAAAAATAAAATAAAATTGATAAGTTATATGTAAGGTTTAAATTTTGCAAGTAAAAAAAAAAAAGGTGAAATGGATTTATTTTTTTTTTTTTTGGTTTAGAACAAATATAGTTAAGAGTTGAACTAGTTAGATCTTAGAATTTAAAAATTTGTAGATATAAATTTAAATGCTTGCTAATAATATTTTAAAAAATTGTAAACAGAGCTTTTATTGGACGAAGCGTTGAACAAGATGCTGAAGAGGAGGTAGTTCAGGCACATTTTTGGGGATTGGGTTTGGTGGGGCAGTTAGTTCAACTCTATTTTTAACCATGGAATGTAATCCTTTTGTAATCCCCAATGTTGTACAAATAACAAATGAGTCCTACGTTTTTGCGAGATTTAATATCAAAGTTTTTTCTACAACATTTGAAAGGAAACATAAAGGAGCCTGTCATACAACAAAAGATTTAAGCTACCTCAACGACATCGCGATGATTACAAAATTAAAATGCACACACCTAACAAGACAAACTAAGTACTGATCAAGATACAAGAGTATCTAACCAAATTGCTCTCTTAAAACAAATACCATTAAAATATAATCAACAGAACAACATATTTATTATTATTATTATTTAGTTGAGTTCATATGAGGCTCGGTTCAGGTTCAATAGCGTCTTTCATTTGTTGTTTATATTGGCTGGCCTTTTGGGACAATTTGGTCTTTTATCCACATGTAAATGGGTACCAAAACATAGTATGCCGCAGCAATTGTGCCCAAAATTAATCGCATCAGGAATGCAAATGGATTTACCGGCTTCGACACATCCTCTTCCTTTGGCCCTAGCTGTATAAACATTAAAATGAGACAAAACAACACATTAAAAAAATATACAAAAGAGCAGAAAAATCAGGCAGTGAAAAAACACCGTATAGTAAACAAACACACAAAAGAACAAGCCTCTAACATAGTAAAGACAAGTATCACTTCTTACCATGTATTATGAAATAACTAAATCAACAAATACTAAATCCAATCCATCACTCTTCCACCATTATTATCTTGTCAGATGGTGTACCAGTATCAGATGTGCATGCCTTTACCACATTACCAGTAATGTGCACCCCTGGAACCACCTTATGTATGCCAATAATATATTCAATGGCGTATCTTGAAAAGGCTAACATTTGGCATATTGTAATACACACCCAATTTTATGCGCTACACTGGCCAACATCAACTATCAGAAGACCAAAATTTGGACCAACCCGAAAAAACAGCCAAAACAACCTAAGAAATCCTGCGACCACCTGATCCTAATTGTTTGATAAGCCCCTAAGCAGAGGTGGCACAGCCAGGCCAAACCGGGTTTGGGTCATTTGGATTTATGGGTTTTAGAATCCAGGTTATTTCAGGCCTTTGATTGTCCGGGTTTGACTCGTGTTGGCTGTTTTTGGTTCAGTCCAATTTTGTTACTCATCATTTCAAAGGAAATTGATTTGGAGTTGTGGCTAAGTCTTTTTGGAGTCGGGTCAACCTATTGGTTCGGTCAAACAGCTTCAGATTTAGGATTTGCTTTGTTTTCCTGTAAGAGTCAGTTTGGCCATAGGTCTGACCTAATTGTGGGTTTTTCAAGAGTTAGGTTAATGAGGTTCCAGTTGTTGACTCCTCAAGAAAATTCAAATCTCGTTGGTTTTGGGTCCGCATGTGTTTTTCGGGTCGGATAAGTCAACCAGAGAGTACCCGAGCAGCAAAGAATAAATCCTATTACCAAATATTATGCAACCAAAATCAACATTCATTTTTATGTGGTCGACATTTAAATAACCCCAACATAACCTGAACAGATACCCAGAAAAAAAACAATCCAATGTACTAATTAAAATGACATTCAATCCCAAACTACACACATCATAAGAGACATAAACAAGCACAGAAGTAAATAATGAACATGCAAAAAAAAAGAAAAATAGAGAATCATGCATTTCCTAGGTTGGTTTTGAAGTGAAAAGCTTCCCATTTAGTTCTTCAAATGTTGCACCTAGAATTGCGGGGTACAAATGGTTCGGCTAATTAGTTGTTAGCCAAGCCAAATTTATTTTGGATAAATCGGTTTGTTTGTTTTGTTTATGGTACAGTTCAGTTTAAAAATTATGGTAGTTTGGTTTCCGTTTTGACAATTGAAACTGTTTTTAAGAATAATAGTAGTTTGGTCCCTGTTTTATGGTTTGGCATTGACATTGAAATCAAATCAATTAAACCAAAATTGGCAAATATTAGGTTAATATTGTAAAACTAGACATATTAATACATAACTACACAAGTTATCGAGTTAGTAATTGTATTCTCAGTTGTAATTTGAATCTTTAATGCTTAGTTGGATTAACTGAATAACCGTATTAAAGTTCAGCTAATTTGGTTCGGTTTGTGATTCAGTTGATCAAACTATTTGGTCAATTCAATTTATGTTTATGCAAATCCAATAAAAGTTTGATTATACAAATTTTAGTTCAAACCGATCAATGAATAACCATGCATGGAATTCGTAGCCCCACAGTACTTCCCCTTAGAAGTACATAGTCATCCAACATAAAAAATCGACGGAGTAGATCAATTCTTGCAAAAAATCTCCTCAATTATGCCATGACCCCCCCCCCAAAAAAAAAAAAAAAAATAAAAAAAATAGAAAGATAGAAAATTAAATAGCACAAGACTATTTTCAGTTTCTTCAGATAAGTATATGATACTTTAGGGAAGGATATATAATAGGCTTAAAAACAGTATAAGAAAACAAATCATAAGGCACCTGAAGAGGGGAGTCACCAGACTCTCTCTTGACACCAGTAACAGAGCAGCCCATTATGAGACCATGGCGGCGGACCCCGCGGTACCACTTGGGGCCGATGCGCTTGATCTTGACATCCTTGAAGCCTGCCTTCTTGAACCACTCGATATACTCTTCCTCCTTTGGGAACAGCATCCACATGTCAGCGAAGAACTGTGAGAGCCAGAAAGTCGGGTAAACGGGTCCTATGACGCATGCAATTCCACCAAGTTTTAGCACACGGTAAGCTTCTCTTATTCCCCTCTGTGGGTCCGGCCAGTACTCAATGCTGCACAAAAGAACAACAAAGAAGAGTGTTATAATAAGCACATGTTAGATGTGAAAAGTTTGTTATTGTTCTGGTACTAAACACATAGCATTCAGTTCTGACAGTATAAGATATCTTTTTTACACCAGTACATATGATATCAGTACCAAATTTGCAATAAAGCAAATTGATTAATCATTAAATTGAACAGTTGAACCTCATTCTGACCTGATCAAGTATCAACAGGCAAGAAATAGCAATAGCACCTCAATTTTAAGCACCTTAAACAATATTGCTTTCATAACGCCAAGTTCTCAACACATATAATATAAATACTGCAAACTTCATGAACTAGCTAAGCACCAAATAATCTAATAAAAGAAGGAATATATATAGAACCAAAATCAACCTTCCAGCGGAAATATAGCGTTCGAATGAATCAGTCGGGAAAGGCAAATCCTCGGCATCTCCTTCCATTATTGTGCAATCCTTCAAGGCTTCCTTCGCCCTGGCCTTGGCCAGCTGATGTGGCGACTGGTCCAGGATCGTCACATTTTTCGGGTCTATGTGCTTAATGATTCCCAAAGTGGTAAACCCTGTACCGCCTCCTACATCCACAACTTTCAATCTCGGGTCATACAAATCAGCAGGCTTCAATGCCTCTTCTCTCATGTCTTCGGTCCAGTGGCCAGGGTTTATGACATGGTCGTATACTATGGAGAGGAAGCGGTAGAACCAGAAAGCCTCCTTCTTGTGTTGTATGAACCGAGGCTGAGAGGCGGGCCGAGAAGAGGAGACGCTACACCGTGGCCCCACCAGCTTCGGAGCTCTTTTGATAGCGAAATTTATACTGCGGCGTGAAGAGAAAAATTTGGGGTTTGTTGGAGAGATTGCCCTTGTAAATGTGAGGTTTTCAGTGCCATGGAGCATATAAGTAGCCATTGATTACGGATTAAAGCTCTGATTTTGCTTTAATACTTCGAATCGTACCTCTCTACAGTTTAGAGAATACCATCAGTTTGGGGAAAAAAAAATAATAGAGATCAAAAGGGGGAAAAGGGGATAATGTTGGTCTTTCTACCTCGTTTGTATCGGAGAAAGATTGCAACTTTTAGAGGCAAGAGAGCTCACAAATTGGGATGCTTGATTGATTGAGAGAAGAGCGCGGGGTGAGAAGAGAGGAGCGATGAGCGCTCACACACATACACCACAAAAGATTGAGATAGGAGGCTACCTAGTGATTGTGTGACTTCAGTGTAGTAGCGGATTCTTTTCTCTCAGTTTGTTTTTATTTATGTTTTGTGCCTTTTCTTTTGTTTTCTTGCGGAGCGTGGGGCTCTGAAACGAGCATGTGCATTGTTCAAATCCGGACAATAATTTGTTAAAATGTTTTTTCTATCCCGGGATTTTAGAAAATAAATGACACATTTGGATTTCTTATTGACAAGAAAAAAAAATTGAAATTCTAAAATTTTGTTAATACTGCATCTAAAGAAGAATTTATAGAGTGAGTAAGGCTACAATTTGCAAAGCGTAAAATAGTAATTAATATCTTTATTTAAAACGTCTAAATAATTGATATGAATATTTTAAAATGATTTTCATATAAAAGACCAAATTTACATTTTTTTTTAAATTTGTTTACTATTTTTTAGATAGGTAAAAAATCACCGATTTAAAGGTTTTGAACCATATGAAAGTATTGATTTTGTACCTATTTAAACAAAACTAGTAAAAAAAAATTCTAAAAAGCATAAAATTTGATTTTCAAGTACATTTTCATATAAAGATTATGTTGAGTTGTTCATATCAACCATCTATAGTTTGAACACGGAGATATGGATCAGGAGATATAGATCCATAGCACGAACCGATCTGCACTTTCAAAGTACCATAGCCTCAATTTTATGTATATACTATATACCCATCATAACTTCTTCATTGAGATACTCATCAAAATTTTAATTAAAAAGAGTTATTTACCTTACTCGAAAAGAATGATTAATATTAATTAAAAAAATAATGGGTTGTGTATGGTGCGTATATATCACTGAAAAGAGAAGCTTGCTTTTTTCCATCTCTTTAGTTGTCTATGAATTTTGAAAAAAAATGTGATCGTAACTTCTTCTTTTTTTTAGAATCTGAGGACACATAATTTACTATTTAGAGTAGAACTAGGGTGTTAATAAGCTCACCAAATCTCTTTGTGAGCTTAACTCAAAAATCTATTAGATTAGCTTCAAACAACACATTCAAACCGTTGAAACCGATCTACTTACGAGTGATATATTTACATGTCAAATTTATAATTTTTCGAACTAGTTTAGTATAAAGTCAAGCGGTCAAAATATTTTAAACCGATGCTTATTGTTTATGTCTTCTTATAAAATGGATTCTCAAAATTTGTTTTTCTAACTAGCGTGATACGAGACAACATGTAGGGATCAAAATAAATGTCGCGTGGTGTCGTGTCGTGTCTAGTTATGTCATAACTTGAGCCACGTGTTTAAATTCGAAGCGATGTCACAACAAGTTAGAAGCATTATGAATCACATTTAACGAATGTTTCATAATTTAAGTTAAATAATGCATTTTGAATAACATGTGATTCCGAACGGTCTTGGTCATATTGTGACAACATGTAATTCATAATGATTTAATTACGATATGAATTTTTTAATAATTAGCACGCAAATTGTCAGAAACATATTTATCATTCTTTAATGTTTTTCTAGTTCCGAATGTCATTTCATTTTTTATTCGGAGATTGAACCTTATGTATTTGTTGATAGTTTTGTGCTTTTGAACGATTTTTCCCTTTGAAATTCGTCCCATCTATGTTTCTAGTTGCATTAATTAATAGTATTAAAGCGAGGATACGCCAGATACAAAACAATTGATATTTATATTTAGAGGAGGAATCGGATTACACCATTTTTGTTGACACACTTTGACATTTACTATTTTCAAAGTTCAAATAGTTGATCTAAACATTTCAACATGATGGATATATTAAAATGTGCTTAGAGATCAAATTGTACATTTTTTTGAATTTTTTACTATTTATTAAGATGGTTACAAAATCGTTGTTTTGAAAAACAGCAATTTTGTAACCATCTTAATAAATAGTAAAAAAATTAAAAAAAAATGTAAAAATTTGGTCTCCAAGCACATTTTAATATGGTGGTCATGTTGAACGGTTCGGATCGACTGTTTGAATTTGAATCGCAAAATTGGCCTATAAAAAAAACAATGTCAAGATGTGTCAAAAAATGATGTAATTGGATCCCTCCTCGTATATTTAATCAAAGTTTGTCTTTTTGTTTTTTATTAATATCAATCAGATCATATTTTTAATAACTGAGTTTAGATGAAAAAAAAATATTAATTTTGAAATTTCGATGGCAAATATTTAATGAAGACGTTATGATGGAAAAAAAATATTAATTTTGAAATTTGATGGGAAATATTTAAATGAAGAGTGAAGACGTTATGAGGGGTGTATATATAAATTTCTCTCTAAAACAAATTTATAAATGGAATTTTTTTAATTATGAGATGAGGGCTCTTACATTTAGGTACAACTATATCCGTGATTTTTATTAATATCCAAAATTAATTAGAAATTAATAAATATGTCCAAGTTCTACTGGAATTTTTTAAATTGCTCATACCGGCCATTTTTTGGCCGGTTTTCATTTTTTCGATACTGGCCAGAAAATGACCGTGATATAGTTTAGGTACAACTATATCCGTGATTTTTACTAAATATATATATATTTTTTTAGAGACAAATAGCAAATATGCTGAAAACTAACTATAAAAAATCAATTTTTTTTAAATATTTGTTAGATTACTTTTTTTTGATATAATTAGCATATTTTTACTAAAATACGTTAAATTACTTGAAATTATGTTAAATTACGCTAAATTACAATAATTATGTTAAATTATGCTAAAATACAGTAAATTACGTATAAATAGAGCCGATTTTAACATAATTTAGCGTAATTTAGTGCAATTCAGCATAATTTAACATAAATTCAAGTAATTTAGTTTATTTTAGTATTAATATGCTAATTATATATAAAAAATATAATCTAACAAATATTTTAAAAAAATATCAATTTTTTAGTGTTAGATTTCAGCATTTTTGCTATTTGTCTCTAAAAAAAATTATTTAGTACCTGTCATTTTCTGACCGGTACCGAAAAAATGAAAACCGGCCAAAAATGACCGGTATGGATAATTTTAAAAATTCCAGCGGAACTTGGGCATATTTATTAATTTTTAATTAACTTTGGATATTAATAAAAATCACGGCAACTATATGCATGCCTTTATGAGATGAGGGCTCTTACATTTAGGTGCAACTATATGCATGCCTTTAAGTGTGTTTGGGTTGGGTTAGAATAGCGTTAACCCGGGAATAGCTTCGCTATTTTTAGAACGCTGTGATCCAAACGTAAAATAGAAAGTAAGAATAGTACAGGAACAGCGCTGTTCTGCTATTCTTATGAAAAAATGGATTAGCAAAATTCTCAAATTGCTGGGAGTCCAAAATAGCACTATTCTAAATATACAATCCAAACAACATTTCTACTAATCCGGAATGGTCCAAAATAGCACTATTCTCAAACCACTTGGGTTAGCACTATTCTCAACCACTAACTCAAAAATCGCTATCCTTACACTAATCCTTGCACGAATGTACTTTGATCAGTTGGAAATTTTCCTTTTTCATGCCATGAACACACATTTAATAAAATAAAAGGTCTCCCTCCTACATGCTCCATACTATTTGGGCCATTTTATTAAAAATTGAACTATTTTTTCAATATGCATGGTATCAGTATACTTGATAAGAGAAAAATTGAATCTCAAAATTCAGTACCAATCATTTGTTCGCTATTCGTAATTCTAAAAAGTTAGAGATGTTCTACCAATGGTCGGAAAAAAAATTATATTCTATAAATAAATTGATATTTGTGAATGACATAATGTCATCCATTAACAAATAAATTGGAATGAATTTCGCAGCGATAAAAAATTGTTCTTTTTTTTAAAATTAATATGACTAAAATAGAGGTCGTATATAGAGACAATACTATATTTCTCTATAAAAAAGATAATACTATAAGAACAAATAATAGTTATAATAGTGGTAATTTGAAGAGTTCGACAATAACAGTTAAAAGAGTAACAAAAGAGTGCTTTTCGAAACAATGCTTATAGAACATTTTTTTATAGCAAAGAAACAAAAAAACTAACAGAGAAAAGATATTCATTCTCTACTTGTCACCTACCTAATGCTTTTCTGACATTTACTTACAAATGGCGGAAAATATACCCCTCCAACACTCTTACAAATGAGAATTTTGAATTCAAAGATAAATTTTGTATGCATTGTTAGAGTATTAGCAGATGGTCTCATAAAATTTTCACAACTGAAAGATTTTGGGCCGAAATCGCCGTCTATCACCCTATACTACATTGTGGACCTTCTCCTTTATCAGGTCAACTATAAAATTAAACGCGGCCCAGTATATACACTACATTGATCAATATATAGTGGGCCGGATATGGGCTTAGAAAATGGCCCAATCCAAAGGGAACACCCACGCTCGGCCTGAAAATGATTGGCAAGGTCCCAAACAGATCCAAATCATCTATTTTACATCGTACAGATCTAAATCCGATCCCAATTCCCAACTCTTCACACAGAATCTTTTACTTGAACGGTTGAACCGCGTCCGTGCGATTATCACAATTACAAAACAGGGAAGCAAGCAAAAATTATACGCAACTTCAAGCAGAAAGCAAGCTCAAAAACAACAAACAGCCAAAAAAAAAAAAAAAAAAACTATTTTTTGCATTGAAGCGAAAGGCAACTACAGGATCACGATTCACCTACAGGAACTGCAAACTATTTTTCGATGAAGGCACACAGTCAGAAACCAAATGTTTTCAGTATTGCTGCCTTATATTAAATTGTTATAACCGAAGTATAATTTTCAGGCAATTGTTGGAGGGATGATTTCAGGAGGTGATGTCGACGGTGTTACCTCAGGTGGGGCCCTGGGCAGATAGATATCCGGTGGGGCCCACCCAGGCTCATGTGGTGGTGGAGGTGGTGTGGGTATTTCAGGGTTCCGAGGCTCACCCGGCATCTCTGGTATCGATGGAGACGGTATGGGTGGTGACGGGAAGTCCGGACCGGGACTAGGTATCGGTATATCGGGCGTCGGGTCTACACCCGGTGGCGGTCCGACCTCAGGTGGGGCCCTTGGTGGATCGACATCCGGTGCGGTCCACCCAGGCTCATCTGGTGGAGGTGTTACGGGTATTTCAGGTTTCTGAGGCTCACCTGGTATCTCTGGTAGCGGTGGGGACAGGAGGTCTGGACCGGGTCTAAGTATCGACATATCAGGTATCGGGTCTACAGCAGGGGGCGGGTCGATGTTCAGATGAGGATTAGGAGGGAGGGCTGACGTGCCACCTGGGGATTGGTGACCGGAGGTAAGTTTTGGAAAGGAGGAACGGAGAATGGGGAGTATAGGCGAGCATACAGAAGGAAGTTGGTTTTGCGGTGAGAGATGATAGGATCTAATGAACTGAGCGGAGATTCCTATTGATTTCATTATTTTGAAGTGCTAATTGGAAAAGAAGATGGGGAAGGCAGTCTGAAAGTATGTACGAGATGGGGTCGGTCCAAGGTTACACGTGTTGAGTTGTGACACTGGAGAGGGTTGGATTTTGACACGTGCAGAGTAAAAAAGAAAAAGCAGAACACTCCAGCTTTTCCTCTTTTTGGATGATAGCGCACTGGAGTCGGCATTGCTTTGCCACTACTGTTCTAAACGAAGAATTACGTAAAATTAAACCAACGATACAGCGGACTAGCGGACTCCGCGGATCGATATAAAATGATTCGAGTTTTTGTTTCTTTCTTTCTTTTGAAATATGTAAGCTCATAAATATAGAAATTATAGAGTAGAACTAGGGTGTAATGTGATGTGTGAGCACAACTCTACATCAACTATCGGATTCACTTTAAACGAGATGAATCCAACAGTTGAAACAGATGTATTTTACGAGTGATGTGCGTACATGCAAAATTTTGAATTTTTTGAATTCATTTAGTCTCAGTCAAGTGGTCAAAATTGATGAAAAATGAATGATCCAAAATAAAGTTGTTTTAATGCATTCAAAAAAATTTCAATTTTGATCACTTAACCTGAGACTAAATGAATTCAAAAAATTCAAAATTTTGCATGTACGCGCATCACTCGTAAAGTACATCGATTTCAACGGTTGAATTCATCTCGTTTGAAGTGAATCCGATAGTTTATATAGAGTTGTACTCACCAAACTCTTTGGTGAGCACATTACACCCTAGTTCTACTCGAAATTATATACATAATATTTAAAGGAGCAGTCTTTGAGATTTCTTTCTTTCTGCAATCACATCAATAGCCCGTTTTGGTCAGTGAATTTAGCCTCCGATGGCCCAAGCCCAAGTCAATCCGGTCTGAGCACAAACAGCTTTTCGGTACTGTGGATAATGGGCCGAAGCCCAATTCTTTTGTCATTCAAAACAAAATTGAACTGTTCTGAATTCAGTCAAAAGAATAATAGATTAATTTGTTCGTCAGTCATTATTTTTCAAAATGTTCATTTCGTCATTGCAAGAATAATTAGCAAATATCGAGTATATGTTCTACGGTCATGCATTTCTGATGATTTTAACAATTGATAATTTATTCATGGAACAGAATTACATATTATTATAAAATATAAACATAATACAATCGCTTACATGATTGACTTCTACAATATATTACTAATTAACATAACCAAGCTGGCTCAATCGAGTAAATCAGTGTGGGATGTGCAATGAACAACAGATCTAACTCGATTGAGGAAACATTTATGTTTGCCAAAATGACTAAAACCCTAATTACATATATAATGAACCGAATCGATCAGTTGATAAATAAGTTGGTCAAACGTGGCTGAGCATGCAAAACTAAAGGTTTAGCAAGAGCAGTTCCTTCATGTGATTCCATGAGACTAATAGAAGAAACACCAGATGGTTTCCTCCATAGCCGGCCCTAGTGCAGGGTACCCAGGGCGACCATCCCGGGCTCCAAGATTCAAGGGGCCAAAAAAAAAAAAAAAATAGTTTGTATATATTAAAAAAATATTAATCTGTATATATTTAAAAATAAATAAAATATTAGGGTACAAATTTTGTATATATAAAGGACCCAAACTTTTCTATAAATAGGTATGATTTATTGGCATATCAATAATAAATGCGACCGGCTAATAGGCTTCCATAAGTACTTCAACACCATATGCTTATAAGTCGTTTTTGCGTTTTAAAAGTCCAAATAGTTGATCCAAACCGTTCAACATGATATCCATATTAAAATGTGCTTGGAGACCAAATTTTACATTTTTTTGAATTTTTTTACTATTTTTTAAGGTAGGTAGAAAATCATTGTTTTTTATGGTCCAGAATCTTCTGAATCAATGAATTTTCTATCTATCTTAGAAAATAGTAAAAAAAAATTCCAAAAAATGTAAAATTTGGTCTCCAAGCGCGTTTTAATATGGATATCATATTGAACGGTTCGGATCGACTATTTGGATTTTGAAAATATAAAAATGACTTATAAGCAAATGGTGTTGAAGTACTTATGGAAATGAATTAGCCGGTCTCATAAAAATTTGTATATATAAAGGGTCTAAATTTTTCTCATGCTCCAGGTCCCAAAATTTTCAGGACCGGCCCTGGTTTCCTCCAAGTAAAACACTGAAGAAGTCTTGCAAGTAACATTACAGTAGTAGTTGTGCCCAGTGTGACACCCATACAACCGCGTCGTCCGCTACCAAACGCTATAAAGTGCAATTCTGGTTCAGTAAGTACCACTTCTGAGCACTTGTCAGTCAAGTGCCTCTCGGGCTTGAATGTGAGAGGTTCTTCCCAAGTTTTAGGGTTTCGGCCTATCCCTAATCGGCTTAGAATCATATGACTGCCCTTGGGAATGAAGTAACCGACAATTGTGGTGTTCTCCCGCTTCATGTGGAGGATTAAATGGCACCCTCGGATGAAGGCGCATAGATTCTCTAATACAGGCTTTCAGGTAGTTGAGTTGAGAGATGTCGCATTCATCAACAAGTCTTTCTTGCCAACCACATTATCAATTTCTTTTGTGGCTTTTTCAAGAATCTCGGGGTTGTTCATCATCTCTGCGAGAATCCATTCGACTGCATTTGAAGGATTATCGACATTGGCAATGAACATTTCCTGTCGAAAAGGTCCATTAGTTGTCATGTTTAGCAACATTGAAAAACTAAAAGGGACAAATCTAATACAGTTATTATAGTAGAAAATCTTGGTAATATAAATATACCAGATCGACCTTTTAATCAGACTCATAACAGGTTGAATTGGTTTGCTTGCATTTTCTTTTCTTTTTTCCAAATTTCTTCGTTGTATTGACAATTTCTCTCAAAATATTGTAAAATAGACCCTTAAAATATTGGAAAAGGATGGTACTCATTATTGTTCAATAATTTGGGGGACAATTAATTATTTTCAACAAATTTAAGTACATAAAGTTGAATAAGTAACAAAGATAAATCACTGGAATTAAAGTAGTTCCTTACAATAGATTGTGCTTTGATCTCCTCTGCAGTAAGTAGGAACCGTCCATCTGCATCTTTAAGTGAAAGTAGAACATCCAGCCAGTCTTGAGGCTCTCTAATTCTTTCACTTTCATTGCTTGCTTGCCTCCAAAGTTTGATTCTTTCTTCGATAATAGGGTCATGCAATTTGTCAAATGTCTTCCGTCCGTCTTTTAGAATCTTCTCATGACCATCCAGGTCTAAACCTATCAGACTTGGAAAGTAGTTTGATATGGAAAAGGCAAAGAGGCATCTGAGTAAATCAAAGAGCATTTATGTGCTCTATTTCATCGGGGCCAGGGCGTCCGTCAGGCGTCACTTGACCGAAGTACCTTTTGTTGAACATTAGCCTCCGAGTCACATTCCCACAATAATGCTGTGTAACAACTCTGATATCAATGTCTTTGGAATTTTGACACAGATTGTACACATATTGCACCAGGTGATCTGCCTCTTCAGCTCTTTTATCATACAAGGAACGGTGCTTTGCTGGACCAACAATTTCAGTAGTCAGAATCCTCCTCATTTTCTTCCATTGATCACCAAAAGGGGAAAGAAATAGACCTCCACGAAGCAAGTTGGTGGCAAAGTTAGTTGGCCTTGATGCAAATACTGCATCTTTCTTTCTTAATACTTCTCGTGCAATTCTAGGACAGGTGATTGGTACGATGTGAACTTTGCCAATTCGAACACATTCGATGTCTGTGCTCATATCTTTCATAAGGAGGTGTATCCATCGATCCAAAGACAGGTTTATGTTGGAGCATTGCTGGGAGACAACCAACAAGCGGCCAAGGCATTGGTCCAGGAGGAAGTTGGGTTTGCTTTGAAATGCTTTCTTTCTTTATACGGTCTTTTTGGAAGACAAATAACAAAGCAAAAAGAAGGATGACACTGGACAGTGAGAGTGGAGTCGAACTCAAGAAAACATTTACTGAGGTGTTGATCATCATTTGTTTGTTTGGCGCTCAATTTTGATTGTAGGGTTTAATTTGGTTCGTTTGGAGGAAACAAAATTAATGGGGGCTAAATTTTCTTTGAGATGGGAATTGGGAGCAAGTTAAGGTTATATTCCTTGGTATCAGATGCACATGTAGTGAACTATTCGTAATCCTGGAGGCATTGATACTACACATGTTCTTTCAACTTGGCCAATAATTTATGCTTATAGAGTATGTTTGGTTGGAATAAGAATAGGCTATGCTTGAGGTTAGGTTATTTGAAATAGCCTATTCGGTGTTTGGTTGAGTCATAATAGCTAGAATAGTGAATTCAAACTTTTTGTCTTAATAGAATAGGCTATTCCTAAAAATTTTGAGATTTGACTATTCCAATAAGACAAACAATAATTATTCTTAATTTGACTATTCTAGTTATTCTTGTTTTACAACCAAACGTACCCTAGAGACTAATTAATTTAATATTGCACCCCGAGGATCCAAGAAATACTCAATTCAGCCCCATGGGATCCATGGTCAGCTTTGTACACACGGGGGAAGCAGGGGCGGTCCATTGCTTGGTCAGAGTCTTCCGATTCGCACCAAGATTCTTGCATAGAACTTTAATATTCGTGCTAATCTACTCGCACAAATCTTAATGTGAATCGGAGTCCTAGCGCCCCTGTTCGGATTTTAATTTGTGCCTCTCCTAATTTCCCTTTTTTCTATTGAATCGAACTGACCGAAAGTATAGAATAAGATGATAAAAAAAAATCATGATCCATGAGGAGCATGATCTAAACGCTTGCTTTAAATTCCAAATCAATCGAACTCACTTGACACCGATACAAACCTCTTAAAAATGATCTAAACGCAACAAAAACCGAAAATTTTATTATTCCAAAAAAAATATAAAATTTCTAAATCCACATCCGAATTGCAAAAATTTCAAAATCTGCGCAAATAGATGGAGTATCTTAGAATTTTAGAATATGCTTAAAATTTTCAGAATCATTTGACACAACCGAAATGTCAAATCAATTTTTTTTCGAAAATAGATCGAGTATCTTAAAATTTGAATATACTAGAAGGACCATGATAATTTATTTATTTATCCATAAGTGACTTTTGAACCGGGATCAATAACTCAGATTCAAAATATTTTTATTTTTTTTCCAGTAACACAGAAATATTTTAATTTTTCTTACAGCCGCAAAAAATCCGGCCTGAAAAATATTGATCCGGGTTATTGTCGCACTTTTTCTAAATAAATTCATTTATATAGTATATTCCATCTATTTTCAAAGAAATATAAAAATATTTCTAATATTTTAATAAAAAAAAATCATAACATTTTCTATTTAATAAATAAAAAATCAGAAAATCTTATTTCCTTTAAATAATTTACCGGAAAGAGAAACCCTGGATCCGAGAAATTATGACATTTTCGGTAAATAATTTATCAGAAAGAGAAACTCTGAATCTGATAAATTATTATGTGGATTCAGACCCTGGATCCGCAGAATAAAATCCCAGATTGGACAGATTTCGAAATTTTTGCAAATCGGGTGTAGATTTGAAATTTTTGTATTTTTTTGATATTAATAAAAATTTCGGCTTAACTCACCAATTAGTTCTACAATTACAACATGTTGTAATCAAAATATAATATTAAAAACCAAAATATATATTAAAAGGATGCATATACATGAAATCCCCCCGAATAGGGTCGACTTCAAGACAAGACAATGCCAATTATTAATGATCAGCAATCAAGTTAACCTACTATAATTTTTAAAAGAGAAAAGATTTCTATACCCAACCTTCTGTATTCATTTTTTTACCCATGTCAATTGGATAAGGCTTCTAACCACCTTAACCATTCTTCAAAACCGTTCCTTTAACTACTTTCTAAAATTTCTCCAATTATCGTTATTTATCAAAAAAAACTGTTCTCTTCTCCTCCAGCGCCTCTATCTCTCTCTCTCTCTCCTCCGTTCTCTTCTCTTTCCTTGGCATCGGCTCAGCCACTGCTCCGATCACGGAGATAGGAAGAGACGATCTGAGAGAGGCGATCTGGAGGAGAGAGATAAGGGAGAGGCGATCTAGATGAGAGAGATGAGAGAGAGGCAATCAGGAGTATAAACCTGGTTGTTTTACAGTATTCACCTTGTGGTTTTACAATATACATCTTGTGTGGTTTTACAGTATCCATCTTGTGGCAATCTGGAGGAGATGAGAGAGAGGCGATCCGGAAGAGATAGGAAGAGACGATCTGAGAGAGGCGATCTGGAGGAGAGAGATGAGAGAGGCGATCAAGATATAAATCGGGTTGTTTTACAATATTCACCTTGTGGTTTTACAATATGCATCTTGTGGCAATCTGGAGGAGAGAGATGAGAGAGGCGATCTGGAGGAGATAGGAGGAGACGATCTGAGAGGCGATATGGAGGAGAGAGATGAGAGAGAAGCGATATGGAGTATTAATCTTGTTGTTTTACAGTATTCGCTGGAGCTTACCACTTCCCTCTCCTCCGCACCACATCTCCAGCACTATTACGACAATATTATACAGGATCTATCTAATAGGTCTACATGATCTATACAGTATTTTACAGGATCTATCAAATAGGTTTACATAATCTATACAGTATTTTACATGATATATGCAATAGTTTACAGGATCTATGCATTAATTTTATTTTCTTTATTTTACATATCTGGATTGATTCATGCAGATTGTTGAGTTAGTACTACAGCTGATGCAATATGAGACACATGTTAAGCATCTGTGGATATATCAAAGGAATGTCTTGTTCTAGTTATGTTACTTCTGACTCATCCTTATAATGTGCATCAGAGGGTTCTTAAGTGACAATTTTTTTATTCTAGTGATGGAACAATATATTTATGTATTTTTCTATTTGTGAATGATATAATATGTCTTTGGTGAATAGTATGTTGGTTAGAAACAATATGTTTGGTGAACAGTATGTTTGTTTTAATTTGTAAGGAATGTTATGTTTGTTGGAAGACATTTATGTTTTTGTGTATGTTTTTGTTTTACAGTATTAACCTTGTTGTTTTATAGTATCCATTTAGTTGTTTTATAGTATTTATCATGTTGTTTTAAAATAACAAGATGGATACTTTAGAACAATAAGATGTTTTACAGTTCGCATGTGTTAGTTTTATTGTTTGAATATGTTAGTTTTACAGTATTCATGTTTCATTTCACTTTATAATATTCATCTTATGTATACATAGATTTATTTTACAGTATACATAGTGCTATTTTACATGATATATATGCATATATAAGTATTAATATTTGACAAAAATAAAAAAAATAAAAAATTCAAAAAAAATTTAAAATTTTAATTTCGGAAAAAATATTAATTTTGAAAAAAAAAATTAATTTTTCATTATTTCAGGTGTTATTTGGAAATAACTACAAGTTTTAGAAGTGGTCATGTTTTGAAATCTTCTAGAAGTTGTCCCGCTGAAAGTATAGCAAGTGGTCCTGGTGGAAGTACAGGCAGTCTGGCAAGTTGTGCAAGTTGCAAACGGTTACCAACAAACTCGGGACCACTTTCAAAAGTCGCTGGTTGTTAGAATTTTGAATTACTTATTATATATGATTTGCTATTGAAGTATACAGTATGGAATATAGAATTTTACAGTATTCGCGCAAGTCAAATGATAGTTAATTTGAGTAAAAACTGAGTACAATTAGTCGCTTCCTTTTTAAAATCAGATGGATGAGACTTATCTGACCAGCTTTTGTAGGTCCATTCCTCTTAATATTCACGCCATTGATGTCAGAGTGTAAGCTAGTAAAATATAGTACATGCCACTCAAGCTTTTGTAGGTCCATTCCTTTTATTTATGCCATTCATGTCATTAATTAAAGTGAGAATTTCTAATGTGTCCATGTAAACTTTTAAAATAGCTAATTTTTCTTTGAAAATACGATAATATTTAATATCCCTACAAAAGCTTTATATTATTTATTTAGTTATTTTAAAATTGAATTGACAAATATACTCCTTCATTTTAAATAGAAATATCCTTTAAATTTTCAAATGAAGATGAAGCGTGTAATATTTCCTCCTGTCTAAGCGTCTTCTTCTTTTCTGTGCTAGAAATTTTTTTCTCTATACTGCTTAACTCAATTCTCTTTTCTCACCATCAATATATAATATGAAAACTAAAGAGTAAAGACCCTTCTCTTCTTTATAATTCATACCACCCTAAGCTTACAGCATCAGTACTAAGTACTGATAACGGGTTAATTGGTATGCCTCGGATGAGATGTATCAATTCCGTCTAGACTTTGGATGGCATCATTGGTTTCTCCTCAACAGCAGTATAGTCAAAGAATCACAATCTTGATCAATGTCCGCGTTTTGTTACAAGGCTCATTTGAATACCTTCATGTATTGTTAAACAAAGAAATTTTGATCTTGATCGATCTGGGTCGTGATGTCTACTTCACACACCCATCTTCACAATTGGATTCAACAAGAATTATATATGCGAGCAGAGAAATATCATAACTTTTAATAGAATACATTCATGCATGATTAAACAATGAGATTTGAACGCCGAGTGCTGGTCAACTAAAGACAATATTGTCAAAATATTTCATATTCATGCTCTATACTTGACAGTAACTAATAAGATTACTTACCATTCAGAAAGCACGCGACCAACAGTAAAATCTATAGCATTTCTGCTGGATAAAAATTAATTCAAGTATCGACTAATTTAAGTAATAAAACGAGTCAGCATAGTTACAACAATTGATTTCTTTTAATATACACACAACATAGCAAAAGACATCAACTCCAAGGGCTAATCATTCCTTCCACCAAAACAGGGTCATGATTTCAATTAGCCTGCAAAAATCAAGTGCAGAGCAATTAGATGTCAACAAAGCCTATATTTGACAAACCCAAAACCAAAAACAAAAAAAAAGGGAAACAAAGCAAAGAAAAAAAAAAATCAAGAATTGTGAAAACTTGAAAATATAAAAAACACAAAGGAGTTTTGTAATTGATGAACCAAACTTTTTATATCTGGACTCTTACTCTAGGATATGGCCAGCTTCTGTAGCCATGTGGAGGAGGAACTGCTCTTTCCCTTGTCTATAGAGAAAAAAAGAAAAGAAATAAGAGGGACATATTAGTACCAAATTGCAAGTTTAAGAACTATGAAAATTTTGTCCCATAGAAATCATCTCAAAACTCAGAACTAGGTTATTACCTCAGCAGCATCTGGATAATGTGATTGCTTTCCATGGTAAGAGCCTACTAACAAAAAAGGAACTGCAATTAGAGCTGGATCAAGACTAATATATTGCCACACCAAATAATTTTAGTTTGCTACACTTAACCAAAAAATTTGTCACAGTGCACCCAGGCACTTGAAAATATATATATTGTCACCCAAAACTGTTATTTTGTGCCAAAATAAAAAACAATATCTACTTAAGGGGACAGAAATTAGCCATATTTCTGCGCAAAATAGGCAACTTGCAACATTGAATATTGGACTGTAAATACATACCACTTGCATATCCAAAACTAGGGTTCTGGTAAAATGGAGAGGGATCCGCTATCCCATATGCCTGTGTTACACCACCATAACTGAAAGAAAAAACCAATATTAAACTATCATCACAAGTACTGCAAACGTTATGCTTTAAAACTCAAAATGCAAATTTTACTGCATAGCCCGAAGATACTAAGAATTATCATACCAGTCATTTCAGGTGCCCATGCCTGATTCTACTGTATTGATAGTACATATGCCAGGACTATCACTCAGGGTCAGTGACTACCAGGTATGCCTAGTGTTGGCACATTGGTACATATCGATTTGTACTCAATGCCCAGTAAACCCCTATCAATAACCAGGGCCCTAAATTTGTCATGCTATCCTTCAAACTTTGTTTTATTGTCTGTGCTCCTTGGAGAAAATAGACGGAAAAAAATAGATGGAAAAAAAAAAAGAAAAAACCTTGAGCTCGATGAACCATACATGCCAGGGTAACTGCTGTCGTACCGAGGTCGAGGGAATCCTCTCATATCAGAGTATTCTGGAACATCACTCTGCTATACCATAAAGACAAATCATCACATATTTTTTAGGACATAATAAAAAATAATATAAAAATATCTCTGTATATTTACCAGTGCAGAGTGCCCTCGCTTCCCACCATGCAAACTATGGCTGCGAGTTTCAAAGGTTTTCCCTAAAGATCATAATAAACAAATAAATAAAAAGCAAGTTGCATCCAATAAAATTGCGCTCCATGGTCTTAGCAAAAACCTAAAAATTCTCAGAGCTCAAAATTTTAAAATCGAGAGACAAATACCTTTAGGATTACCCATCTCTTGACGTGGAGCGGGTTCCCTCAAAGCACGTAGACGGTCAGCAGGAATAGAAGACTTGTTGCCTATACATGAAAACCAATTTTATGTTTGTAATAACACTAATCATAAGAAGGGATATATAAGCTGTGCCCAATATGGGCATACCAGTGCTCCCCCCCCCCCCCCCCCTCGCTGGACCAATTTTGACACCAAACTTAGGTCAGATGTCAGAGATAAGACTCCATTTCTGCTGTTATTCTTCCCCAATAACAGCAGATTCAGACCTGTCACAGATATCCGTGCATTGCAATAAAAAAGGGAATCCCATCTCGGGGCACAACTAGTGACAGAGTGAGGCAACTACATAATTATCCACAAATTACAATTACAATTTTGGTTGCATCAAGCTTCTAACAATTGCTTCCATAATGAATTCACACTTCTTTTGCCAGGTTTCATAGGGAAACATACAAGAGTTCGGGTTATTATGAGACATGGCTTGTCATGAATGTATCAGTTAAAAAAGTTATAGACCTGCATAATGCAGTGTAAATCCAACAATAAGGTTTCCTGTAGCACAAGGCTGTTATTAAAACACACTCAAGTGCTCAGTTTTAGGTATAAACAAACTGATAATAGAGGCCTTAGATTAAAAAGATAAACGGTTTTTCCCGATGAAGTGGAGTCAGAACTCGGAAAATCACAATTGTGGTTTGGCATAAAAAATCAGTCACTTTAGGCTGCTCTTTCTCTCTACACAATAATACAACTAAATCCAAGAAAATATTGGAAATATTCAACAAATGATAATTATTTATTGATCTCAATTTGTGAACCAATAAATGAGTGATAGGTATGAAGGAAAAAGAAGATAAAGGAAAAAAAGCAAAATGAAGCTAAGATTTTAGGAATAAGGAAAGAACATTATAGATCATTCAATTGTGAAGGTTATAATGATAACCCCCAACCATAAAAATAAAAGGTAAAGAAACACATTTTGGAACTACAAATAAATTTTGTCTAACAATCATAAAACATAACTTAAAAGTAACGAGACCAGCCGAGTCGAACCCCATCCGACAAAGAATCAGAATAGATACCCATATGGTCTCAGGTCAGAGATGTCACTCACATGGCAATATATAAAAGGTTCGCAATGGAGTTGAGATCCACAAATCAGGGATGCAATGTAGAAATGACAAAACATTCTTTTTCAAAACAAAAGATGGATCACTATGAGAACAAAAACTCACTTTGCAACGTCTTTTGTTTATCTTTCTCACTAGCACTAGGTCTCCCCCCTCCTTTCGTCATTTTTCCTTTACTAACTGGCTTAGCTAGTGACACCTTAATATTTACCTGAGATACGCCACACAAATCAAAGGAAAGACAAATGGTGGAGGTTCAAAAGACAACCAAAGTTCAAAGGTTCAGTAGTCAATTTTTACTTGGCATAATCTTAGGTTTTAAAATAGGCAAATATGAGCAAAATGTTTACGTGCAAATAGGTAAAATTTCTGGTTCAGTTTGCAAAAGATAAATAAACAAAGATAATCTAATTGTCATATATTAAAATGGTTCAAAAGTCCAATAAACTTTTTTCAATTCTAAGGGTAAAAACCGAACCTTCAATCCATTCTCAACCAATCCCTCCTTTTCAACAAATTCTATGCATGAAATTGCAGCATCTCGGTTTGTATAGTTAACAAATGCATAGTCTTTCCTCTTGGATGACGGAATGTCTCGGGCAAGAACAACCCGTTCAATCTTGCCGAATTTTTCAAAAATCTCTGATATCTTGGCCTTGTCCCAAGATAAAGGTATGCACTCAACAAACACAGACTTTACCTATACCAAAGAAAAATCAGTAGGAATTCAGAGTCTTGGATTAACACTCAAGGATAATATGGTAATTTGGAAGCATACTCAAGGGTCAAATCTTATCCACAAGGAAGAATGATGACAAGCCAGAACCTGAAAACAAGCTCGGTATCCAAAGAAGAGTTGGTATCGGAGATTCACAAGTAATCAAACAACAACAGTCATGTATTAAAGTGTCAAATGAACTCTGGTAAACATAAATGCATTAAGGTGGATGGGACTAAAGGTAACATTCTGACTTGCAGACTCAGTTTGTTTTTATCATTTGTCCTCTTGGAGAGAACTGATAATATAACAACAACAAGGAGAAAATATTATAGAATATGAAATGCAAATGTCAAATAAGAAGCTCTCACATTAATAATGGGTACTATAAACTGTGAGGCAATAAGTATAGAGTGTAAAGCACTAACATAAATATAGTTCCCATTCCAGGTATCTAAAAATGAGAAAAAGTGGCTTTTCGATAATAGAACATAAAAGTTACTTTCACAAATTTAAAAGAAGTAGAGTTAATTATAATACACTTACCTTTTTGCAGGCAAATAAAAATAAATAAAGTGGTATTTGGAAAATGGACTTTATAGCAACCAAGCCTGATACAACATATTCAAAGAGGTAATAAAAAAATGTTATTAAGAAGGTGTGTAACTATATAAAAATGGTAGACTTTAGAAGAGGGAATCATTGTAGTACCTTTGGGTAACAAAACAAAAAAATTACTCGCTTAGGGAAGATAAACAAGAAAAATTGAGGCAGCCTATTGTACAAATTTAAACTGCCCAAGGCCAATAAAGAAAAACAAGTGATCCTAACAAATCAAATGCTTAACCTAAAAAGGAATAGATGTATTCCCTTCGTAAGAATACCACGACCTTAAACATATCCTTGCTTGGTTTATACCAGAATTATAAAATGTTGTCATTTAATCAAGCATGTCCCCTGACAGCATATGTTATAATACTATTAGCCATAATGACTCACAACACCAACACAAATATGTATAAACCAGAAATTGGCTGATATCCTGCTGCAGTATCACTATGCTCCTACACAATACTAAGAAGATTTAATTGGAAATTTGCAACAAAATTATGTAATATACTAAATAAACCCACCAACTGTAAGACCACCAGGAAAGATTTGTGCAATGCAACTGGTAACACCGACACACACACACACACACACACACACACACACACACACACGGATAGTACCTTGAGCATCTCCTCTTCATCTGGCTCTTGACATGGTTGAGCCCAATCAATTCTGACATGGCATCCTTTACTAAAATCTCCCGCTTTGAGTTTTTTATACGCGACTTGGGCATCTCTGTTAGTTTCAAGATCAAGGAATGCAAATCCACGGTTCAATTCTGGGTTTTGCGGGTCCTGCATTACAGTAACTGTGTCGATCTTCTCTATGCCAAAATCCTTTAACATCTTAATAATCTGCCCATAAAGAAACAATGTAAAATTCATAATAATTAAAAACTAAAGTTTGAAATTTCAGCCAAAACTACTTGCAGATATTATTATAATAAGAGTAAAAGTTTCCGCAAATTGCTGAACAAATTAAACATCATTCTGCAATTAGGTCCAAATACCCCCCCCCCCCCCCCCCCCCCCCCCCAACCCCAATAGTTCTAGTATGCAACTTATCTCAATTTAATTCAACCTTGCATCAGTTAAACATCTGTTATGCAATCATGCCTAGAAAAATACTAAATAAAACCTAAATTCACACAACTTGGCTAAAAAACTTTAATTTATTTGCCCTTAAGTACAAATATAATAAAGCCAAAACACGTCAATCTAGTATCTGAAATCAGGGTCGGAGCCAGGTAGGGTGCAGCATAATTCCGTAATTATTTTGAGGTTCAAGTATACTTTTGCAATTTTGTGTTTACATGTATGATTTTAGAAGAATATTTACCACAGTCTGAAAATCATACTGAAAACTAGCAACTATGCTTGTTAAGGAGGCCATGTATCAAATGTAAAATATGTTTCGACTGCAATGTAAATGAAATTGCAGATCTAATAAAACTCACTTCATCCTTTTTCCATCTCTTGTCAATATTGCCAAGAAAAATGCTATCATGGTCCTCCACAGGGGCCGCGCCGCAACGTTTTCCACATATCTGAAGGTTGTTTATTCAAATATTAGAAAATGGTTGCAAACATATCCAGACAATTAAAAAAATGCTACAAATGCAGCATAATAACTTGACAGATATATCTCAATTATCCTTGCCATCAGGCCTTCACACAGCATATCTTGTACAAAAGAATGTCATATAAGAAAAAAACCGTACGTAACAATTAAAAAATGGTACGGTGTCCACATTGTATAATTATACAAAAATAGTGGGGAACATTCATCGCAGCGGTTTCAGTGATTTATTGAGATTCTAAACTACTATAAGAGTACCAGGTTTACTCAGATAAATCACCCATATGGCGTGTTGATGAGGTAAAAATACTAAAATTAAAAGCAACCAGGTCCATTAGGTCTAGCAAGCACTGTGCAAGACACTTTTGAGTTATCAGTACAGCATTATCAATAAAATTGGTAAACATTTAGTTGTATCTTGGATTTACTACAAAGTTAACATAGATAGTTGACAACCACAACCTACATATTACTTGCTATTACAAGCTTGCCAGATGTCAAGATCCTATTTGTTCAGAGAGCTAGTAATTTATTAGCAAAAAAAGCTTCTATTCCTTTACTACATGTATAACTTCTTCCATTTTTAACTTAACCAAGAGCAATATTGAAATGCAGAAGCTATTAGTATCATATATTTTACCAAATTTACTCTAGTTTCAAGTTAAGTATTACCCGTATTGAGAAGAATTATAACACTTAAAATTTGAAATCCAATCAGAAACCGCATACACAGTAATATTACCCGTTATAAATTAAAAGTAATGAAATTTTACAACAATTATAATCTGTTACCTCTACTTTAGAGAACATGGAAATAGCCTTTTTAGCTTGTGCTGGCTCCTTGTAGCGCAAAAAACAATACCCCTTATTCTTTCTCGTGTTGTTCTCTATAAACATTCTCACCTCAACAATTTCTCCCGCCTTTCCGAAAACAGTTCTAATATCCATTTCTCCGACTTCTTTATCCAAACCTCCTATGAATATCTCTGTTTTTCTTCTCTTTTGCCTCTCTGTTAGCCCTTCCATCTCCTCGGCACCCGCATTCGAGGTAGAAAATTGATTTTGCGACATTTTATTAGCCAATGCGGTTATGCTTCCTTGTTGCGGGCCAGGGTTTTCAGCCACAGGTTTCTCACCTCGGGTTACAATTACTTTGGCAGGCTGCTTAGCTGGAGGTGTTGTTAATTTTATCTTTTGTTTCTCTCTTGACACCACCATCTCAATTCCCTTCTGGGTTTCAGCATTGGAACATTGCTTCAATTTTACACCATTAGGACTTTCTTTATTAGAAACCGTTAACTCCTTCCCTTGGGCTTGTTCAGACTCAATTACACTATTAGAGCTACCTTTTTGGTTTAAGAGTTTATCGGTAATAATTAGGGTTTCTTCACATTTGGGGTTACGGCTCTCGGCCTCTGAATTTGCAGATACATTTAGGTTTTCCTCGGCACTTTTTTTGGCCAAAAGTGTTCCCTTTGGGACAAACTTTTTAATAATCTTTTTCTTAATAACCTTACGAACCTTCCTCTCATTATTACTAGTACTACAATCAGCTTTCTCCTTTTGAATCTCATCACCGACCTTCATTTCACCACCATCAATCTCTTTCCTATTCGCGGAACTGGTGCTGATTTTATCATTCTTTGCCTCATCCCCCTCGATTTTAATAACTATCTCCTTACTTTCCTCACCATATTTCTTATCCCCAAGTTCAGAACTAGGGTTTTCTGTACTATTCCCCGCTCTCTCAGTGCTCTTTTCACCTTTATCCCCATCGTTCCCACCTACGCTAGGGTTAACATCATGAGCTATAATACTCTTCTCCATTTCTTCTCCTGTTTTATTAATCTCAACACCACCTGACTTGGCTTGTTCCTCTGCTAAGCACAATGCCGCTTCCGCCGCTTTCTTAGCGGCCAACGTACCCTTTGGAACCATCTTTTTCACAATTTTCTTCTTTATAACCTTTCTCACTACCTTCTTAACTTTTCCCTTCACCGCGTCCGACTCCATGGCTTCCCCAGATTTTTCAGTATTCGTCTCTGGCCCACTTGTCAGAGACTCACTGGTAGTGGTCATAACTTCTGTAGGCACAACTGGTGTTTCTTCAACAACAGCCTTAACTGGAGAGGTTGGTAGGGATTGTTCTGAATTAGCAGTTATGATTCTGTCCACCGCTGGATTCACTTTTTCTGAATCTATCTTTACATAGCTGTTAACATAAACCGACTCTGGCTCAGTCCCACTAGTCAAACAAGGTTTCTTTACCTTACGAACCACCTTGACCACCTTCTTTAAATTGCTCTTACCACCAGTCGACTCAGACCCACCACCAGTTGTCTCAGATTGGGGGCCAACAGGCAGAGACTGAGAGCTTGCCGTCGAACCAGCCAGTACAAGGGTTCCTTCTTTGGTAACTTCCGTTTTGATAGGAGAAGGCGTTCCGACCTTCTGTACGGCCTTGTTTGCACTGGGACCACCAGACAGAGATTGAGCAGTGGATCGTGCCGGGGGAGAAGGTGCGTCGGAAGTGGCCTTGAGAGGGAGAGGAGGAGATGGGTCGGGTTTACGGGTTTGGATATTGGATTTGGATTTGGATTTGGAATTGGAATTGGGGGTGCCTCTCTTCTTAGGAGGCATTTTGGCGGCGGTTGGTGTGCTCCTCTCTTTCTCTCTTTGCGTGGTTCGGTCGCTGTTTTGCAAGTGTGGCTAGGGTTATTCACTGGTTAGAAGTTAGAACTCGGTGGATTTTACCTGGATAGGGAGTAGCGACTATTCCAAGGCGGGGAGGAAACAAGGTGCTCCGGCGACGAACCGACTTGTAGTAAAAGCAACTTTCCGAAAGGAAGCAGATGTTATATGGGCTGATTTTGAGCGAAACTAGCCCGTCTGTCCGCTTATCTATGTAATTGGTTCTCTTGATATCTTTTTCCTCTATCAGCACAATTTGGATTTGTGGTTGGTGTCATATGACTCATGTCGTCTATGGTATCTTATATTTTTGAGAAATTTATATATATACCCATCGTAACTTCATTATTTAGATATTTATCCATCTCAAGTTAGAAATTAGTTATATCCCCATTCAAAGTCACTTAAATTATTCATATCCCCATCTACTATTTTAATCATTTAAAATAATAAATTAATATTGACAAATTAATAAATTGATATATTTGCCCTTATTCTGAAAACTGGGTCGTGCCCATTCCCCTGCACCTTCCCATCAATTTGATAAGTTTAGAAAGACAAGAACTCAATCACCCATGCTTTCTTCTTCTTCTCCGTACTGAAATTAGATAATAAGTATTTCTACCTAGAATACGGTGTCGTTCCTAGATACGGTGCAGAGAATTAAGTTCTGAATTGAAAGGGTTTTGGATAGCAAATAAGAAATTTGCTTCTCTTAGGATTCCAACTGAGAATCGGTTTGTCTACAAGCACGCTACTCTCAAACTTCACCAAACACATATAGAAGCTTGTGCCGGCAACAATATTACACGAAGAAATGAGAGAACCGATAATCAACAAAGGAAAGGGAAGGGAAAGGAAGGATACGACAGTTTTGAGAACAAGGACAAAGATGTCAATTTATTAATTTGTCAATCTTAATTCATTATTTTAAATGATTAAAATAGTAGATGGGGATATGAATAATTTAAGTGATTTTAGATGGGGATATAACTAATTTAAAATTTTTGATGGGTAAATATCTAAATAATGAAGTTATGATGGGTATATATCTAAATTTCTCTATATTTTTTGAGTTTGAATCCGATCCGTTTGTTATATATTAACACAAATTTTAAAGCAGTTTTGTACATTATAGTAGTATTCGGCGTATCCTTTTTAGAGCTTTTTAGAGATGTTCTAACATCATTTAATAATTATTAATTATTTTTTAGACATTAAGGTCACTAGAGTTTCTAACTCTCACATTTTTTTAATTAGTTTTAGAGTTTCTATTAAACTACATCAGCAACAAATTAAAAAAGAAAAATAATTTGAGCCAATTAATTGATCAGCATTGAGTTTATAAATAATTTCTTAATAGGAAACTTTACTGCATAGTTTCTAAATAAGAAATTTTCTCACATATCTGAAACTGAATTAGAATCTGCCACATCAGATTAGAAAATCTAATAGTACCAGGGATGTAGATTCTCTAAGAAATCTTAAACTTGTCAAACACTTGCTTCTTTGTAAATCTTAAAATCACTTTTTTAAGGCACCATTAGTCCACTTTATTAAGGTTGCTCTAATTTGTAAGCCACCATTCTACATGACTTAAGCAATTGAGTCTCCTTAAGAAAGCTAAATATTCATTTTCTTAAATTTCTCTTGAACATCTCTTTCTTAACGAAACTTAAAATTTAAGACTACCCAACTTGTCGAACACTATATACAAGTTTGAACCGAATTGGTTTGAATTCTAATTAAACAGTAAGGATTGAACTCAAACAACATGTTACATCATAGAATCTAGACCCATCAGTCCTATCTTTAGTTTGATTGGAACTTAAAATTGGTTCGATCAAATTGTTTTTCTAACTGTTTTGGTCTGATTAAATCTCTCTATCGATTGAAGTTTTTGTTAATCAATTGTGATGCTATTCGAATGGAAAAGGCTAGCGTGCTTCTGCTACATGTTTTGAAACAAGAACGTTATGAAACAAAGCATTCCCCTCACGACCTCTCACTTTCCCCTCCATGCTTCTAGCCATAGGATAAAAATCTGTTGTTATTCTAAAGGTATCACAGGATCTTGTTATTCTTATTTCAACTGTTCAAACTTTTTTATGCACAAATTTCAAGAAAAAAACATTTTGTACCCGAATTCGATAAAGATCAACGGCTGTAATGGAAATAACATGACCAGAATTCTGTTAGCCCTTTGGAATAACAGATTTATTTCCCTAGCCACAACCCTTCGCTAATCGTGGGCCGCAATGGTTCGTAACGGTTGGTTTTACTTCCCCGTTACTGCATCTCTTAGATGCTTTCTTTCCTAATGCCCTCCTGGATGTTTTGCTTCATAACATCTACAACATCTTTCAAGATTTTTGAAAAACGATGCTACATATATATAATTTTTTTTTTTTTAATGCAATCGGGATTACAAGTTGCTATTTTGAGATCAGAATTATAAAATTTTGAAAGAAAGAATTACATTTAAACATAGACTCGGCAGGAGTAAAAAATATGTTCAAACACGGTATACAATTTGGAGTAAGTTGGCTTCTGTATTGGACAGTTTTTTTTTTTTAAACCAGAGAGGTGCTATCAGAAGAAATAAGATTTGAGTGATCTATGTTCGTATTATAAAAGTGTTTGGTTCTAAATTTTGATCTAATAATAAATTTTTTGAGTCTAGTATTTCATATCCAAAATAGATACTCGAAAACTTGTTTGAAAACGGTCAGATCCGAATAAGGTTGGAGGTTTTGAGTAATATTACATTACTATTAATTTTACGATAGAGATTTTGAATAAAGGTTGGAGGTCAAGTCACCTAACTATTTAAATTCATAAGGAATTTTTAATTCGGATTTCGAACCAACGACCTTCCACACAAACAATATAGTTTTTGTCGCAAATGCTGGTTCACATTTTAAAAGTCTAGACGTTTTTGACAATTTATTTGATTTATTAGATCAAATAAAAAAGAAATTAAGGAATTGTAACTACTTTAATTGTTTATTTAAGATGTGGGTTTAGAAATTAAGAAAATTATAAGCAGATTATAACTGTTAATTTGTTATTTGTGTATTTGTTATGCTCTATAATATATATTTAATTACTAGTAGTTTTTAATTTTGGATATAGATTAGAAATAATAATAAATATCATGAACTATTAGGTATCGCTGATTTCAGCATTTACATTACAATGTCAGAAATCAGAATAAATAATGAATGACAATGCTTAGATACAGCTATTATTTGTTTCATTTGATACCGGTCATTATTTCATATTTGTCGCTAATTGCGTTATCTTCTGAGATGGTACAGATTAATTGAAGAGCCAAGAGTATTGTGGTCACTTATGAATCTGGTCACATTGGGTACTTCAGTTCTTGAGGTGTTCTGTAACTAATATGTAGTGCAATTGTTGTTTCTATTTGACCTTTTATTTATGTTGTTTATATTATCAGTTTCTTTTATGGTCATACTTGAAATTGGTATCAGATGATCAAGTACAAAAAAAAAAGAAACATGCTTATAAATAATTTTAATTTTATTCTCCGGAGAATTTTCAAGCAGAAATATGGTTTTCTACTGACAGAAATACGTTCTCATTGAAAACTCAAAAGTCTCGGAGTTGGAGAAGTTTCATCACAAAAATGTGATTTTCTAATTTACTCACACTTCTCAGTGGATCAACATCTGCTTTTTCCAAGTGAAAAGCAAAACTTGCTATCCCTTTTTCTCTCTCTTTAAAGAGGAGGAGAGAGAGGAGAGAGCAGAGAATAGCAGAGATTTGAAAAGTAGCGGATCTCATTTCCTTCTCAGTTGTACTCCTTCCGCTAATACAAACTGCAGACCTCCATTGACATTTGGCGTCTCAGTGTCTGAATCCGTATCACTGTAGGTACCTGAGGTGCAAGTGGTGACACAAATCTCAAAGTAGACCCCTACAGTCACAATAGATACCGGATTAAATTTAATTAGACTGAAATTAATCTGGACCGTCTATTTTTTTTAATTGTACCTCAGGTACCTGGGAGGACACGGACCCCTGATTATATCGGGCCATGTTTCGATATTAGATAATAGAAGTTAAATTTATTTCTTGACACATTCATCAATGATGAGATTCTCTTTTATTTTCTCCCAAATTCTTCATTAATGATGAGATTTTTTTTATATATTTTAACGCTTATCAAGTAATTTGGATTTTAATTGTGTGAAATTATCATCTTTAAACTATAAATAAGTTGGCAAATCATATGAAATTATCATCTTTCCATTGGGGGACTGAAATGCAAATAATGTATGCTGAAATTTGAACTTAAGTTTTCAGTTTCCACAATTACAAGAAAAATTCTAACTATTAAGTTACAAACACATGTTTAACTTTTATATAGATAAATAAACTATATACAAAATTTTAAAAATAAAAATAAATTAAATTTCAAAATACATAATTAAAAATTTTAAAATTACGAGGGGACAAAGAACCTTTTATTTAGCTATACATTCGCCCTGAAGTCCGGAAGTCCTTGGTATATGGATGCATGTATTGTATTAGTCATGTAGTCTCGCTCAATTTGCTACAGTCTCATATATGACATCTCAATTTGAGAAAGCCACAAGGTCCAATCCATCTAGGTATCTCTCTTTTTTAGTTTGAACTCGGTCCACTCTTTATATACTAGCATGAAACTTAAATGGACCCCGTGCATTATAAACTTGGGAATCAAATCTCCTGCCAACAAGGTCAATCTGTTCGTTCATTTATCATTTGAACGGTCATAACTAAAATATAAAAAGTGTTGAAATTTGAAAATGTACAATCCATAATTTAGTAGTGATCGTTCAAATTATGAATGGATTGATAGATTGACCATATTGGTCGGATTTTCCCACATGTGAACGGAAGAACGGATTGACTATGTTGGCAGGATTTTCCTGTCCACATGTAGATAATAGATTTTGTTCCATAAACTTGAGTCATATTAGTCTGAATTCTGATTGAACGGTCCGAATTGAAACTCAAACAGCGAGTTACTTCAAAATATCCGAACTCGTGAATTCATAACCCGTGGTGTAGGCACAATATGTCAAGCATCATTTAGGAATTGCTACAAGGCAAATTACCAGAAGACGTGTATTTTGTTGTCCTAATAGACGATTACAGGGAAAGAACGGTTGCCTTAAGAATAATATTATGTTAGATTTATTTTATAAAACTCAAAATTTATTATATAAATGCTGGTTTTAATATTAACATGTTAAATTGTATGAATTATGGAGTTATTAATTTTTTTGGTCTGTTGATGCACAATTAAATGTCATTCATTATTTTAATTGTCATGTATAGAAACGTTGATGCATGTGTGCCACATATCTTGAACGTTCATTTTTCTTAATATACAGTAATATAATTAATAGGATTTAAATTGCCAAGAATGCACAGATTCATTGATATTTATGTTAGTTATCTATAAATAGCACATGATATTTGAAGAACAATCCATTCTACAATTTACATAACAAATTTTCTCTTACTCTTTCTTTTAGCTCTATAATCATTAAAAAAAACAATCGATTTTAATTCTCCACAAACAAAATTAGTTTCTTGATAATAAAATTATTATTTTGCTACTATTGTTGAAAGAAACCACAATAACCTCTATCGCGGCTGCGTCCGCATGCAGAGGAATCCCAACTTAACTTGGGGTTGTCTCACTCGATTATTCATGCGCGTACGACGTGAAGTTGCCTTAGATCCGCATTTTGCATCTCCAATAATAAATTAATATTATTATTAATATAATAATAATTATTATTATTATTATTAATATAATAATAATAATAATTATTATTATTATCATTGTTATGTTCTTGATTAAATTTTGAATATAATTGTTATTTTTCTTATATATCAAAATTTAGATTTAAAACTATTTTCTTTATCACACTATAAGACAATTTAATTAAATAAATATAATTATTCAAAAATTAAATATTAATTAATTTTTAAAACTATTTTGTTTGCCTTAGATTATTGGAAAAAAATAATTAACAAACTATTTTAAATCTGAATTTTGATTAACAAAATAAATAACAATTATATTCAAAATTTAATCAAGAACATAAGAATAATAAAAACATTATTATCCGGAGCTGCAAAATGCATACCTATAAGTAACTTTCCATCCTACGTATCAAGAAAATAATGTTGTTTGTGGAAGAATTGAAATTTATTGTTTTTATGAATTTAGAGTCAAAAGTAAGAGCAAGAAAATTTTATTATGTGAATTATAGGATGAATTGCTCTTCAAATATCATGTATAATTTATAGACAAATAACATAGCCATCAATAAATCTTTGGATTCACGACAATTATATCCTCTTAATTCTATTACCATTTCTTTATATTGAAAAAAATAACGCTCAAACCAAAGAAATTAATTGAGCATCAAAGGACAAAGAAATAAATACCTATTCATGGCGATTAAAATTAAATGTGTGGACTAAAAAAATTTAAAATGAACGTTCTATTACCATTTCTATTCATAAAAGTTAATTAAAAGTTGAGCGGATTTTACTTGTTTTCTGTTATCCTTTTGCTTATAATTAATTTTAGCAGCAACAAAAATTTTGATCGAATCAATACATATTAAGTTTGATGATCTATAAAAATATAAGAAGTAGAAGAAGTAGAAGATTGAACCGATTTTTTTTTTTTCACTAGACAAATAACTTTAACGTTCTATATAAATTTAATTACTTTTGCATAGTAGTTAAAGAAAGAATATAAATATATATTTTTTTAGTTAAAACAATCAGAAGATAATTGCTATCTATAGCAAGGATATGATCAATCAAGTTCTTTTTATAAGTCAGATTACAGCAAAGGCCCAGGCACACAATTTTCAGTCTCTTATGTCCAGTCAACAGCCCAACAAGACAACAAATACAAAGGCGACGATGACCTAAAACAATCAACGGCTGGGATCAATCGTGACCAAAACCCTAATGCTCTGCTCCTATATAAGCATCCTCCTCAATTAGCCCGCCTCCTTTAGCCGAAACCCTACACCCCCGTTTCTCTCACAACCCTAAACCTACCAATGGCGCCCGCCACCGCCGCCGCTCGCCCCCTCGTCTCCGTTATATCCCTTGAAGGCGATATGGCCGTCGACGGCGGTAAGAAAGCCAACTCTGTTCCATTGCCCGACGTGCTCCGAGCCCCGATCCGCCCCGATGTAGTCCGAATGGTTCACGGATTTCTCTCCTGCAACAAGCGCCAGCCTTACGCCGTCTCCAAGCGTGCCGGTCACCAGACCTCCGCCGAGTCCTGGGGAACTGGTCGCGCCGTATCTCGTATCCCTCGTGTACCTGGTGGTGGAACCCACCGTGCTGGCCAGGGTGCCTTCGGAAACATGTGCCGTGGTGGTCGCATGTTTGCCCCGACTAAGACCTGGCGCCGCTGGCACAGGCGCGTGAACACCCATCTCCGCCGATACGCTGTGGCCTCCGCTCTCGCAGCCTCTGCTGTGCCATCACTTGTCATTGCTAGAGGCCACAAGGTAGAGACAGTGCCTGAACTCCCCCTCGTGATCTCTGATTCGATTGAATCAGTTGAGAAGACCTCTGCTGCTATCAAGATCTTGAAGCAAATTGGTGCCTATGCTGATGCTGAGAAGGCTAAGGATTCCGTCCAGATCCGTCCTGGCAAGGGTAAGGCGCGCAACCGCCGTTACATCAACCGCAAGGGTCCTCTGATTGTATATGGTACTGAGGGATCCAAAATTGTGAAGGCCTTCCGCAACATTCCAGGTGTTGATGTGATCAATGTGGAGCGCCTGAACCTGCTCAAGCTTGCCCCAGGTGGCCATGTCGGCCGGTTCATTGTCTGGACCAAGTCGGCCTTTGAGAAGCTTGACTCAGTCTACGGCACCTTTGACAAGCCGTCTGAGAAGAAGAAGGGCTTTGTTATTCCGAGGCCGAAGATGCTGAATGCTGATTTGGCAAGGATCATCAACTCTGACGAGGTGCAGGCTGTGGTGAAGCCCGTCAACAGGGAGGTGAAGAGGAGAGAGCTGAAGAAGAACCCGCTTAAGAGCATCAGTACCCTGTTGAAGCTGAACCCATATGCTGGGACTGCGAGGAGGATGGCTCTTCTGGCTGAGGCACAGAGGGTCAAGGCAAAGAATGAGAAGCTCCAGAAGAAGAGGAGCCCTCTTAGTGCGGTAATAATTTCTATCTCTATCTTATTTTGTTAATTTATCTTCTTAACTTGGCTATTGTTGTTTAATGCTGTGCTACATGGTATTATATTATAGTTTTTAGTTGTTACTGTATAGTACTTTTACCTAGGTATGTTTGTGTTTAGTACAGTTAAGTTTATAGTGTTAAATAACGTAACATTGTTGGTTATAGGTGTCTTCTTATTTTATATGGCTACATGGTTATGATTGTAATTTGAAAAAAAATGATACTTGTATTTTATGGTCTGTTGTTCAGTACTACCAGTTAACTTGGATATAGGTGTGTGTGTGACATTTCAACTAAAATTTATACCTGGATATCTTGTGTCTATTGGTATCTTATTTAATCTAATTAAGGTAAAACGTATAAATTAAAAATGAGTTCAACTTAGAGATTCTACTCAGTATGCTTGCATGTCAAATTGGTCAAGGCATCTCTAAAGTATTACATATAAATTTTGTTGGCCCTTCTGGTTTGAAAGTTGTATGGGTGAACGGTTCTGATCAGTCATCTTCTTCCAACATCTAAATGTCTCTATATTTTTTTGTTTCTGGTTTCAAATAGGGTTGCTTGGATTATATTGCCTCAATTAAACAACTCTGGTTTAATCCTTGTGTAGTTAAAATTTTAATTATGTCTATGTTGGGCAGTAGAGGTTGTATTAATGAAAGTGCAGTAGAGGTTGTATTACAGGCCTGATGTATTCTAATTATGTCTATGTTGGGCAGATCATTCCCTATCAATAGTGAGATTTAACATTTATAGTTTCACTGCATTGTAATTTTTGTTACTATAAATTATGGTTGGTTTCTTTAAGTTTCATATTTTGCTTGGAACCTGCTATTTTTGTGATAATTTTGCATTGTTACCGGATGTAAAGTCTACTTGATGTATGTTGTTAAATGTTTGCTCGACTTGTGACAGGAGGAGAAGGCAAAGAGCAAGGCTGCTGGAAAGGCATGGTACAAGACCATGGTTTCCGACAGTGACTACACCGAGTTTGAGAGCTTCTCAAAGTGGCTTGGAGTGTCACAGTGAGGACTAGTTCCCTGCATTTAGAAGTATTTGAGCTGTTAAGATCAGGTTATCGAATTTTGTCTGTTTTTGTGTTGCCTTGTCAAGACCTTAATTTGATAAAGTTTATTTTGAGAACCTTTGTTCTTGAGTTCTTTTAGATAGTTTGTTTTTTGGTGAATGAGACTTTATGTTGTCATGTTGAATAGTCTTGTTAGCATTATATTGTTGGCTGGTACTGCTTTATATTATCTGTTTATTATGTGTTTGTTTAAATGATGCTAAGGAAATTTTGCTGATTTAATTCTCCTGTGATAGTATCATATGTGATAATTATTTATGAATACAGAATGCTGCCTTTGCGTATAAAGTGTAATTGGGTGATCAAATTTTGCTATTGTTACTAGTTGAAAGGTTAATTTCATAAATTATTAATCCGGCTCTACTGCTTAGAAAATTGTGCGTATATAAAAAATCGTTTGAACATGCAAATTTAAGTTGTATGTTTTTATCGCTGATCTTTGTGTTGGCTGAAAGAAAATAGTTCATTAATTTACTTCAGAATAAATTCTGGTAACGACCTGGCCAATAAGTTTGAGAGGAAAAGAGATTTGAGTGTGCCTAGTGTGCTGTGGACCTGGAATTCGTATCACCTAATGTAAAAGAATATTTTTGTTTAGGTCTCCAATGAGAGTCTGCGAGAATATTAATGGGACCCTTTTCACCTTGGTCTGGTTTCTGATCCTGTGACTTCGGACTCATGGACTGGCCGTGGGAATTCGCATCTTATGACATATCACAACTTTTGCGTGTTTTTTTTTGGAAAATTTTTAACCGTTCAAATACGTTCTGCACGAATATCAGCACAAATAATACGTTCTGATGCAGTGCTTGCATTGCGTTTGTGTAATGGGTCAATAGTATCGTGTTGTGTCCTGGTGAAATTGGGCACTATTATTGTAAGAACGGAAAATACGTTAACTTGCCGATTTTTTTTTTTTTTTAAAATATCCAGCATTAAATAAAAATTAACATAATGTCCACGATTTTCAGAAATTTTTATAAATATCAAAACCGCCGAGAATCGCAGCGGTCCACTTTTTTTCAGGACCGTCAAGATTCTCAGTGGTCCAAAAAAAAATGGACTGCCGAAATTCTCGATAGTTCGGACGATTTAAATGATGTTTTAATGTATAAACCAGTGTTGTAAAAAATGGCCTTAACGGCTGATTAAATGCCCGTTTAATCGTTAACGGCGGACAAACCTTTACGAATACACTAATCGGAGGTCTATTAACAGATTTTTCCGATTAATTGGCCGATTATTCTGTTTATTCATGTTTAATCATCCGTTTATTCCCGTTTATTCCAGTTTATTCCAGTTTATTCCCGTTGAATTCAGTGAATATTAATTTTCACATTGTTTTTTTTTCTGTGATTGTGTGTGATAATAAATTTTATAAATTATGTATTGTAGTTTTATTTGTACTTGGATTTACATCCAATATTTTTTATATGTGTTTTTTCTTCTTACTTATTTTGAAATTGATTAATTCTTCTATTATTTATATAGCATATGTTTTTCTTACTTACTGATGTAATTTTTTCAATTAGTACGACATGTTCATATATGAAATTAAGTTGTTATTATAAACTAAATTTAGTAATTTTATGTTGGAATGTTTCATTTCTTTCAAATAATATATTATTAGTATTTTAAAAAGCTTAATTTTTGAATTTATTTTTACATTAAATAAATGCGTTACTTACAATTGTAAAATGTTATATTAAGAAGAAATAAGCATTGTGTCATGTTATAATAATAAAACTAAGTTAAACTAAGTTTATTTGATAAGTTTGATGAATTAAATAAATTATTTTTAATAAATTATGAATATATATACACATAATTTTAATAAAAATGATTAATTAGCTGCATAATTCTGATTAATCAGTCGTATACCGATTAATCACTTGGCGGTACCCGTCCGTCCGACGAGCGCATACCGTTATTTACAACACTGGTATAAACATGCTAATGAATACACAAAGTCTAAATGGTGTAGTTGGCTAGGTCGCCGGTTCGAACCCGAGAATTAAAAATCATTTTTATTTTCAAATGAGAGAACGTGATAATAATTCCCAAAAATAAATATTGCTAGAGACAAAAATAAAACCCGGAATCTTACTTATCAAATAAATAACTATTTATATAATACAAGTTTGATCGGATTGATTGTGAACATCTGATAAACAGCCAAGTTGCATATGTTGGAGAAATGAAAATAAATAAATTTATTTATTTGTAGAACTTATACTTTTGGCATCCATGTAAAGCTTTTTTTTATTTATGGAATTATGGTTCTTGCCATATTGTCCTTGCTTTTTATTTGTTTCCATTTTTTACTCTCGAAAATATATAACAAAGTTTATTCAACAAATCAAAATTTCAAAATTTCAACTAAAATCAATGGAAACAAATAAAAAGCAAGGACAATATGGCAACACCCATAATTCCATAAATAGAAAAAGCTTATGCCAAGAGTATAAATTCTATAAATAAATTTATTTATTTATTTTCATGAGTAGAACTAGAGTGTTCGTTCTTTGTGAACTCAACTCTAAAATCTATCAGATTGACTTCAAATGACGAATTCAAACCGTTGAAACCCGTCTACCTTACGAGTGATACATCTACATGTAAACATTTTAAATTTTCGAATTAATTTTGTATAGAGTCAAGTGGTCAAAATTAGAATGTTTATAAATTAATTTTAATGCATTCATTTTTGAACGCTTTTTTACCACTTAACTTTATACAAAATTAGTTTAAAATTTTAATTTTTTTGCATATAGATGTATCTTTGCTTTCTCGTTCTGTCAGACAACCATAATATATAGCAACAAAAATTACAGTACAGTGAAAGGATAAAAGGTCATCTATCAGTAATGATAGGGTACCATTCTGCCAACAAAGACCCAATTTAACCAGATTATAGAAAGTGTGTAATGGAACCTCTACTACACTTTTATTAATCTGATTAAGACAGGTCTTTAATTGAATCAGATTATAAGGTACCATCATGTTCGGCTGCTTTTACTGTTCACATGGGAAAACAAATTCACTCAGGACGTGTTTTGCTGTTTACTATTCACGTGGGGAAAAAAAATTCACTCAGAGTGAATTTTTTTTTTCCCATGTAAACAGTAAAAATCAGTTCAAAATTTTTCAATTCCTGTGTCCATTCCCCAGCCCATTTGTCTGCCGAACACGTCCTTAGAGTGAATTTGTTTTTTCCACGTGAACAGTAAAAATCAGTTCAAACTTTGTCCATTCATGTGCCCATTCCCGTACGCCGAACATGCCCTAAGTACACACGGAATAATCCAGAGTTGTTTAATTGAGGTAATATAATTAATCCAAGCAATATGTGCCAACAGAATATATACCAAATAACCCACGCAGACATGTGAATGGTGGAAGAAGATAATTAATCAGAACTATTGAGCAATCTTCACTTCCAAACCATGAAGAACAGGCTACTGCTCCTAAGTCCTAACAACAATTTGAAATGAGTAGAGGAATCTCAAGTGTAACTCCATTTATCTTTCATGTAGAACTACGTATTTAATACATTTTATCTAATTAGATGAAAGAACACTTAAATAGACACCAGATGACTAAGCAATTAAATTTTTTGTAGAAACATTATGGATGAGTAGAGAATCTGATCTTCTGAGATATCTCATATTTTGCGTGACCGATGTATTTGGTGCCTGTTCGGGGATAGCGCAGGGGCTCAATATTATTTGAGGTTTGAGATTTGTGCATAACGTCTTTGAACAGTTGTGATTTTCCAATATGTCACGTAAAATATGAGAAATCTCAGAGGATGCGAATTCGAGCTTTTTCCCAATCACTTAGAACCGCAAATCGATTAGAGAGAGAAGGCGGCGTCATCTGACATGCGATTATTCTCTTTTTTGAATTTTCGATTTTTTTCACTTTTTTTCATCTGACATGTGATTTTTTTCGAATTTTTTTCATTAAATTGCTTTTATGATCGCCTTTTTTTCACTCTTTTTTCGAAGGACCGTCGACAGTGGAAATAGAAGGTAGAAAAGGTAGAGCAGTTTGATCCATAAAGTGATAGAATGAAGCAACTATATGGATAATTAGGTAATTACCAGTAAAAATATGAATTCAAATTCCTCTTTAGAGAAAGGTATAATCTTACTTTTCTCCTCTCTCCTTCTCTCTTTTCTCTCTTAGGTTCAAAATCATTTTGTCATAATTTTATTAGGCTTGCTTTTTATTTTTGAGTATTTTTTTTAATTTTTCGGTCTTATTAATATTCATAATTGTTTTTCTTGATTTTAAGAAAACAAACATAAATAAAAATATATTTCCGAACACATATATGGAAGAACGTATTTCACGTTCTTACAATAATTATCTGATTTTCACTTTTTGAGTCTAAAAAGATACGATACTTCTAACTCATAGCAAACACAGACTATTCAACATCGCAAGTATATATGAAATTTGGCTAATATATATATGCTACCCGTAGCATAGAGGGCCTCCGCGCTACGGCTCAATATTTGAGTTTTCAAAATATAAATTGTTGATCTGAACCGTTCAACATGATCTCCATACGAATATGTACTTGCAAACCAAATTTTACAATTTTTAAAGAAAAATTATTATTTTTTTAGATAGGTAGAAAATCACTTGATTTGAAAATTATGTACCATTCAGATCAAGTGATATTCTACCTATCTAAAAAAATAGTAAAAAAATTCTAAAAAAAATGTAAAATTTGGTTTGCAAGTACATATTCGTATGGAGATCATGTTGAACGGTTCGGATCGACCGTTAGAATTTTGAAAACTCAAATATTAAGCCGTAACACAGAGGCCCTCTATGCTATGCGTAGCACCATAGCCACTTGCAGTATATATGATAATAAAACATGCCCGGCCCGTATGTCCATAGCAGGCCAATATCATTTCCTCTCAAACTATTTGCTCATATATGATCCCACTGATAGTAATAAGATTAAATCATGACTGTTGATTTAATTAGAACGTGTTATTCTTAATAAAAAATATGGTGCTAATTTATAATTAGTGTGACTATTAAAATGGAAGTAAAAAGTTAAAGCTCAATTCAATTATTCTACTATGGTGGACTATATTTTTTTTTCCATAAATATTTTTTTTCACTGTATGCCTAAATAAATAAAATTAAAATTTCATACACTATTATACGCACTGAAAATATTATGTAAGAACAAAAGTTTGACAAAATATTTTAATTCAACGTGGACCCAACCTGTTAAGGCTACACCATCAATCATATAAACATTTTACAAAAATATGGGATCAATTTTATTGTATTCATAGCATTAACTCTAAATTATATAACAAAATCGAGTCAAAGTACAAAAATTTTGAAAATGAATGAGAATCAATTGACCCCATTTAATGTGAGTAGCTCCGCCTCTGCCTTCATCAGATTAATAGCACCTCTGATTTAGTTAATGTCACCATATATAGCTTAATTAACCATGGTTAATACAGATTAATAATATAGATAGAGATTTCAGATTGCTCTATATATACAGAAACCTTGTATTCAGTTTAAAAATACAAATAAAATGAATAGAAATATTTTCAAACTATATATCTTCTCTCTCACAGTCTTCATTCTCAAAACACCTCTTAAGAAAAAAAAAGAATAAGCAGTATACATTGTGCATTGAATGAGGCTGTGGTAAAATGCATATTACAATATGATCCGCGCTATGGCCTTGTATCTTCGTTTTTAAGGTCCAAACAGTCGATCTGAACGGTTCAACATCATCTGCGTATGAAAAAATATTTACATATCAAATTTTATATTTTTAGAATTTTTTTTACTATTTTTTTAGATAGATAGAAAATCACTTGATTTAAAAATTCTGGATCATTCAAAAACAATAGTTTTCTACCTCTCTAAAAAAATAGTAAAAAGATTCCAAAAAAAATATAAAATTTGGTCTTCCATTACATTTTCATAAGATCATGTTTAACAGTTTGGATCAACTGTTTGAACTTTAAAAATATAAATGTGAGCCCATAACACGGGTCAATCCTTAATATGCATATTACCATAGCCTCATTATTGTGCAATTACTAAATATATATTGCTCTATATTAAGTGCATATTGAGTAATATAGTCAAGTATGCATTTAAAAAAAAATTAAAGTTAGTTTGGAAGAGAAAATAACTATGAAAAAACATTTTGACTAGGTTAAATTAAAGCTATACAACATTTGTTTAACAGTTATGTCTCATCGACACAAATTGACAAGCATATATTATTAGCACAATAAATAAGTCTATATTATAATATGTTTTAAATTTTTATAGAAAATGAGTATTTCCTAAAAAGTGATTATTGTGCCTGCAAAAGAAAAAAAAACTCGGTAATATCGATCCAGTAATTCCATACGCTTTGAAAATCTTCATTTCTGCGAACTCTTGACATTTGAATAACTAACAATCTTAGGACTTTTCTTCTAGCTAACTGTACTACCTCTTCTTTCTCTAGAGGTGAGAAGTCTAGTTAACATATTTCTCTTTATTGAAAAAAAAAAAATCTTCAAAAAAATTAACATATTTCTCAATATATTAGCGGTTCTTTCCTTACAGCGGACACCAAACCCACTGGGGAACAAATACAGGGGAAGTGAATGATTTTTTTTTGTATCTGGGGAAACACTTGGGAGACCACAATCCTGGCAGCTTATACTTTTTTCCAATCATGGATAAAAACAAATTAAATACATCATCATCCATCACCCTGAAATATTTGCTATAAATACTCCATTTCATTTATCATCCGTCTCCTCTTTCCTACTTGTGCTCATCTAGTTTTAGAAAGATCGAACTAATCGGAATCAAATGCGGATCACCAAACCCTAAATCCTACGCATCCTTTAATTTAGACATCATGTATTATTAGCCCTCTCATCCCAATAAAACCCTGAGTCCTCTGCTTCCAGTGCGGCTTAAACCTTAATACTAGCAGCCATGGCGCCAGCCACAGCTGCCGCTCGACCCCTTGTCTCTGTCCAATCCCTTACTGGCGACATGGCCATAGACAGCGGCAAGAATACCATATCTGTGCCATTACCAGACGTTCTCATAGCACCAATCCGCACTGATGTAGTCCGAATGGTTCATGCTCACCTGTCATGCAACAAGCGCCAGCCGTATGCCGTCTCCAAGCGTGCCGGCCACCAGACCTCGGCTGAGTCCTGGGGCACTGGACGGGCCGTGTCGCGTATCCCTCGTGTCCCTGGCACTGGGACCCACCGCGCTGGTCAGGGTGCTTTTGGCAACATGTGTCGTGGTGGTCGCATGTTTGCCCCGACTAAGCCCTGGCGCCACTGGCACAGGCGTGTGAACATCAACTTGCGGCGATATGCAATGGTCTCTGCCCTTGCTGCCTCTGCTATTCCATCGCTTGTCATGGCAAAAGGCCACCAGATCGAGGCAGTGCCTGAGCTCCCTCTTGTGCTCTCTGACTCGGTTGAATCGATCGAGAAGACCTCGGCTGCGATCAACACCCTGAAGCAAATTGGTGCGTTTTCTGATGCGGAGAAGGCGAAGGACTCTGTCAAGATTCGTCCCGGAAAAGGTAAGATGCGCAACCGCCGGTACATCAACAGAAAGGGCCCTCTGATCGTGTATGGCACTGAAGGATCTAAGATTGTGAAGGCCTTCCGCAACATTCCTGGAGTTGATGTGGAAAATGTCGAGCGCCTCAACCTGCTCAAGCTCGCACCAGGTGGCCATGTCGGTCGATTCATCATCTGGACCAAGTCGGCCTTTGAGAAGCTTGACTCAGTTTTCGGCACCTTCGACAAGGCATCAGAGAAGAAGAAGGGGTTTGTGCTTCCAAGGCCGAAAATGATGAATGCTGACCTGGCGAGGATCATCAACTCTGACGAGGTGCAATCAGTGGTGAAGCCGGTCAACAGGGAGGTGAAGAGAAGGGAGCTGAAGAGGAACCCAATGAAGAATGTCAGTGCTCTGTTGAAGCTGAACCCTTTCGCGGGTACCGCAAGGAGGATGGCGATTCTTGCCGAGGCGCAAAGAGTCAAGGCCAAGAAGGAGAAGATTGAGAAGAAAAGAAGCCCCATTAGCCCGGTAATAATGGTTTTTTCTCCATACACCTTTCTTGTGTTTTGTTTTTGTTTTCTTGGAAATTTATGATTTATATATACCTTACTTATGTTCTGTATTGTTAAAACTGTTTTGTGCTAATAATCAGAGATATATCGTTAATTTAACAGTCATATTATGCACTACCTAAGCCAGGTATCTATTATCAATTTGAATTAAATAGTTTCCCATATTCAACATTTCAGCATGTTAGTAGGATATTTAATTATAGTTTGGAATGCCTGTCATAGGAGATTTTCTCAGGTTTGTTTTGTTTTGTTATTAGAATGGTTAGCTAAGAGAGAATAGATATAGTTAATTACCACTAAGTAGAATGTATGATACCTTAATAAATACTAGTTTCTTTTCTAAAACGGGTTATATGTCTTTTTTTTTTTAAAGAATGATATTTAATTAATTATACTGCTCAGCTTGTCAACCATTATTCCTTGATTTGTATAAATTTTGTCACTTCCGATGTCATGCTATATATTTCCACTGCTTACAGTTTAATTATTTTGTTTCTTTTATCGGAATGTGATTAATTAACAATAGGAGAAGGCAAAGATCAAGGCAGCTGGAAAGGAATGGTACAAGACCATGATTTCTGACAGCCATTACACCGAGTTCGATAGCTTCTCCAAGTGGCTCAGGGTGACACAGTGAGAGCAGGATTTCCACCCAGAATACTAGTATTTATAATTAGTTAATCAGTTTACTGATTTTAATCTTGGTTTTGTTTGCTTGTTAGGTTTACTTATTAATTGCAGATCTGTTATAAAGACTTTATGTTGAGCTGTAGTTTGCTTCTTTTTGTTCTTTTAATTAAGAACCACCGTAGTTTGCTTTTGTTTGAGACATTTGATATAGCATCAAGTGCAAATGGTATTGACATTAGAAGTATCTGTTATGGCTTTGGATTGTTGTTTTTAATAATAATATGTCGTAGTTTTTTTCGTAAATCTTTTGCTTAAATTTCATGTTGTCTTAAGGATAAATGGTGCATTTGTGATGTAGAAAAACGGATGTATTTGTCAGGAATTAGGATCAATAGAGTTAGTATCACATACTTTTTCAAAAGCAAAAGTATTGAATATTGATCCTATTGAAAAATTAGAACCTACTTTTCCTGTTGAAAAATTTAGTGGATCTGAGTATACGGACTCTGATCCGATACTATAATAGTGCGTGGACCCTGTTACGGGCCGTTTATTTTAGGCTGGGCCTCGTATTTTGAAAACTCGATGCATTGTTTTGTCTGGACTATGGAGAAATGGACGTAGTATGGTCCGTCCGATATTCAATAAATGGCTTAGATCTTCTGCTACCTATCTTACAGTTGTGTGTGTGTGTATTATTTTTTTTGGTGATTCCTACAAAATTTTTTTAGAAGAAATGTGGAGGGTAATTCCTACTCTCTTGTTTATATGAATTTATAGTTACGACAAAAAATTACTTGCTTATATGACAAATTAAAAAGTGATAATGACAAAGTAAAAGTGATAATGGGATATTATAGTTGAACAAATGTTTTGATATTAGCCCACCCCCCCCCCCCCCCTCTCTCTCTCTCTCTCTATATATATATATATCATGTAAAAGAAGCAGGGTTTTTCCTAAATAAATATTGAGGAGCTACAAAAACTGTAGGATACGGAAGAAATTAGTCATTCCAATCGAATTATTCTATAATTGGATTTCAATTTTGTTAAAATTGTCAAACTGTCTATTTCGTCATATTTATTCCAAATTTAGTTTATTTTTTTCTTTTCTATGATTAATTAGTATCCGTATATTGGTGGATTAAGAATATTTAACAAATTGTCTTCATCAATTAATCATATTGTGTGACAATCATGCGAGGGGCAATATGATTTTTTAGTTCTTCTCTAATATTATAATAGAGTTTTTATTCACGAGAAGGGATCCGATTACACCACTTTTGAGTTACCACAAAGTTACCCTCCTCATTTTCTACATTTTCAAAGTCCAAATCATCGATCCAAACCGTTCAACATGATTATCTAAATAAAATGTGCTTGCAGATCAAATTTTACATTTTTTTGAATTTGTTTACTATTTATTAAAACGGGTACAAAATTCAATGGTCTGAATTTGACTAGTTTTTGTAAAATAGTAAAAAAATTCAACAAAATGTAAAATTTGATCTGCAAGCACATTTTATTTAGATAATCATGTTGAACGGTTTGGATCGACGATTTGGACTTTGAAAATGTAGAAAATGAGGAGGGTAACTTTGTGGTAACTCAAAAGTGGTGTAATCGGATCCCTCCTCTTTATTCACACTTATCATATATTCTTAATCATTTGTAGGACATAAGAGAGCTTAGTACAGCTTAAGTTTTAATACTCAAATCTCTTAATCCAGGTTGACAAACAAGACCCCTAAGATTATTTATAAAATGATGCTAGTATGAACTTAATTAAGCTTATTGAAATTGGTTATGAGTTCAACTTAAAAATTTATTAATCGACTTTAGATGATGAATTTAAATTGTTGAAACCGATATACTTCATAAGTTATGTGCTTATATTTTAAATTTGTTAATTTTCAAATTTATTTAGTACAAAGTCAGGTGATTAATAAATGATGAAAAATAAATATATTAAAATAACATATATAAACCTTCATTTTTTATTGATATTGTACGTAATAAACTCTGAAATTTATAAATTTTAAATATCAATGTATCATTAAGTAGATTGATTTAGACAGTTTAGATATTATTTGAGCCAATCTAATAAATTTTGAGATTAAACTCAACAATTAATTTGGATAGCTTCATTCTTATTCTTGTTCCTTCTAATTCTCATCGTGCGGTTTGTTCATTGTACGGATTCTAACTTAAGTTTCTTATTTTTCGTATGAGTATTCTTGATTGCCTATGTCATATTAGGAATTAATGAACTTTAATAATCTTTACAACTAAATTATTGAACATAAATTCCGACATATATACATATATAGAAAAATGCTAATATGCAACGCATAGCATAGAGGGTCTCCGTGCTACGGCTCAATATTTGAGTTTTTAAAATCCTAACGGTCGATTAGAACCGTTCAACATGATCTCCATATGAATATGTACATGCAAACCAAATTTTACATTTTTTAGAAATTTTTTTACTATTTTTTTAGATAGGTAGAAAATCACTTGATTTGAAAATTCTGTACCAATCAGATCAAGTGTTTTTCTACTATCTAAAAAATAGTAAAAAAATTCTGAAAAATGTAAAATTTGGTTTGCAATTACATATTCATATGGAGATCATGTTGAACGGTTAGGATCGACAGTTAAAATTTTGAAAATTCAAATAGTGAGCCGTGGCACGAAGGCCCTCTCTGCTACGCGTAGCACCGTAGCCAACTCCTATATATATATATATATATAGAGAGAGAGGCTAATATCAAAACGTTTGCACCAAGGCCCTCGTGCAACCAAGTCGTTTTCGGATTTTCAAAGTCCAAACGGTCGATCTAAACCGTTAGATGTGATCTCTATATTAAAATCTGCTTGGAGACCAAATTTTACATTTTTTGGAATTTTTTTACTATTTATTAAGCCACTTTGAAAATTGCTGATCACATGGTCCAGAATTTGGTTGCACTGTTTTTACTGTTCACCCGGATCAGCAATTTTCAAAGTGGCTTAATAAATAGTAAAAAAATGTAAAATTTGGTCTCCAAGCAGATTTTAATATAGAGATCACATCTAATGGTTTAGATCGACCGTTTGGACTTTGAAAATCCAAAAACGACTTGGTTGCACGAGGACCTTGGTGCAAACGTTTTGATATTAGCCACACACTCTGTCTCTCTCTCTATATATATATATATATTGTAACTGTGATCTAAAATATTGGTCATTTTCATATATATTAAATGAGGAAATTTAGTGCATGCTTTTTCTTTTTTTCAAAAACAACCGAAGAACATGTATTTGCTCTTCTTTTATGCCTGGTAAGATAAGCTAATTCACAACTCATCAGAAATCAGATGCGTATCTCCTTTTATTTTTTTATTCTTTTTATTGAAATAAAATTCAAATTAAAGCAGACATTCATTTATTTTTAACAATAGTGATAAAAATATGAACCTCTGATCAGGTTAATTGCTAATTTGTCATCATTTTTTCTTTACTTCAGCAAAAAAATCACTTATATCTCTCAAAAACATTGAAATTATCTACTAACAAATTATTCAATTTATTATCTTTTCTATTAAAACTTATTTAAAATTTATAAACTTTTCATTTTTATACTTAAAAAAAAAATGTAATATGTATAAGAAAATATCTAATCTTTTAGTTGGTCGGCTTTTGAGAGCAAATAATTTATTTCTCTATTTGTGATGCATACATAATAACATTTAGGTATATACTTATATATGTGTCATAAGTAAGAAAAATCTCATTTATCTTCGAAAGCCGACCAATTAGAAAACTAGACATGTTTCTTACAAAAACGACATAAATATATTTCTTAATAAAAAAATAAAATGAGTTTTAAATGAATAGACAATAAATAAGAGAAATTTGTAAGTTTTTAAATTTAAAATGTTTCTCATGTTAAATAGGATATTATGAATTTTAGAGATAAAAAAGTAAGTAATTTCGATTTTTATGTTATCAGGGGTATACATGAATTTTTCTCTTTCCTTTACCAGCTCTTTGGAAGTTTGGACTTTGGATACCGTGATCAGACCGAAGTATATATTCGCCAAATTCTAGGCTTCTAGCATCTCCACGCCGGAATCAGAGTAGGTCCGATGGGTGTGATGACCATTAGATCTGCATCAAGATTCGTGTGATCTGCATCAAAATCCGTACAAGTATGTATTAATTTCCGTGCGCATAGATCTTGATGCTAATCGTACGGTCCTAGAGCTAATTGAACCTACACTCGACGCGACGACGACAGTATCTTATACAGAATAAACCCGCGCTGATAGCATCAAACAATAACTACACCTTTACAATGCATAACGGGACCTACTTTACAGTCTCTAAGGAGACAACTCATGGTCCAAGCTTACACAAAAATTCTATCCACCTCGCTTCGTGATGTCCGTCGTTCTCTGAGAAGAACCTCAATTGAAACTTGAAACACTCCTCTCTCACTCTCTCTCTCTCACTCACTCCAAGCCGCTATTTTCTCTTCTCCGACGGTATGTCGACCCAATCGATTCACCTCCTCTCACCTTCCTTTCCCTCCTCTCGCTCCCTCTCCAACCTCCCAGCCTCTTCTCGTCTTCTCTCGATTAGCCCCATTTACCTTCCCTTTCCGCTTCGGCGCCACGCCTTTCCGCTTTCTTGTAGCTGTTCTTCATCTCACACTCCGGTTCTGTCATCTGATAATGGATTCGGATCTAACTTGGTGGTGGCCCAGGCTACGTCTTCAGCAATTGACGTTGACGCTGTCACTGAGGCTGAATTGAAGGAAAATGGATTCAGGTGAGGAGATTAACCAATTGATTTCTTGACGATTCAATGAACAATCAGTGTAGCTGTAATTTTGTGCTTCCCTAACTTATCTTTTTTGCCAAATGCTTTAATTAAAATATTGTGTCACTGCATGCTTAATTGAAGTCAGTATGACCAAATGAATGCCAATTTGGTGTTTTATTTCAAATAGGATTGATGTGGAGTATAATCTATGCAACTTAGGTCCAGGTTATTTCGATTAAAAACTAAAGCAAGCCAATTATATGGTTTAAGACTAAGGCAAACCTGTTATATGGTTTTTTTGTAGTACGCTGGAAATGATAATTTAAAAAAAAAAGGAATTATAGCCCATATTGCTATTAAACTAACATACCTATTACATTGACCTAATTTTAAACTGCAACTGCACTCAGACAAAAACAAAACAAAGAAAACCATTGACTATAACACCCCTAGAGCTATCCAAATGCCTCAGCAACTCACACCTGCCTCATTAACTAGTCAATGAACAGAAAACCAAAAAGAATTTGGCTTTCTGCAGAATAAAGGTTTCAGCCCACCCGATTCACCTCATCAGCTTGGATATCTCTAAAACACAAAATCCTACCCAAAACTCAAACTATTGGTACTCAGATGGTACCAGGAAAGCATATATAAAATGGCACCAACATCAAACAACTACAAGTAATATATTAGCCAGTGCTTTATTACATCCGCTAAATGAATAACACTGAAAATAGCAGAAAAAACTGCCTTGCTTCGTTCATCTGTCAGCATTGGTACCACTGTACCATAGCATCTTCCACTTCTCTCCTAGCAGGTGTCTCATAGGGGAAACTGGAAATGACAATTGGTTAATTAAGTAAAGTATTACAAATGTAATGCCGGTGTTCCTGTAACTAAGCATGGTATATAGTACGGGATCGGATCCCCTAAAGTAACCCAATTTTTGGGTTTTGGATCGGGACCGTCCGAATTGAATCCGTCGCTCGAGATTCGAACTTGTCTGTTGGAATGCGTGCGCTCCACTTTAGTTGGATGGTTATGGATTCGAATCGGACGGTCCCGATCCAAAACCCAATTTTTGGGTTACTTCACTGGATCTGAATTCATATAGTACTTGCTTGCAGGCTCTGTTGGAGCATGCAAACAGAAAAGAGTATCATTTAAGTTATTTTGCACAAATTAAGTTGAAATCAATTGAACTTGATCAGAACCAAACCCCAACCAAAAGAAAAGCTCATATAGCTGAGTCCTCAGATAGCCTTAGTTAAGCAATTAGCCCGTTATTTTAACAAACATAAAATAATACAACAAACAAGCATATCTCTAGATAGAAGAGGCTAAAAAAGTAAATTATACCAGATCAAAAGCAGATATTTTTAAGTTAAAGATTGTACTACATAAAAAAGAAAACATAATCTTGTGGTCATTATACCTCAAATGCAAGCTGAATTTTTTTCCTAATAAGAAAAGACAAAAACCCTAAGCATTACAAAAGTACTAAACCGGCATATTGTATAACCAGGAGCACAAGGAGGACAAAGCTGATCTGCACTGTGGGCCCTGCAACATGTGGGCCGGAGCAACTAGAGGCACTGGCAGTGGGAGGCATGAACGTGGCTCGGGTGAACATGTGCCATGGGACCCACGAATGGCATCGCAATGTGATTCGTCAGGTGCGCAAACTCAATGAGGAGAAGGGTTTTGCTGTTGCCGTCATGATGGATACTGAGGGTAGTGAAATCCACATGGGTGACCTTGGTGGGGCCCCTTCTGCTAAGGCTGAGGTGAGTTTTTTCATCCTTTATCACGATAAAATTGAATTTAAAAACTAATTACAAATCATGACTGAGTTTAAAAACATCTAACTTATCGGCCACTAATTATTATTAGATAAAATTGAATCAAATGCATCACTGAGTTTAAAAATTTATTACAAGTCATGATTCACTTCAATTTGCCTTTTGATTTAGGTATTTATTTGATTTTAATGATATTTCAAAGATATTTTTCTCAATATTCAAAACCTTCATAACTTGCTTATTTCAGTCTCTTCTTTTCGACTATTATTTCATGTAGCTTACGCTAGACTAATGAATCCCATTTTGGACTTGCTGGATTTCTATTCACTGAAATTTGGATGAGCTAAACTTTTTCTTTATATCCCTTTTATCTATCGTAAAGATTTGAAAAAAATTTGTCACATGGAATTCTTTTCTCCTTCATTTCTTCACATATTAATATCAAAATAAAAAAGGAAATGATAAAGCATCTGGGATTCTCGTTATGCTGAAAACTTGGGAGGCATTGCATCTGTCTTGAATTTCCCCCATTTCAGTCTCCATTATGAAAATTGGATGACTGGCTTGAATTGTTATATGAAGGTGGTCAATTTTCTATGCTCGGAGGACCCTTTTTCTATGCTATGGGGGTCAAACACACATTGGGGGTCATATAAAATTTTAATGTCAGTGTGGGGGTCAATTTTGCAATATTCCTAGCATTTTACTCTAAACTATATAGAAAAGCATGTATAAATACAGAAATTTTGACAATAAATGGAGGTCCACCCCTGATTGTAGTTTTCATCGTAGTCTGTTACTGGAGGGCATGTAAATGGAAGAACAAGTCCTTGGGATCCGCTCGGTTGGTGCCAGTCATAACTATATCTGCTGGGTTTGTACCAGGCTTCATCTTTTATAAAGATAATTATTGACAATCTACCAAATCAAAAGATGGATAATCTAAAAAAATAGGTCAAAGTTATTTTGTTATGGGCTATATATTCTTTTGCCTGACCTTCTAATGGAATCATTTGTAGGATGGTGAAATATGGACATTTAGTGTCAGATCTTATTCTCCTCTGCCGGATCTTACTGCTAATGTAAACTATGATGGTTTTACTGAAGGTAACTTTAATTTCTGAAATAACCCCTCTCTATCTCTCTCTAAACTTCTAAGGCATTATATTACTTGAACTAAATGCTGACACTTGCTGGATTTTGACTGAAGTAGAGGCTTGATTATGTCTTAATTTTGTGGATTGCAATGGGGTCATGCAGGTTTATAAGGTGCCAGTTTACTTGTTTGGTGCTATTGCCCGTGAGTAGACATAAATGGGAAAAAACATAAAAGGGTGGGTAGGCCAGTATTGTTGGTTTAAGTCTTAAATACTTGTGAACAGATGTAAGGATTGGGGATGAATTGCTAGTGGATGGAGGCATGGCTAGGTTTGAGGTGATAGAGAAGGTGGGGCCTGACGTGAAGTGCCGCTGCACTGACCCTGGCTTGTTGCTTCCACGGGCTAATCTCACTTTTTGGCGAGAGGGTAGTTTGGTGCGTGAGCGGAATGCCATGCTCCCTACAATTTCTTCTAAGGTAACTTGCATTTGGTATTAACATGCTGTACTAGTTTCAGTGGCAAATGCTGTACCCTCTTGTAATGATTGGTTTGAGCCCAAACAAATTTTGTTGATTTCTTGGGTTGTTTATCTTCGTGTGTACTAATAAGCGAGGGTTTCTTTAGACTGATCAGAGAACAAGATTTTTATTGAAGCTATTTATTAATTCTTAAATGAGGAGGGATCCGATTACACCTTTTTTGGTGACACATTTTGACATTTATCATTTTCAAAGTCCAAATAGTCGATTCAAACCGTTCAACATGATGGATATATTAAAATGTGCTTGGAGATCAAATTTTACATTTTTTTGAATTTTTTTGCTATTTATTAAGATGGTTACAAAAATCGTTGTTTTCAGACCATTGAAAAACAGCGATTTTGTAACCATCTTAATAAATAGTAAAAAAATTCAAAAAAATGTAAAATTTGATCTCCAAGTACATTTTAATATGGTGATCATGTTGAACGGTTCGGATCGACTGTTTGGATTTTGAAATTGCAAAATTGACCTATATAAAAAACGGTGTCATGATGTGTCACCAAAAAAGGTGTAATTGGATCCCTCCTCTTCTTAAATATAATATATGAAATTAATAACATACTTTTGTGTACTGGATTAGTTTAATGCTCATATTCATCTGAACTTCTATGAAATGTTTGCTTTAGTTGATTGTTAATAGGGTTATTGGTATCACACAGGCGCTAAAGCTTTAGTACCACAATTCAGCATTTTACATATTTTCAGTATCCTTTAATTGCGCCTAGCATGTCTTCTTGTCTTCTAAATTTGACGAGGTTGCAATTAGAAAGAAGAAACCCATCGTGTGAATTCAATAATATGTACCTTGTTTATTTCCCTTCTTGATAATCGATACTATGAGCAAATGTGCAGGATTGGCTTGACATAGATTTCGGCATTGCTGAAGGCGTCGATTTCATTGCTGTTTCATTTGTCAAATCCGCTGAAGTCATTAACCATCTCAAAAGCTACATAGCTGCACGTTGTCCTGGCTGGTAAATCATAATTTCTTTGTTTTACAGATTGATTTCTGAGTTGTGACTATATTACTATAAATTCTCTATTATTTACTCGGCCTATGTATCAGTGAAATAGGTGTAATCGCAAAGATAGAAAGCATCGACGCTCTAAAGAACCTTGAAGAAATAATTCGCGCATCAGATGGTGCGATGGTTGCTCGAGGTGACATGGGGGCCCAGATCCCGCTTGAACAAGTCCCAGCATTCCAGCAAAAGATCGTCGGACTCTGCCGCCAACTCAACAAACCAGTAATCGTTGCATCCCAGCTCCTTGAGTCCATGATAGAGTACCCGACTCCAACACGTGCTGAGGTGGCCGACGTTTCCGAGGCAGTGAGGCAGCGGGCTGACGCGCTTATGCTGTCTGGTGAGTCAGCCATGGGGAGGTACCCTGACAAGGCACTGAGTGTGCTGAGGAGTGTTAGTTTAAGGATCGAGAGATGGTGGAGGGAGGAGAAGAGAAGAGAGGCACTGGAGTTGCCTGAGGTGGCATCGTCATTTTCAGATAGAATTTCGGAGGAAATTTGCAATTCAGCTGCCAAAATCGGTAAGCAAGTAATGTATAAATAATCTAAGGTAGGTATTTGCTAGAAGATTTCGCTTAGACGCGATGGATTTCCAGTTCGAACTCAAACATGCTAATTTTTTTTTAATTCTTATTTGTGTTTTTCTTTTGGTCATGTATGTGGAACCACATTATCTTTTTTAACACCTCTATATACCCACAAATTTCTAAATTTTAACGCTTAAACAATGAGGCTTTCCTTCTTTAACAATTAAGACAATGCTGAGTGCAGCCATAATGCATGTTAAATAAGGTCTTTAGATGTGAAGAAAGGTAACTACCATCACATAGTTTGTTTAAAAGATATATTAAGCATGAAATCTGAATTATTTGGATAATAAATTGGTCAAATTTGTTTATTTGCTTTTTTTTTATTAATTTCATATATCTTTGCAGCAAATAACCTAGGAGTGGATGCAGTATTCGTGTACACAAAAACAGGCCACATGGCATCCCTGCTGTCGCGGTGCCGTCCTGACTGCCCAATCTTTGCCTTCACCACTTCGACAGCTGTGCGGCGGCGGCTGAACCTGCAGTGGGGCCTGATCCCTTTTCGCTTGAGCTTCTCTGATGACATGGAGAGCAACCTCAACCGCACCTTTGCCTTATTGAAGGCCCGTGGGATGATCCAGTCTGGAGACCTCGTAATTGCGCTCTCAGACATGCTACAGTCGATCCAAGTCATGAATGTGCCTTGATGTTGTAAGATCAGTTTTTTTTTTGTGTTTCTATCTTTCTTTGCATTTGTGATTCGGTGCTGGTAAAGCTGATTAGTGGTATTTATTCTGAGGAATAAAGGTGGGGTTTGTTTAGTTTTAGGCAAGAGTGATTAGTAATTAGTTTGTAGGTCCTGAAGTGTTGTAATTTATTCAAATGATGAATGTACCCATGATGTTTGTAAGTTCTAGAAGCTGTATGTTTTTATTTTTAATTTTTGTCTCCTGCTTTTTAGCTAACTATTATTTGTGTATTTCCAGCCACTCATCTAAGTGTTCTTGTTTTCTGTTTGGGATTGGAGTAATGTACTGAAGCCCAAACGCTTGCATTGGTATTTTGGGCTTTCCATTCATTTGGGTAAAGGTCGATTGCGCTGTTTCCTCGTTCAAATAAAAAGCAGCTTTATTCTAAATTGCAGAGTGGTGAGCCGAATTGAGATTTTACATTATTAGAGGTAGCACAGGATAATTTTTTTTTTTTGTATTTGTATTTGTGGCAAGTGGGTGGGGTTCGGATCAGTTTGATTTTAGATTATCTTTGGGGTTTAGGCTGTCAAGGGTTGGGTGTTGAATCATTCGCTTTGGATTATTTTCACTTTCGTATTGTCTCAGGTTGGGTTTGCTGGATTTCTGGTTGTTCGTTTTTGGTTTATTTTTAGATTTTGGATTCTTTGTATTTAGGTTGGATCTGATTTCGAGTTATATTGAGATGGGTAAAACTTTGAACACAACTGTCTCTGGTTGTGTCGAACTTGGATCATTTCAGGTTCGGATTAGTTTTTGGATTTTGTGTCATCGGGTACGGATCAAATCGGGTTGATTTCGAGATGTCCGCTTCAGATCGTCTCGAATTTCAGGTTGTTTAGGTCCAAGTACAGGTCATTGGGTACGGTCGAATTTGGTTTCTGGTCATCTTGGGGTATGAGATGTTCAAGTAAAAGTCAAGTCGGGTTTCAAGTTATTCAATGTTAGGTCATCATGAATTTAGGATTGTTTTGGATAGAATTCGGTTCAATTGTGTTCTGAAAAAAAATCATCTGGCCGAGTTCAGACCTAGATCAGATGTGTCAAGTTCGTGAGGTCGGGTCAGGAGCATAGTGACAAATGAATTATTTGGGTTCGGTTCGGTGAGGTCAAAAATTTGTGATTCGGAAATAATTTGGATATAATTCGGAATGATTCGGAATTATCCGAACCAGAGATCTCAGTCCTCCAAGGAAGCAAAAAAAAATATTTTGGGAAAAATTCGGAAAAAATTTGCGAATAATTCATAAAATTCGAAAAAAGTTCATAAAATTCACAAATTATTCAGGAATAATTCGGTCAAAGTTTGGTCAATCGAATAATTCGGCATTCAGTTCGTCACCACAAAAAAATGAATTATTCACGAATAATTCACGAATCTTATGACTATTCATCAGGAGCGGTCCCTAATAATTTGGGTGGCTATGCAAATTTTATTCTATGTTGTAGCATAATATATAAATCAGATTAAGTTTAAGACATGTGCAAACTAAGACATATTTGATTTTAAGCTGTAAATTGATTGCCATAACAAGCCGGAAAATGCCTCGTCAAGAAATACAGTAAACAGAATTAAAAATAAATATACAGGAAAATGAAGGCACCGTGAGATTATGAAAGTCTAGTTAATGGAAATCCTTTTCCAGTGTGGATGTGAAATTAAGCACAATAACACCTCTCGTGAAAACATTCAAATTAATCAGTGTTATAATTATGGTAATAACTCTTTGGTACTGACACTTTGACTTTGGTGCGTATTTGTCAATTTTGTCTGGACGCTTCTGTTTACTTGATGAAATGAAAAGCAATTATAGATTTGGACTTGTGCGTCGAAGACTTCCTTTTAAATATATTATTTAAGGATTTACAGAAAAACTAATGGTTGATCCATCAAATCTTGAGTGTTGTATATTCTCATTTTCGTTTTTATTATTAATAAAGACGCTTTTATTCTAATCATTATTAGAGCATTTTGTAAAATTCACATTATTATACCTAGGGGTGCAAACGGGTCGGATATTATCCGTCCGAATCCGTATCCGAATTTTTACGAATTCGGATATTCGGATATGGATAGTTGTGATACATATACGATTTATAAGGATTCGGATACGGATACTGTTTTGATTTTGAAATCGGATACGAATACGGATAATTGTATCCGTATATTTTAATTTTTCGAATATCCTAAAACAATCCCGGTCTCCGAACGGTTAGGGCCTGTTCGGCTGTCAGGCGGGAACGGGAATGGGCTTGAGTTCGGGTCTAATTTAAATGGCCGAAACACTGTGCGCGTGGGAAAAAAAATTCACTTTGAGTGATTTTTTTTCCCACGGGCACAGTGGCAGCCGAACAGGCCCTTATTGAGTTTAATCTCTCTCCACCGAACAGCTAGGGGTGTTCATTGGGTCCGGTTTAGTCGGTTTTGAACCGAACCGAATTAGTTTGGACCAAACGGTTCGGTTTTTTTTGTTTAATGATTCGGTTTGCTTTTTAAAACCGAATTATAATTTCAGTTCGGTTCGGTTTGGAAATTTTCAAAACCAAAATGACCTAACCGACCGAACTTTTATATATTATGAATTTGGTCCGGACCGCTCCGGTTTATTTCTTAATCAATTGCTTTAAATACTTCGGTTTATTTTTTAATCCCGGTTTATTTCTTAATACCCGGTTTATTTCTTAATATACTTCGGTTTATTATAAATCAATTGCTTTAAATAAAAAAATTAATATATTTTGGTTTGAACCGAACAAACCGAACAAATTAATCGAAATAAAACTTTGGTTTGGTTCAGTTCGGTTGCAATATTAAATCGGTTCGGTTCTATTTTAGAAACCGAATTATTACTTTTGGTTTGCCTAGTTCGGTTCAATTTCAACCAAACCAAACCGATGAGGAAACCAAATTCGGAAATAAAGGAAACCGAATTCGGTTTCTGTCTCATTAATTGGTTTTTGAGGAAACGAAATAGAGACACTCACACACATGATACATATTTAATTAAATCAAACTACTATTTAATTCATTTGTTGGTTTCTAAGATAGTTAATAGTTCCACATTGAACCAAATTAATTTTTGATACAATGACAAATCAGAAATTATTCAAAGATACCGGTCACTGGGAAAAAATTATCAAATTAATTTACCTAATTACATCCGTATATTATGTTGTTTTTATTTTCTAATGATAAAAATAATTTGTTGAATAATAAGTTAATTTTATTACAATTTCCGAATTATGTTTCCGGATTATATCTGTATCTGTTAATATGTGATCCGTATTCGAATCCGTTTAATATCTGATTCGTATCTGTAGTATTTGTTTAATATCCGATCCGTATTCGCATCCGAAAATTACGGATACGGATATGATTTTACCATTATCTGATCTGTTTGCACCCCTTATTTTCGTGTTACATTACTTCTTAAATTTAAATTTAATGAGGCTTAAATTGCTTATTTCATCGTACTCTTCATATTTTACATCTCGTTTGACAACTTAAATCGTAGCTAAAATTAATCTACAAGAATTAAATGTTGGAAAATTAATATTTGTTTATGACATTGAGTCTTATAAGTAAAGTTACTCCGTTTGAAGAATTGGTTTCACTTACTTTGTCGTTACTCCATTTTAGAGCTCATGTTTTACTCCTTTTTATTAGCTTAAGAATAAATTAAGAGAATACAATTAAGAGAATACCACCTTAATACTCCACAATCAAACAAGTGTTATATATGTTTTTAGGTATAAATTTTTATGAGAAAAAGAATATTTTTAGCATCTAAACTGTGGAAATTGACAAAGTTCCTTCAACTTCTCTGTGATTTTCATGGGGCCGACTTTTCTTTTGTAGGGTGCTGTACTAAGGTGTTTTTGCATGGTACTGTTGGCCGGATAGGATGCTCTAATCACTACGGAAGTGACGTCCCCATGCGGGGCTGTATATGTTTTTTTAATTTAATGCACATCTGGCAGCCTATGCCCGATTTCAAAAAAATGTAAAATCTTCAACTATATCATTAATTTGGTTCAAATATTTAATCCTTCTATTGCTAAGTTGGGATTAAATGGTTTGGCTAGTCAGTCATATGATGACTAGGGGTGTTCATTGGTTCGGTTCGGTTGAAACCGAACCCAACTAAGCAAACCAAAGTAATAATTCGGTTTCTAAAATAGAACCGAATCGAACCGATTTAGCATTGCAACCGAACCGAACCGAACCGCACCAAAGTTTTATTTAATTGGTTTGTTCAGTTTGTTCGGTTCAAACCAAAATATATTCATTTTTTTATTTAAAGCAATTGATTTATAATAAACCGATTATATTAAGAAATACACCCGGGTATTAAGAAATAAACCGGGATATTAAGAAATAAACCGAGGTATTTAAAAGTAACTGATTAAGAAATAAACCGGAGTATTAAGAAATAAACCGGAACGGTCCAGACCAAATTCATAATATATAAAAGTTCGGTCGGTTTGGTTATTTTGGTTTTAAAAAATTTCAAACTGAACCGAACCGAAATTATAATTCGGTTTTAAAAAGTAAACCGAACCGAACCATTTGGTCCAAACTAATTCAGTTCGGTTCAAAACCGACTAAACCGGACCCAATGAACACCCCTACACATGACTGGGTAAATACATCAGCAAATCCTTTCCTAATTCCTATGCCATTATTGAATTCTTGCTTAATTCATCTCTATCCAGTATTTCATCAGTGTGTTCCTCTTGTTTAATTTGGAGATAATGAGAAGTCAAACGGTGAACAATTTTTTTTGATTGTATGTTTGTACTTTGTTCAGACACGTCATCTTCACTGGACAGGAATAAATTGTATCAAATATATTATTTTGAGAATTTGATTAAATTAAATAAAATTGAGGAAAACTCGATTGAATCAATCATGTCGTTCATAAACTAAATATTGAGAATCTGAACCTACAAGAATGTTGAATTCCACAATTTTACGAACACTTCTTGTGCACTTAAAATAAAAATACCATTCAATATATCACTTAGTATTTTAATAATTTTTATATTAATCACGATAATTAACTCACAATCAACAATCAATAATCATATACACCATATTAACTAAAAAATTAGAAATAAAATCAATAATCCATTCGCAACACCAAGAATCATAATCGGAGGCCGTTGATATCAGACCAAATTTGATCCGATATTCGATCGGAGTCATTTGATTCGCATCAAAATTCATTAAAAATAGTTTTAAGATTTATACGGATCGAGTGCGCACAAAACTTGAAGCAGATTAAACAACTCCAATCGAACATCAAATCAAATTTAATCTAATACCCATAGGGCCGTGCCCCTTCTTTTTCACAATATATGAACTCATCTCTCACATGAGTGCAGTTTAGGTGATGGCCATCAGAAATAAATTTGGCTCCAATGGACATCAAAGCTGTCTGATGCGTTTTAAAATTCGTGCATACAAATCTCAGAGCAGATGCGTACAAATCTTAAAGTACATCGAATACAAATTTACTTCCGATAGTCACCGGACCTACGTACACTTTTCTCCTCTCCCACACATTAAAAACCTTAGGTACAAAGAAGGAACCATAGTGACAAGAATCGCGTATAATACCCGAATTATACCCGAATAATTCATTTTTTTTGTGATGCCGAACCGAACGCCGAATTATTCGGTTGACCGAACTTTGACTGAATTATACCCGAATAATTCACTAATTTTACGAACTTTTTCCGAATTTTACTAATTTTTCGTGAATTTTTCCCAAATTTTGTTTTTTTGTTTTTTTTTGTTTTTTTGTTTTCTTGTAAGATTGAGATTTCTAATCCGTATTATTCCGAATCATTCCCGAATTATACCCGAATTATTCCCGAATCACGAATTTTTGACCTTGCCGAACTTTTTCCGAACAATTAAGTTGTCACTATGGAAGGAACCACACCACAGAACAAAATGAGATCCAACGTCACATTCTGTGTCGTTCACCTAATTAAGATTCTTATTTTTGTTTTTACGAAAAGCTTCTTATGGAGAAGTTACCGTTACACGGTGATTTAACTTTCATGTGAAGTTTTGTTACAGAGGACACGCTAAGAAAATACAAGTAAAAAAAATATCCAAAGTAATATATATAGTACTAATAATTGCAAAAATTCGGGGACCATTTTCTTGTGCCAAAGGTTGCATTGTAATTGCATTCACAGTTTCTTCAAAAATTGGAGGGCACTGGATTAATTATTGCTCTTCTAACTTTGAAAAGATATGCGTACTTTTTTCTTTTAATAAAGAAAAAGAGAAGAAAAAAGAAGAAACAAAGAAATAAATGAAGGAGAATAACAAACAGTATGCTAGGAATAAGAATAATTTTTCATTTATATTTCACTTGAAAAGTATTTTCTTTGTAGGATTCACTTGTTTAGCATTGACTCTTTAGTTAATTTTCTTTGGTTTTTAAAGTAGTGTTCTGTGATTCTGTTTGAGTTACTTTGTGCTTTTTTAACTACTTTTCCTAATGTTTCTCCTTTATTTTATTTTGTTTTCTCATCCTTTTTTTAATTTGGATGAACCATGCATATATATACTGGTGGAATTATAATATTTGATGTATATTTTACGGTGCATCAAGTGACTTAAAATTTCCATATCCTAAATTAATAAGTTCTTGATGCATCAACAAATAATATTTAAACTGCATAAATGACTAAGAAGAGATAAATTACTAATAATAAAATTTATGTATGTTTATGGGCATGTTGATCATTTGTCATAATAAAGTTAACGATGTTAAGTGCAATTGATAATTTGCATTTATGGGGTAGAGATTTATGGCGCGTTGAATGTTTTAAGAGATAATTGTTAATTAACAAATATAAGTTCACGGAACTAACTATCATGAAAGAAGAAAAAGTCCACGGATAATGCCTTAATTAAGCATTTGAGCATTCATGTCAGGCAACGGTGTCAACAGGCAATTTGGACAATTTATTTTAATTTTAGATATTAAGAAATCAAATTATCGGAAACACGATAGATTATTCAGTTTTTTTATAAGATAGATGGCGAACCAATATTTCCATTCCATTGGCCATTGGGATATTCAATGGTTCGGTCTTAGTAGTTTCCGTAAATTCCTACGTATCTTTGTCACATAAAATCCAAAAGCTACTGTGAAATCCGAGAGCCCTCTAACCCTCTTCTCTCCCTTTCTTTTTCTCCTGAATCCCTATTTGGAAGAGGCCAGTGGGACGGAACCAATGATGATGACTCATTGATTTTCCCCACTATGTGGTTGTTGACGTAGTACTTATGAAATCAATGAAATTGAACTATTGATTCGGTCTCATTAGCATTACTTGGTGAACCAAACTAATAATTTGGTTCTATCTATTTGTGCAAGAAAAAAAACAATCAATCTTATTTTTCAATTATTTGATTTTTTAATTTCTAAAACTAAAATAATTGTAATTTGGAGATACTTGGCATCACCTTGCTAGATAAGAGTGATTAATTAATATATATACGATCTTAATCTTTGTGCAATTTTTCAGTCCTAGGAGCAAGGTGTCATGTTTGGATTATTAAACCATATAATGCAAGCACTCGTAGTTATTTACCCTCCTTTTAATGCTTTTTTGAAAGCTACATTGTTGTTTTTATTTATTTTATTTATTATTTCTTTTTGTACTATCCGTCCTTATCCTGTTCTCCCCCACACATCACGCGAAACAAGAAAAGAAAAACAAAAGAGAACTAATTTTTATTGTTGTAGGTTGTAACTGTTCTTCTAAAAAAAAAAAATATCTAGTTACTGGGTTAAAGAAAAGCTATTTTATTCTCATAGGCCCTTCCAAGTTTTCCTTTTACCACAACTTGTTTTATACTCAATTTTTTGGTTAGGAGAACATAAATTTAATATTTATTTTTATTTTCACGCAAAAGTACTCTCATCTCTACAAAAAAAAACAAAAAAAAACAAAAAAAAACGAATCATTACTTTCTTGAACTTACAGATGTCTTTTTTTTTTCTCAATTGTAAAATAAAAACAAGGGGATTGGATATGCAAGTTAAAATAATCTTTTTTTTTTAAATGAAAGATGGGTCAAGCTTCTAAATTCCATATTCATGTTATTACAACAAAGAATTTTTTCTATCCGAATTTCAAACTCATAATCTCTCACATCAGATAGCCATGTGTCTTTACCACTAGATTAAAAACTGATTTTTTTTTAAAAAATATTAGTTAAACTGCCAATGCAATCGAGCGTCAATTTTAATGGGTTTTGGATAAAAACAAAATACTTGATAATTATTTTCGGTGTACATTACATATATGGACAGCTTGAAATTAATAACCAATGGATGTTAATTGTTATTCATAAAAAAGAAAAAGAAAAATGTCACTTCAGGTGTACCAACCAACACTAGGTTTTAGCGTGCAATGAAGCCTACTGTTGAATAGAAACTGCCTTAAGCAAGCTCTAGCTTTTAGGTGTAATGTTTCTTATTGTTCTATCTTTCAGTTATGAGTGAGGCTACGGTACTATGCATAGCACGGATTGGTCCGTACTACGGCTCAATATTTGAGTTTTCAAAATTTTAACGGTCGATCTGAACCGTTCAACATGATTATAAAATAAATATGTACTTGTAAACCAAATTTTACATTTTTTCGAATTTTTTTACTATTTTTTTAGATAGGTAGAAAATCACTGTTTTTGGATGATCCAGAATTTTCAGATCAAGTGAAAAGTCTCTACTGATGCTTGGAGGCTCTCTGTTTTTTGAAAATCACTGTTTTTGGATAGTCTAGAATTTTCATGATTATTATTGTTTCTTTAGAATAGCAGTTTGTTTGAAAAGTCTCTACTGATGCTTGGAGGCTCTGTTTTTTTTTTTTTTTTTTTCTTTCTAGGATGGTAGTTTGTTTTCTTTCTCATGTAATTCGAACTCTTTCTCCTTTAAATGAAATGAAATACCTACGGGTTTTGAATAAAAAAAAAATGTACACAGTACTATGACCTATTTGAAAATGAAAATAATAATAATCTTTCCTCCCAATTTGACCTTGTCAACTCTTTTATTTTATTTTTTTGGTTGAACACAAATTATGTCATTAAAACCAAGTCATGCAAATTGGCTTAGGGCCTGTTCGGCTGCACAGTGGGAACGGGAACGGGAATAGGAAATTTTTGAACTGAATTTTACTGTTCACGTGGGAAAAAAAAAATTCAGTCTGAGTGAATTTTTTTTTTCCCACATGAACAGTAATTTCAGAATTACTGCCGAACAGGCCCTTAGTGTTTGCCATTTATTTGCTCCACTTTAAATTTTCTCATAAGTACAAATTGGTCATTTCTTCGCTCAATTATAAAATTTTGGGTGGGAGTCTTTGGAGAAAGTCTCATCAAAATTCAAACAGAAATCATTCGATCTTAGTTAATATCAGTTTAAATTTACGGAGTCTTTATATATATTAAGTTTCAAATCCGTTCGTCCTGAACGGATTTTAATTTTATAATCACGTAGGTTGAAATTTAATTTAATTTTTATTTTTGTAAGTTTTTATATAACTCACCTTTCTCATAAATTACTTTATGTGTGTTTGTAGTCTAGTGGTTAAGACTCTATTTTGTACTTGGAAGATTTTAGGTTCAAATTTCAATAACTACAAATTATTAATTATGCATTTTAAGTTACAACCACTCTAACTAAATTTTCTAGTTCCACCCCTGCGTTCATACGAATCTCAATGCACGTCAGACGATTTAAGCTTTGCATTTGATAAAATTTGTCAAAAGCCTTTTGAACAAGATCCAATTCCTAAAATTTTCTCATTTGTACAAATTTGGTAAGAAATATATTGAAGAACTTGATATCAGTAATTTGAAAATAGACTGTTGGAAATGTTTCTGCCACTGTAACTTTAAATGGAGCAAATAATTATTAAATACTAACATATTGATATATAAAAGATGGATTTTAAAGTTGATATCATTCTTTTACACAAGTAGTTCGTCTGTATAAATTTATAATCTTTACAAGTCTATTTAATTTTTTTCCACAACTAACTTAATTATGTACTTTTGATCTTTGTCCGAAATGAACTAAAAAGTTACAAGATTTAGTTGACACATTACTTGAGGGAAAAAAAAAAACTAAGAGTTCAAATTGACAATACATGTTGAGTGAGGCTATGGTACTTCGGCTAGTGTACTATGGCTAGTGTACTACGGCTCAATATGGTACTTTTTAAAATCCTAACGGTCGATCCGAACCGTTCAATTTGATATCCATATGAATATGTACTTGCAAACTAAATTTTATATTTTTTCAAATTTTTTTACTATTTTTTTAGATAGGTAGAATTTTGATGTACATAATTTGTATAAAACACTGAAAATTCTACCTATCTAAAAAAATGATAAAAAAATTCAAAAAAATATAAAATGTAGTTTGCAAGTACATATTCATATGGATATCACATTGAACGGTTCGGATCGACCGTTAGGATTTTAAAAAGTACCATATTGAGCCGTAGTACACTAGCCGAAGTACCATTGCCTCACTCATACATGTTTATAAAGAAATTATTATAATTATATGCTTGGAAACCCACAATACATGTTGATAATTATTCTTCACAGAAAAATTCAAACTGCTAAAGACAAAGAAGGGTTAACTACTCCTTGATGGGCCCACCGACCTGTCAATTTTAAAACAACCCACAATTATTTGTATCAGTGATAAGATCATAAGATCAAGATTAGTTGATAAAAAATGCCTTCTCAATTATATTAAATAGAAGAGATATAAAATAAGGGATGAAGACAATTTAGCTTGTCTCATTCTTTTTTTACTTCATTCTATCCTCATCTTTATCAGGTTTGGATGCCAGTAGATGTAGTATCATCTCTGTTTATTCTAATAAAAGAATAACAACCTATTGAGCTCACAAACTAAAGACAAAATCATAATGGTTTTCATCTTTAGAACTTATTCTACTCATTTTAATAGTGACATAATCAACGTCTTTATTTTTTTATGAGATATAATTTGAAAATTTTGTATCCTACCCTTTGAAAGCTAAAGAAATGAGCAATATAAAATTGCTCATAATGAAACTTTAACCTAGTTCATCATCAAAATATTATTCAAATTCACTAAAATTTAATGGCAAAAATAATATCCTCCATATAAGAACAGAGAACAGAGAACCAATCTTTGATTTAATGACAAAAATAATATCCTCCATATAAGAAATTGCACGTTTAAAATTTGAATCTCTTATGAATATTAAAATGTGTTGGATAATTTGACTTTCAACTATTACTATAAAATTCTCAGTATAGTTAATCTCCATGGCATAAGAAACGGAGTCCGACTCTGCTGCTTTTTTTGGAGAAAAGGAGGAACCTCCTTTTTTGAATCCAACGATTCAAAATTTTCATTTGCGCATCTCGATAAAAAAACTTTTTCATGCACAAATCTCAACGAATTTTGAATCGTTCGATTCAGAAAAGGAGGGTCCTCATTTTCTTCCAGAAAAGCAACGGAGTCCGATTCTAAGAAACGTGACCAGCTACGTTCATTTGCTAATATTTTTTCTTTTTATTTACAAGATACTTTACAATATACTTTACAATATAGTTTATTTCCAACAATATCTGTTTTCAAAACCTTAAATTTCTCTTCTCATATAACATTTTAGAATTAAACCACATCAAAGTAAGCGGATTTAATCATTCGTTCAAACTTGAAAATGAAAGACTTGAACTGAGGTATAGATAAAAGTAATATAAAATTGAAAAATATATTCTTCTTTTGAAAGATCGCGTATATAAAATAAAAGAATATTTGAAAAAAGAAAATTCCATAAAAAAAAAAAAACGAAAGCTTAGATAGGCGTATCTGCTATGTGCGGATACCGTTTTTTAATTCTCATTGAACATTTCCAATTGCAAAGTTGTTAACATCAAGAAAAGACAAATATAATAGGGAATTGGCTACGGTGCTACGCGTAGCATAGAGGGCCTCCGTGCTACGGCTCATATTTGAGTTTTCAAAATTCTAACGGTCGATCCGAACCGTTCAACATGATCTCCATATGAATATGTACTTGCAAACCAAATTTTACATTTTTTAGAATTTTTTTACTATTTTTTTAGATAGGTAGAAAATCACTTGATCTGAATGGTACAGAAATTTTCAGATCAAGTGATTTTCTACCTATCTAAAAAAATAGTAAAAAAATTCTAAAAAATGTAAAATTTGGTTTGCAAGTACATATTCATATGAAGATCATGTTGAACGGTTCGGATCGACCGTTAGAATTTTGAAAACTCAAATATTGAGCCGTAGCACGGAGGCCCTCTATGCTACGCGTAGCACCGTAGCCAATTCCAATATAATAGATATATATCTCTTCTTTGTTCATTGAAAATCTCAGAATAATATATAGGAGATGAAAATGTGTTAGGTAGCTTGACCTCCAACTCATATTTAAAAAAAAAAATTTAAATCTCAGAAAATTGAATTATGGTGCGAGACCAGCAGCCGACATTTTTATTAATACCCTAAAAAAAAAATATATATCAAATCTGCCCTCATTTTGAAAAAAATTTTAAAACTGCCCTAACCGCCCCATGATGGGGCGGTTCACTCCCTCCATCAAACCGCCCCATCACTGGGCGGTTCACCCCCTATACCCAACCGCCCACTGATGGGGCGGTTCAAGCCCGTTTTTTTTTTTTTTGCTTAAGCCCCTGGTCCCTCCCCCCCCCCCTCTAACCCACCCGCCCCCCCACCCTTCCTCCTACCCGACCCGACAGCCACCCCCCCCGCCCCCCCGCCCAGCCCCGCCCACCCCCGGCCTCCCCTACCCCCGGCCTCCCATTCCCCGCCCCCTACCCGGTCTCTCCTCCTCTCTACCCGGCCGCCCCTCCCCTCCCCCACCCCGCCACCACCACCCCCCACCCGAACCAGCCCCCCCACCTCAGCCCCTCTCTCCCTCTCTCGGCCAAACTCTCTTCCTCTCTCGGCCACCCTCTCTCCCTCTCTCGGCCAACTTTCTCTCGATCGGATTTTTTCTGGTACGTTTACGTAAATTATTAATTTATTTTTTTGTAGAATTAAGAGAATTTAGTTTGGAAATTGAATTGCCGTGTGCGGGTTGTTGATTTTCCCGACGCGATGAAGTTGATAAAAATTAGAGTTTATGGTTCAGTTTGGAAATTGAATTGCCGTGTGCGGGTTGTTGATTTTCTCGACGCGAGTAAGTTAAATTAGGGTTTATAAATTAAATTAGGGTTTAGGTTTTATAAATTAAATTAGGGTTTATAAATTAAATTAGGATTTATAAATTAAATTAGGGTTTATAAATTAGGGTTTATAAATTAAATTAGGGTTTAGGTTTTATAAATTAAATTAGGGTTTAGGTTTTATAAATTAAATTAGGGTTTATAAATTAGAGTTAGGATTTATAAATTAAATTAGGGTTTATAAATTAAATTAGGGTTTAGGTTTTATAAATTAAATTAGGGTTTATAAATTAAATTAGGATTTATAAATTAAATTAGGGTTTATAAATTAAATTAGGGTTTATGTTTTATAAATTAAATTAGGGTTTATAAATTAGGGTTTATAAATTAAATTAGGGTACAAAATTAAATTAGAATTTAGGGTACAAAATTAGTGTTTCGATTTAAAATCCCAACATTATACATTTTTATATCTAAAATTGTGAAATTTAAGTTATTTGCAAATTGTGCACTGCAGATACTATGGAGAGGGGCGGTAGTTCGTCCAGTACAGAGGCTCCCAGTGCATCCGGTGCAGAGCCTCTCGGTGCAGACCACGCTACACATGCAGCTGATACATTCAGCCCTCTTCTGTGGATTCCACACATTCAGCACAGGGTCGCGCTCGCATCTACGGAGGTACGTTGTTTTTTAAGCAATTCAGTTCAAATTACAGATTTTTAATATGGCATATAGTAAGTCGCTCAGACTGAAATTATTGTTAAATACAAGACGAGACGATGTTGACCGTGAGACATCGCACCTCTGAGATACCGTACGTCGGTCATCCTCTGATGGAGCAGTGCATTATGAATCTCGGATTATACCAGCTTGCTACCATGCCACAGGGTCAGATCGACCAGGCTTTGATGAGCGGGCTCGCGGAGAGATGGCGACCGGAGACTCATTCGTTCCACTTACCCTTTGGGGAGATGACCGTGACCTTAGCAGATGTGAGCGCTCTATGGGGTCTACGGATCGATGGGGAGACTATCAGCGGTGTCTCCGACAGTCCACTTCATGTGGGGATGATACGGCGGCTTCTTGGGGTAGCGGATCCAAAGACGCTACAGAAGAAGAAGAAGAAGGATGATGAGGAGTTCCGGTATTCGGGGTACTGCATTAGGGGTGAGACCCTTCGACGGAGGCTTTCTCGTGCAGGGTCGAGTGGTTATATGTCTTTCGGACCGATGCAGGCTCGCCAGGTAATTACTTACGAAACTAACATATTTAAAGCATTAAATGTTTATTTAGTTTTTCCTAAAAAATTAATAAATACACTTTGTGCAGATTCTTACCGGTATCAGAGGAGTGGCACACAGCTTGGTGTGCATGGCACGAGAAGGTTGGCGAGCAGTGGGATGTACAATGCTCCAGCACACTGCTCCTATGGTGGAGGACTCCGGCTTTGACGGCCGCCTCGTTGGCATGTTGCATGACAGTGGGGAGAACATAAACTGGCGCGAGATAGAGCCCACACCACTAGATCCGGATCAGCCCAGAGTCGCTATATACGGTGATGAGATGCCGCCACCTCCTCCAGGTAATTTGATTTTGTCGTACATAGTCATTTCTCGGTACAAAAACTATTCTCATTAATTTTTCTTCGATTATGCAGTGGATGAATCAGGTTGGGGCTTCCACGAATGGGTGTTGAATAATAATGCGTGGAGCGCTTACTACAATGAGTATGGAGTTCCGGTGCAGGTTGGACAGGTAGCAAAAATTTATTATTTATTCAACTTACTACTTATTTGTATGTAGCAAAACTAACATTGTTTCCATTAAGGGTGGAGCTCCCCCACGACATTCCACTCCGGAGTTTACTATGGATGACTTTATCGGAGATTATGCCGAGGATGAGAGACGGAGCCTCCACATACCACGATATCCGGAGGCCAGACAGCACGATGACGAGGCCAGTGGGAGTGGAGCACAGCATGCAGATGCCTATGCATCTGCTATATTTGGCACACCGCCTCCTCCGCCTACGTTATCCATCGACCTGGGAGCCATGAGATGTGCCTACTATGCCGCCTATCCCCCCACTAGTGGAGGATCCGTGGGCCGAGGCGGATACAGCCGCACAGGAGGAGGAGGTTCACGTCAGGCGTGTACAGCCGCCCAGGGACCGTCATCCACCTCGTAGGTTGGATCTCTCTGGTCGTCGCCCTCGCTCTCGACGTTAGGTTTTTTTATGTTTTGTAGTTTGATAGGTTTCTACTATTATGTATTCGGTCTGGACTGTTTTGCATGAGTTGTGGACATTTATTTTACGTAGTTTGGATTTTTTTTTTTGACTTGCGATTTAGATTACATATTTTTCACTGTTTATCACGTTAGCCAAATCGACAATCAGTACAACAGCCGTATAACCGCATCAAAACTCAACTCACTTTTATTGAAAATTACAATAAAAAAAATTAAGCACTTTCCTTCATTTTTATATAAAATCTACAATAAAAAATATATATCAATATATTTCCTTACAATAATATATATCTTAGTAAACCAAAATATATCTTAAACAATATATACATCTTAAAAAAAAATATACCAATATGTATTTCCTTATAAATATATATATCTTAAAAAATAAAAATATATCTTAACATGAAGGAAAAATATATATCTTAACAATATATATATCTTAAAAAAGAAAAATATATCTTAACATGAAGGAAAAATATATATCTTAACAATATATATATCTTAAAAAAGAAAAATATATCTTAACATTATATACATCTTAAAATATATATACATCAATATACATTTTCTTATAAAAATATATAAAATCTGGAAAAAAAAAAAAAAAAAAAAAAAAAAAAACACTGAACCGCCCCACCTCTGGGCGGTTTTCTGGAGGAGGTGGACCGCCCAGAAATAGGACTGTTTTCTACCATCAGTGGACCGCCCCATTATGGGGCAGTTAGGGCATTTTAAAAAAAAAATTAAAACTGAGGACATTTTTAATATATATATATTTTTTTAGGGTATTAATAAAAATCTCGGGACCAGCAGCAACCTGCCTGAACTTTTGTCCAGTAGTTTATCTTTTGTGTGATTATGAAAGAAAAGGCATATTTCCTTTTCAGTAGAAGGACGTAAATAGTATCATGTCGGAAAAGAAAACAAGGACATAAATAGTAGAAAAGTCGTAAAGGCTATCGAGTGTAGACTCAATCTGTGACGTCCCACTATGAGATAGAGCTGGATCCTCTCCAGTTAAGCACCAACTGAGGGTTTAGTATCCATGTCGTCGTTCGTCAATTTCAAATCTGACGGTTCAGGTTGCACCTTACGTAATCATGATTCCAAAAATAGTAGATTTTGTTCTTTCTTTTGCTGGAGCATTGATAACTGACACCTACTTTAACATAAATAAAAATTGGACAGTAAAACCTACGGGCATTTATAAAAAAAAAAAAGGTTGGACAGTAAAGCCTGTAAAGGATGAAGTGTAACAATGGAGCAATGATTTATTTAGGATCAATCGAATGATCGATTGTTTTAAAATGAAAAATAACAAATTAATTTGTGATTGTATCAAACGAAATTATTACTTGGAAAAACTTCAATCGAACATCCAGTTGTACTATTATAATTTATTATTATAGCTATTTGATAAATTACCTCCTTTGTGAATTATATGCTAAAAAGTGTAAAAATGTTTACAGTTTTTAAGAAGCACCTCAAATAGCAAGTGCGTTGGATTTTTTCTTTTTGGACGGATCCGGGGTAAGGGTGTCAATGGCACTCCTTTAATTGTTTATCCGATTCGTATCGTATTTGATAAAGTAAATATGAGTAATTATTTTTTTTATTAGCTTATTAGGTATGAATATAAGTAAGAATATTTTTTTTATTAGTTAAACAAGTAATGGTACGGATAAAGACTATTTTATACCCATTACTCTATAAAGTAATTATAAAAGAACAAAATTATATATAGAGGAGGGATCCAATTACATATTTTTTGGTGACACACTTTGACACCTACCATTTTTAAAGTCCAAATAGTCGATTTAAACCATTCAACATGATGGATATATTAAAATGTGCTTGGAGATCAAATTTACATTTTTTTGAATTTTTTTGCTATTTATTAAGATGGTTACAAAAATCGTTATTTTCAGACTATTGAAAAACAACGATTTTGTAACCATCTTAATAAATAGTAAAAAAATTCAAAAAAAATGTAAAATTTGATCTCCAAGCACATTTTAATATGGTGATCATGTTGAACGGTTCGGATCGGCTGTTTGGATTTTGAAATCGCAAAATTGACCTATATAAAAAACGGTGTCATGATGTGTCACCAAAAAAGGTGTAATTGGATCCCTCCTCTTATATATAACTTTATATTTAATTATGGATGATATAAAGCATTGCATGTCCAATAAACATAGCATAATAAATATTCAATTGCACTATGCATGATTTCTAGGGGTAAAAACGGTATGGATAATATCCGATCCGTATTCAATATGTATTCGAAATTTGATGTGGATATCCGATATCCGAATATCCGTGTGGATATAGATACTGATATGATTTTATGTTTCAATTATCCGTATCCGAATAGTCGATATATATCATAAATTTTAATATATATTACGCAAAAATTATGTTATTCACCATTGTAATTAGATAAATATTATGAACTTTAGTATTTTTTAATATTTGTTTATATTATTTTAATAAATATCCGATCCGTATCCGTATCCGTATCCAGCTGATATCCAATCCGCATTCATATTCGAAAAATTAAAAAAAGATATGAATATAATTTTACCACTATCCGCTCCGTTTTCACCCCTTCAATGATTTCACTTCTCTAGTTCTCTATAATTATGCATCTTCATTTTTTTTTTATTAATTTGTGGTAGCAGAGACTAGACCAAAAAAACGAAAATGGAGAACACGCAAATAGAGAATGAAGTGCAGAACAAGCAAAACATCTCTATATTCGTTTTTAATTTGTTGATACCATATATGTTTTTCTTATTTGTTCTTCTTGTCTTTTCCTTGATTCTAAATACTGAAAACCATCTAGCTCTCACTTTTTGTTTTTGAATTTGCTTGCTCTTGATAAAAAATAATTTAGTTAAAATTAATTGCACATTTATATTTTGATTTTATATTAGTAATGTGTTGTATATGTGTAAAATAAATGACTTTTGATGGTCTATTGTTTAAAAATAATAATTATTATATTAGTATAAGAGTAGAACTAAGGTGCTCTTAAGCTCACCAAGCCAAACCGTGAGCTTAACTCAAAAACCTATCGGATTGACTTCAAATGACATTTTCAAACCGTTAGATGTTCAATCTATATTAAAATGTGCTTAGAGACCAAATTTTCCATTTTTTGGAATTTTTTTATTATTTATTAAGCTGGTTTGAAAACCGCTGTTTTTCAATGCTCTAGAAATTTAATAAAAACAGTGGTTTTCAAACCAGCTTAATAAATAGTAAAAAAATTCCAAAAAATAAAAAATTTGGTCCCTAAGCACATTTTAATATAGATTGAATATCTAACGGTTTGGAAATGTCGTTTGAAGTCAATCCGATAGGTTTTTGAGTTAAGCTCATAAAAGGCTTGGTGAGCTTAAGAGCACCTTAGTTCTACTCTTAGTATAATTATTTATTCACCTGTTACATTTCATTAACTGGTAATTTGAACAGATAAGAGTGGAGTATGGTAATGCCAATTCTTAATATGTAAGGATATGTTATGAGTAAGGTCAATTAATAATGGGTATGAATATGAAAATACTTTCATCCAAACTGTATCGTACCCATCGACACCCCTAATCTGGGGCGATTTGATGGGTATCGTATCAATTCGGTCTGATGCCAAGTCATAACCATCCAATCTATCTTAAAATTCACGCGAACAACTTAAAGATTTGTGCAGATGAAATATTTGTAAACTCAGGGGTTTGGGCAATATAACAAGGCTAATTAGTTGGGGCTAGTTATGATCATGACCCGTATAATTTATGTATGATCAAAATTTATTCTCGGTATTCGTTGTTTTACTATAAATGTATTTATGAAAAATCTTTAGTAAAAGATAGAAAAACATTTATAAAGTGTTCCAACCTTCGCTCAAATAGACATTGGTTGATTTACATGAAAGATAAAAATTTAATTTTCTTATACAAAATAGCTTGTTAAAAAAAATCTGTCAATAAGAACAAGTCACATCTTCATTATTCGCTGGACTATTAAGTTTTTACATAATTCACGCCTCCTAAAATGAAAGTAAAAGTCAATTTTCTACATGGCGAACGCCTGATATATCTCCATTATAAGTGGGTCAAAAATGAGCTCGATTGTTTTTAGCAAGGTTCTAAATAGCGCTATAGTGTTTTTGAACCATAAAAGCTATGACGCTATTGCCGCTATAGCGCGCTATTTCGCGCTATAGAAGCGCTATATGGACATAGCGCCGTTTTTCAGCCGTTTCGCTATGACGCGATAAATGCTATTTAAACCTTTAGTTTTTAGTCTGCAACAACTGTATAAATTGCATGCATTAAAAAATTCATATTAGTAGAAAGCATAGGTCCATAGGACATTTATATTGTAAACTAAAAATGATTTAGATCGAGTTAGTTTCCGCTTCCCCAGAAAAAAAAAGAATGATGCCATGTTAATTAAGTGAATTGTGTGATCGAGATCAAATTGTCCCAGATTAGATTTTGATTTTATTTTAAATCATTTTTCTGATCTACATAATCCAGTATTGATTGGAAATTATGCGTTCAAGTATAAAACACTGATGTCATAACTTCTATGGCAAGCGAATGAGTCATCTGTTCTTTTCTTTTTTAGTGCACAAGTGCCGCATGAAATACGGATGATTTTTGGAGGTGATCATAGAGATTGACACTTTATGAATCTTAAAACTTATTGAACATTTTATAAATATGCTGAAAATTTGTGGTGTGTAGAGAATTTTTTTTTTAAGTAAAAATTGGAGGTCAAGCAATTCACAAGAAAATTTTCATTAAATTTTGAACTTGTAACATTTCATAAAAAAAGCATTGTTTTTATCCTTAGATTAAAGACATATTTTCTGTGCTTAAAGAATTTGAAATCATCTATTTGATGTTTCACACTTTTATACCTGATTTTTTTTTTTTTCCTTTTTACCATCAAGATTTTATGAACTTGGTTGTTGCTCTTTGTAGAAGAAGCAATTAGAAAATTGATAGCTGTTGATCCAGACAAGCCACAAAAATATGTATCAAAAGGTGGAAAAATTGACAACCGGTTCCCTAATATTTATCATTATCATGGTTTATCAACAAAGTCATATTAACAACAATATTTCATACAATAAGATGGGTATTTTAAACCAAAATAATATTTCAAATACAGGGGCGGACCCAAGCGAGTTCAGAATGGGGCAGGTGATCAGTTCTGAATTTTGAAATTTTGTTGTAAATATGCATGCCAACAAAATTTTGTCCACCTCTAAAAATAATTTTGAACTGCTCTGGAAAAACAAGTCCTAATTTTCTTAAATTATTTATGATTGTATGTACAACTTAAGTAAATTATTTTTTTCTTTTCTTCAAATTTGTCAATCAAAATATTAATTAGGATTAGCTAATGGATTTGAATTCATTATTTTTCACCCCCCTCCAGACGAAAATTCTGAATCCACCCATGTTCAAGTAGCTAGTATTATTTGAGAACTATTTTTTCTATCACTATTTGAATCTACTCTATCAAATAATACTATTTGAAAACTATTTTTAATTTTCAACCAAATGAGTCCTCAAAAGTCAGGGGCGGAGGTATTAAGGGGGAATGGGGTCAATTGACTCCCATTTTTTTGAAATATTTTTGTATTTATATATGATTTTTTATATAATTTAGAGTGAAATGGCTTTGATATTATAAAATTGACCTCCATTTTTCATAGAAAAATTGTATATGATTGACTCCCATAGTTCAAAAATCTGGCTCCGCCCCTGTCAAAAGTCACCTAAATTAGAGAAGTTTGCATCCGATGAATGAATGAGCAATCAAAGTTGTTTTAAACAATTATTTTAGTTCCTGATAGAGAATTAGACACGTCATAATTAATGTCTTGATCCAAGTTCCGACACCTTAATGACATTAAATTAAACAAAACAAAACTTATCCTTAAATTTTCAAATAAAATTATTGATTGATTTGACCTTTTGCCATATTAACACTATTGATGGATCAATTTCATCATAACAGAATAAGACCTTTATCTGATCAAGTTTTGGTTCAATTGTTCATATTTTGATGGTGAGCCAACTGATTTGACCTCTAATATTTTTTAATAATGGATATTTATAAGTCATATAATTTGTATCATTCTCATAATTGTTTCAGTAATTACTTATATAATTTTGCTTCATTTTCGTGGATCTAAATATGTTTTTAATATATATATCAAGAGGAAAGATATAGTGTCATAACTTTTGGTACTAAATCAGTGTAAACAAATTAAATTTTGTAACTATTTTTAAAAGATCAATATTATTGGAATGGGAGGTTTCTCTTTAGTCTAAGTCGGAAATAAATCTGCTGCGATTCTTTGGAATCGCAGGGACCCTGCTTTTCCAAATCCAACTGTTTATATATTTTGAAATTCATGCGTAACAACCAACTTTCTTTTGAGATTCGTGCATTTCAAAAAATTAATAGTTGAATTTGAAAAAACAGGTCCCTGGAATTCCAAAGAATCGCAGCAGATTTATTTCCGTCTAAGTCTCTAACATAATTCCTTGTCTTGAGAGGTCGAATATTCCGAGATACGCTCCTTCGTCCTTCTCTTCCCAGGGAAGATGACACGTGTCATGTCCTGAGTGGATGTATAATTGCGTGCGTGGGTCCCCCCCCACGAGATCCACTGAGTTAATTTGAGTGATCCGATATGCCACTGCATTCATTTTGAGTGGGATCTACAATTTCTATTCAGCAACGGCAACACCACACCACCTTCTTTAATCTTTACCGGACAATTTAGCAGATTTAACTCGTTGTACGGTCAACTGTACAGACCGTGCTGCTGTAAAGTAGAAAAAAGAAATGTGGAGTACTGCAGAGTGTTGGATTTGTATCTGGCGCACATCTTGATGCTATTGAACGGCACATATCGCACCTCAGCAGGGACCTCTTCCGTGGATGCTCCCCGCTTTAAAGGGAGAATAATTTCCATGCATCCATGTTTGGATAGAAATTATTACATAGGTGATCGCTGGCCGTTCATTTTGCCACCAGCCATCATCGACCGTTCTCATTAATTTTATTATCTGTTATGCATATTGCATATTATAGTAAATATCTGTTATGCGTACTGCAGAGGTTTGGTTTTTTCTGTTTGAGGCTTTAATCAAAGGTTGGTATCTTTAGGTACCATAGTTCTTTGGCATTATTGGATCTTTGATGCTCCCATAAAAGGTTACCAATTTATTTGAAGACTGTTACATCAGATTTGTTTTGTACTATTTGATTATATATGTTGCACACCAAACTTAGATAAATTTAATTATTATTTTGCCATCAACCTAAAACATACTAAAACTGAACTGTAAAATAAACAAATTATTATACAAATCAGGACGCAATTTCAAATTGACACATACTATAATAGACAACTTGATTAATTTTATAAAGAATATGTTGACAGGTTTCAATTTTTCAATTTTAATTAGTTTCACGTGTTAGAATTTTCAAATAAGATGTCTCAATATATTTATTTCTTAAAAAAAAATAATAAAGTTAAAATGTATTATCGGGTTTGTGCTCCAATCATACTCTACATCATTTTTTTTCTTTTACAAAGTCTGAATAGTCGATCTGAACCATCAAAATAGTTGCACAAATTCAGTGCTTTTGAAATTAACTTTAAATTGACTTCAGTTATTTCATGAATGCAGATGATCAGTATTCAAACTAATATCTTAAAAATATAAAAATTTGACAAAACTAAAATAAATCTTTAAATGGGTGATATTATATACTTTATCAAGAGTAGAACTAGACGTTCTTAAGTTCACCATGCGGCCATGCCTCTTCGTGAACTCAACTTTAAAATCTATCAGATTGACTTCAAACAAATGACAAATTCAAACAATTGAAATACATCTACTTTACGAGTAATGCGTCTACATGCGGATATATTAAATTTTTGAAATAATTTAATATAAATTAAAACATTCAAAAATAAAAGATTTATAAATTAATTTTAATACTTTATTTTTTGAATATTTTTTTATCACCCGACTCTATACAAAATTAGTTCGAAAATTTAAAATTTGCCTATAAAAATACATTATTCGGAAGATAGATAGATTTCAATAGTTTGAATTCGTTGTTTCAATCTAATATGTTAAATTTTAGAGTTGATTTGACAAAGAAAATCGGTAAACTTACTAACAACCTTAGTTGTACTCCTCTGTCAATGTCTCAATTCTATTTTTTTCACGGAGCCAAGAAGGGATAATAGCAAAATAGACAACTAAGACTATGTCACTATTTGCTTGTGATTTGTAAAGTGTAATTTCAACCACAAAAAAGCACTACATTTGCTACTTCCATCTGATCTTACAAGTCCCTGTTCTCTGGTGGGGTCAAGTCAATTCTTGAATGATGAGTGGTCAGAATCAAGGAGGCATCATCAAGTGTGGGCCCCACATAGCAGATGAGATGAGATGACCTATTTAGGAAGTTTGTTTTCTCGGCGTGGCCATGGATTGTTGCAACTAGCCTTCCTACCGTTTTCACGTAATTGAAATGAAAAAAAGTGAGATTGTGGTCCAGGGTTTTTAATTGGAATGGTTCTCTCTTGCTGTCATTGGGTCCCACAAACTCCAACAATAATGTCCTACCATTTTTTGGATTATCCATTCCAACCGAACTTAAATAATTATATAAAAAGTAATGAAAAGATTTTTTTTTCCGACTCCTATTTCCCATTCATCCTCTAATTATTAATTATCTAGGAGACTGGAGACCACAACTTCAAGCACTAAAAGACAAAAAAAAAACACGTATCAATCATTAATTACATGGGACACCGCTTATATTGAAATTTTTTACAACTAACGCGCACAAGTATTCATATATAATACATCAAGTATTCATATATAATACACTAAGTATTCATATCTAAGATATCAAATATTTAAAAAAAAATGGACATATCACTCACCCATCTTTTACACGTTTTTAGATGTTGTTTTTTTTCTCCGTTCATTCTAACCAATATTTCTGACAATCTGTGAAGAATTTTGCGAATCTAAAATCACAAACGCTTTCTACGCATTTTTCTCTTTCAAATGAGATCCATAATGAAGTACTTTCGAGTTATCCGTCGCGCAAGTATTCATACCTCGTAAAATTATTCATATCTCGTCGTGCAAGTATTCATACCACGTCAAGCAAGTATTTATACCTCATCGAACAAGTATTCATACCTAAGATATCAAGTATTTCAGAAAATGAAACTGAATATATCACACGTCCATCTTTTACATGTGTCAAGTTTTTTTTTCCAGTGATTGAGTGTATTGGACACTTCCAGTTAGGGGTGTTCAAACGGTTCGGTTTGTTCAGTTTTCAACCGAACCGAAAAATTTCGGTTTAAATGGTTCGGTTTTTCGGTTTAAATGGATCGGTTTGGTTTAGACTTTTCAAAACCGACTAAACCAACCAACCGAATTATATTGGTTCAAGTATGATTTATATTTTATTTGGTTCAATCATTGCTTCCTTTCTTTCATTTTAGTTTAAATATTTTAGAACATTTGCATATTTTGTATGAAATTGAACAACTTGTGTATGAACATGTGTAATTTTCGTTAATAATGGCACCAATAGGTTTACTTCGGTTTGAACCGAACAAACTGAAATTTACTTCGGTTTGTTCGGTTTGGTTCTTAATCGGTTTATAAGTTTAATCGGTTCGGTTCTATTTTTAAAAATCGAAGAAAAATTTGGTTTGGTTATTTTAGTTCGGTTTCAACCGAACCGACCGTTTGAACACCCCTACTTCCAGTGATTGAGTGGGCTGGATCGAACAAGGAAACCGAAGAGAAAGATAGAGTGTACTGGACACTTCCAGTGATTGAGTGGTAATGGAAGTTCAATCGGTAAAAAATGAGTGAATGACGTGTCCAGTTTTTTATTTGTGAAATACTGATGAGGTATGAATACTTGCTCGATGAGGTATGAATACTTCAATAACGAGGTATAAATACTTGTGCAACGGACAACTCGAAAGTATGACATCATGGATCTCATTTGAAAGAGAAAATTGTGTAGAATACGTTCGTGGTTTTAGATTTGAAAAATTCCTCACAGATTGTTAGAAATATTGGTTAGAGTGAACGGAGAAAAAAAAACCACATCTAAAAACGTGTAAAAGATGGTTGAGTGATGTGTCCAGTTTTTTTTAAATACTTGATATCTTAGATATGAATACTTGGAGTAGAACTAGGGTGTGATGTGCTCACCAAACTCTTTGGTGAGCACAACTCTACATAAACTATCGGATTCACTTCAAACGAGATTAATCCAACCGTTGAAACCGATGTACTTTACGAGTGATGCGCGTACATGCAAAATTTTAAATTTTTTGAATTCATTTAGTCTCAAGTCAAGTGGTCAAAATTGATGATTTTTTGAATGCATTAAAACAACTTCATTTTGGATCATTCATTTTTCATTAATTTTGACCACTTGACTTGAGACTAAATGAATTCAAAAAATTCAAAATTTTGCATGTACGCGCATCACTCATAAAGTACATCGGTTTTAACGGTTAGATTCATCTCGTTTGAAGTGAATCCGATAGTTTATGTAGAGTTGTGCTCACCAAAGAGTTTGGTGAGCACATCACACCCTAGTTCTACTCGAATACTTGATATATTATATATGAATACTTGCACTCGCTGCAATAATGACGCCTTTTGTTTTGTCCTTTAGCACTGAAATTTGTGGTCCCTTCTTAATTAGCAGTCAACAAAAGTAGTTATTGACCGGGGGATGAATGGGGGATAGGAGCCTGGATAGTTAGTCGGTCCTATTCATTAAAAATCATACCATATTTCATCATGGTACTTATTTCTCAAAAGAAATAATTGCCAGAAAAAGGACAACAATACAATTAGACTGCATAGTTGAGGACTATTGAAATAAAAATAATGGGTTGAAATTTGTTAGTGATAACTTAAATAATATTCTTTAGTACAAAATTATGTGTGACGTTATGGTATTTTGTAATGTATTAATGTGCAGAGTCCGACTAGGTCACTCCATGGAGTAAAACGACTTGGTACTCCACGCCATATCTTCATTTTCAAAGTTCAAATAGTCGATTCGAACCTTCCAACATGTTCTCCATATTGAAATGTGCTTGGAGACCAAATTTTACATTTTTTTGGAATTTTTTTACTATTTATTAAGCCACTTTGAAAATCTGAAAATCCTTATGAACAGTAAAAAACAGTAAAAATTTCTGGACCGCCGGATCAGTGATTTTCAAAGTGGCTTAATAAATAGTAAAAAAATTCCAAAAAATGTAAAATTTGGTCTCCAAGCACATATCAATATGGAGAACAACTTGAGCGGTTCGGATCGGTAGTTTGGATTTTCAAAATGGAAATAATGAGGCGTGGAGCACCAAGTCGTTTTACACCATGGCTTAGCTAAGCCCAGCACTTAATGTGCATGTGTTATGGATCTATATCTCTGTTTTTAAAGTTCAAACAGTTGATTCGAACCGGTCAACATGATATGCATGTGAAAATATACTTATGTACCAAATTTACATTTTATTTTTATTTTTTATATAGCTAGAAAATCCTGAAAGGTGTGATCTTCTACCTATTTGAAAAAATAGTAATTTTTTTTTAAAAAAAAATATAAAATTTGGTTTTCTAATAAATTTTGAAGGTCGTGTTAGAATTTCAGATTGACTGTTTAAACTATAAAAACGAAGATATATATATCCATAACACATTCATATGTGCATAGCAAAGTACCATAGCATCACTAAAAAATTATACACATATTATTGGCTTAAAAATTTGAACGTTTCACAATATTTTAATAAAAAAATTATAAATACGATGATACATCGTAAATTCCAAGCTATTTGATGTATCACAAAAATTGATCAAATTGCACAATTATTCATATGTATAATATAGAAGTAAGACGGATGACATTGTAGATATCGGATCTAAATATTATAAATTTTAATTTGTTGAGATTTATAAAATTAATTTATTTTCAATAAATAACAAGTCCCAATCAATTAGTTCCAGGCTTCCCGCAAAAGATCTATTCCGTATTTAACTTGTTAACAATTTTTGGAGCAAACAACTACGTTTATCGCTTCTCATAAACTAATACAACTTGGAGAGTTCTTGCACTTGATTTTCCGGAAAAGCTGATCATGACATTCTGCACAACAAACTTTTATCTTGCATTGATTTAGTCAGATCATTAAAATGCTAAGCTGAAATTTTCATCATCATGTTTCATATTTCTAAAGGGGGAAAAAAAATAGGAAAGTTACAAAATCTTAGTTTTATCATTTGTAAACCAAAATTAAATTGTATAAAATCCGAATGATGAATTCATCCGATGATTGACCGAAATTTTTATTAATATCCAAAAAAAATATCAAATTCTAAAATCTACACCCCATTCTGAAAAATTTCGAATTCTGCCCAAACCACAAAATTATTTTGTTGAAATCAGCGAATTTCCCCAAAATTATTCTGCGGCTTTGGAATTCCAAAACCACAAAATTATTTTATATGAATAAGTTACAAAAATTAATGTCCAAGAATTTATTCATATTGGTGTATTTTGCAAATTCTTAATATTCATGAAAACAAAATCAAAATGATGTGATTTTTTAGGTATGCATATCAGCATATAGAAAAAGATATTGATTATATATATAACTGTTTGATTTTAATATTTAAGATTTATATTTTAAGTTATTGTAGTTTAATAATTAAGGCATGATGGGCACAAAAAATAAAGGTATTTGACTCCTCTTTAACAAATTGGACCCAAAAATCAATAAAAGTTCTGTCGTTTAAGTAGAGAATAAACATATATGATGTTAGTAATTTTTTCATGGATAATAAATGGTGGTCCTTTGTGTTTAAAGAAAAAAAAATGTTTGTTATGTTCTTGCCACCATACTGAGTTAAACGTTGAATAAGTTTTGAGATCATGCTGATTATGATATGTTTTATTTTTATTTTGACTCCTTCAATTTGTTAAATTAATTCCGGGGTTAAAAATAAAAAAAAATAAAAACTCCATTTCATTTCAAATGTTAAATATTAATGACATATTTGTGTCTTGGCGGTTAATTTCATAATAGTTATTCTTTCTTTTTTTTATCCAAGATCCTTTTTAGAGCATAAGGTATGTCATCTAAGCTATGATAATTTTTTTATCCCACATCTAATACTTTTTTGAAGAAAAATATGGGTCAAGTCCGTATTTCATTAATGATTGTTTGTTACACAAATTGTATAACTACAAAGTAAAATAAAATGAATTTAAAAGGGCTCAAAACAGTTGAGCATTGCTAGAAAAATAAAAGCTAGTAATTAAGTACCAGTAATAAGAAAAAAAAGAGGAGATACGAAATAAACAGTAAATCAGTAAGGAAAGTGGTTTTTTGGAAAAAACAGTAAAGTAAAAGACAGCCCTCGTGATTATGTAATTCTTTCCTGTATTCTTGGTTGCTCCATTCCTTCATAGAACTTCAATTGCCATTCGATCTCTTGCATCAGGTCATTAATGTTCTTCTTTGAGTCAGTAAAACATCTCGCACATCGCTCTCTCCAGATCAAGAAATTCATAATCACCATAGCTGATTTCTGTCCTTGGCTGACGGTACCAGTTTCTTCCTTGTCAGTTATGTGAGCTGTAGGTGCGTGTGGCACTCGAATCTTCCAAATCTTTGAGATATGTGTGTTAGGCTTTGCTTTACTGTGTGTGGTGTTACTATCTAGAATAAAAGTGTACAAAATCTGAAATCGATTCCTTAATTATCCCGTTTCCCCAATCATGTTCCCACAATGATATTGCATGACTGTCTCCCGGTGTCCATCTTGTGGAGCAGTTGAAGAACACTAGTGTTTCTCTCTTTACTGTTAGGAATAGTGATGCCAGTGGTACACCTAATATGATTGGTATTGTTTACTGGTACAATGGTTTCCACAGCCTATGTCCCTTCTCAAACCACCACCAGAATCATTTTAATAACAGCGCCTCATTAAATGTTCGCAAGTTTAGTACTCTCAATCCTCCTATTTCTCTAGGTTCACAAACTGAGTTCCAATCAATCAAATTATACCCTTTGTGTTGATCCGTAGCCCCATGCCATAAAAACCTTCGTCTTATTTTGTCTCTCTCTCTCTAATAACCTATTGCGGCAACTTTAGAACCAACATGAAATATATTGGCAAGGATGATAGAATGGAGTTTACCAAAATTAACCTTCCGGCCATGGAAAGGAGCCTTGCTGCCCAGCCCGAGAGCCTCTTGCTCAGTTTATGCAGAAGCGGAAGGTACGCTGTTCTCGGTAGGCGCTGGTCGGAAAGTGGAATTCCAAGGTAGATAAACACAAAAGTTGTCAGTTTACATCCGAAAGTGCTTGCCAGTCATGTTGTAGTGTCTTCATGTATCCCTGTGAAGATGACCTCTGATTTGTGGAGATTTATTTGGAGTCCTAATACTTGTTGAAATACTAGGAGACCAATTTTAATGACCTGGGCCTGATTCACATCCGGTTTGAAAAATAGAAGTGCATCATCAGCATATAGGAGGCAAGGTCTCATCTCCGGCACCGACAATCTGATGGCTCCCGTGTGTCTCAGTTTTTGCAAGTATCTCGCAAGAAAATCCATGGCCATTATGAATAGTGATGGGGATAGTGGGCCCCCTTGACGAACTCCTCGTCTATGAATGATTTTCTTCCCCAAAAGGCCATTGATCAACACTTGGGAGGTTCTCGGGAAGACCGTACTACATATCCATCCAATCTAAGTTTCCGGATAGCCCAAATTTATCATGACCAGTCTTGTGAAACCCAGTTGATGGTATTGAAAGCCTTCTTAACGTCCACCTTTAACAGGCCTAACGGGATTAATTTTACCTTTGCAGGCATAGTGTAACACTTGTTGTGCATAAATGTAACTTTCTGTTATCTGCCTATTTCTCTGAAAGCCCGTCTGCATGTCAGTGATAATGTCATGCATACGTGGCTGCAATCGATTCGATAAGATCTTTGACTAAATTTTTTGTACACCATGCAGAAGGCTAATCGGTCTGAAATCTCCTGGTATTTGGGGGTTATCTTTTTTCAGAATTAGAACTATGTAAGAAGAATTAAGTGGGTCAAGCTGACTATTTGTGGTCATCACGTTCTTAAACACTTCAAGTAGGTCATCTAAAAGTATATCCGCAAAAGCTTTATAGAATTCTCCCGACAGGTCATCTGGGCCGGGGCTTTTATTATTCGACCGCTGACTGATTGCGTGTATAATTTCCGATTTAGTTATCGGGTCAGCCAGGTTAGCTAGACTCGCACGTGTTGGGTAGAGATTAGACCAATTAATGAGTGGTGTTGGAGGTGCCACTATTCCCATGAGACTTCGAAAAAAATTCAAAAAACACAAGTGCCTTCGTGCCATGATCCGTGTATGTTAGCCACTATTACGTAGAGTTTTGGTTTACGTTTTGTCTTATTTTCTCACCTTTATGTTTAATTATTACGTGAAAAGGTTATTGTTGTCATATTTTATGTTTTAGTGCAGGAACCATGTTTTGGGGCTATTATACATCATTTGGAGCAAGAATCTGGTCGATCGGAAAAGCGCAACTCACTGACTAAGGCCCTGGTACGGACCGTATTAGCCAATATGGACCAGAGCCCCAGTACGGACCAAAGAAGGCTAAATACGCATTAACTCCTGCAGCAACACAGTGGGAGTACGGTCCGTATTAGCCAATATGGACCGTACCCGAGACACCCTTTGGTGAAATCTTTGACAGCTGTATCCAGATCAGATAACTTGGATTCCACTCATCTCCGCGCCCCTTCACTCCTATATTAGGCCTATGGACTGAACATAAACATATATTTGTATCTTTGGTGTTTATATTTTCTTAAGTGAGAAGAGAGGAGTGTGTAGAGATTAAGTAGGAGGGTACTTCATGTATGGTTGTATCTTTCTCTTATCTCTTTGTAAACATGTCGTGGGGACACCCAATATAACCAAGATAGTAGGGCGGCATACCCAATAAATGAAGTCTGAATTCTTTTGGGCTAATCACAGATCTCCTTGCACCAATCGAGACAAGCCTTAACGGAATCTCTTGATTAGTTGGGTGGTTGCTAGGCGAAAGCGGTAATCACAGATCTCCTTGCTCCCCTCTGGACGTTTGATTTGTAATTCGGATTAAATTTAGAGTTAAAATTGAAATAAATTTGTTGAATTTTGATTGGTAATTAGAATTATAAGTCAAAGCATAAGAAATTACAAGTCAAAGCATTAGAAAATACAAGTTAAAGTATTATTTTTTATCGAGTACCTAATTGGTTAATGAATTTAAATCCGATTAAATATTTAAATCCAATTCGATATTTTTTTGTCCCTCCTGATGAAAATCTTAGATCCGCCCCTGATTTTTGGTCCTGCTTCACGCCGTGCCAACGCTTGGGAGATCACCTGCTTGTTCACCGGTCGGAGAGGGAGAGGAGATGCCATCTCCCACATCTAATACTGTCTAACAACTCTCTTCTCTTTCTAGTGAAATTTTATCTTAGAATGAGGTTATCCAAAACTTTTAGATAAAGAATATTATCTGATCAAAATTCACGGGATACATTAATAAAAAGCGGACATCTTAAATATACATGTCAATTTGCAAAAGACGGTTTGAATTTAACCTGAGCGAATGAGATATCTTTGATGATACCAAAAATTTCTTCTATAGTAAAGCGACAGTTACACTGACTCCATAGTTTGAACACGCTGTCCCCATAATAATTATATTTAAACTATTTAGATAAATAGTTTATTAAAAGAATAGACTTAAAATGTATTATTAATGTTGTGCTCTAATCGTATTATGTTTTTATTTATGTTTTTAAAGTTCAAAATAGTTCATTTGAATCCCTCAACATGATTTTCGTATTAAAATGTATCTAAAGACAAATTTTTATATTTTTTTGAAATTTATTTTACTATTTGTTTTAAATAAATACAAAAACACTGTTTTGAATTTTTTTTATTTTGATAAAAAGTTATTGATCGTTTCATTTTACTGAAATAAAAGTGACCAAGTTTTACAAAACAAAAGAGAATCACTGTTTTGGATGGTCCATAATCAAATAGTGGTTTTGTACCGATATAAATAAAATAGTAAAAAAATTTCAAAAAACAAATTTGGTAAGGAAATTTTAATATAAAGATCATGTTCAGCAGTTCGGATTGACTTTCAGACTTTGAAAACAAAAATAAGAATGTAAAATGTAATTGAAGCACAAAATCAATGGTGTACTTTAACTCTACTCGTATTAAAATGTATTATTTTTATAATTTCTGTTCCTTGAATTTATGATTTGCACTATTCTTTTTGAAATATAAATATAAAATTTCTTGATTATTATATACATTATCACATGTTTACGATCTTCATTTATATTTTGTAATTTATAATAATTACATAAGCCGAAGTTGCATTGATGTCTCAAAATTTAAGAGGAAAATAAAATGGATTCATCCCCCTTTGCTCCCTAGGATCCGTACAACAGCGTACATTTTCTTTCGTTGTAAGTTGTAACGCTTAATTACGGTAATTAAAAAGTTTCGAGAAAGGGAGAGATCTCGGAAATTAATGTAAAAAAAAAAAATCACTCTCGGTTGTGGGTTAATTGACGAAATTGCCCCTCAACGTCTCCATCTCTACTTTTTTTCTTCAATTCGAATACCTACGGTGCACGGAAGGCATAATTCCGCTACTCGGTGCCGTGGTGCTAACTATAATAAAGATCCTCTGTGACACTCTCAACGTAACTAGCTGTGCAGACAATGACTGCGGAAATGCTTCACCACACATTTCCCATAACACAACTCACTACAAGTATTCGCCGCAGTGGTTTCATGTTTAGTGTGAATTTTTCTGTGTAGAGGAATATGTAACGGATCGTAATGCTGTCACTGAGGTTTGGAAAAAAGAAAGAAATAATGACGACATCAAGTGACACGTGTCCCACCGAGAGCGAGTTTTTTTTTTTTTTTTGAGTTGAAGCCCTTAGGCATATTATATTAAAGAAAACTAAAGCGATTACATTGTCTTAAAAAACAAAAAATAAAGTTCTACCTCTAACCCAGGGACAACCTTCCCTTTAAACTAAAAGACAAACTGAAGCTAACAACTACTGGAGATAATTAAAAGGACCGCTCCGTTCATTCTTGTGAAAATAAGAGAGTTTAGGAGACCTATCCGTAACTTTCCCTTTTCTTCTACAGAGGTCTCCGCTTCTCGCTAAACGACAAACAAACAAATATCCCACAGACCACAGTACCAAACACTAGGGATTTATTTACTAAATCTTTAGAGTGAGGCTATGGTGCTATGCATAGCACGGATGGCTAGTGTACTACGGCTCAATATGGTACTTTTTGAAATCCTAACGGTCGATCCGACCGTTCAATGTGATAACCATATGAATATGTACTTGCAAACTAAATTTTATATTTTTTCGAATTTTTTTACTATTTTTTCAGATAGGTAGAATTTTGATGGTCCAGAATTTTCAAAAAACACTGATTTTTATACCTATCTGAAAAAATAGTAAAAAAATTCGAAAAAATATAAAATTTAGTTTGCAAGTACATATTCATATGGATATCACATTGAACGGTCGGATCGACCGTTAGGATTTTAAAAAGTACCATATTGAGCCGTAGTACACTAGCCATCCGTGCTATGCATAGCACCATAGCCTCACTCAAATCTTTATGTATCGTCCCTTTGAAGTTTTAAACTTTTATTGCAATGTTAAGAGTCTTAAACTTTTATTGCAACATAGAAATATTGGATTGAAAAATATTTACAATAATACTAATTACGGGCAATTTCTGTTCAGATACTCTAAGATTTTCGTCACAGAAAAAAGTTCGAAATATCCTACAAAAATTGAAGACAGTATATAATAATTCTGAGTTTCACAAGGGTCGGAATGTGAATTTCGTAAATTTTTCTAAGCAGGCCTTCCCTCGTACAGTTGGGTCCCTTATTTGTAACTACAGCCCATTAAGTTCTCCCTATACTCTAAACTGCCACTAGTGCACAGAATAAAAAGACTACACAATCCAGTTATTACCTCTCTCTGATCTTCTGTGTACTCAACTTCGTATCCAACTCTATTTCTACCTACTGAAAGCCAAATCCGTTCCACAAACTCATCCAGTTACAGAGATACTGCTGTAACAGATCAAAAGGTAACTGTAGTTACACACCGCCTTTACTTCTCTGTTCCCGAGGTGGGTACCGCGCGCTCTCACACGGGCAGTAGCAGGTCGTACAGGTGCGGACACGAGGCTGAGGCCAAGCACTGTAGCACAGTGGCTCATATGCCCTCGGGTCCTAGGTTCGATCCTGGCTAGTAGAATTTAGAGTGTGTGCCTACGGCTTATGTAAAAAAGAAAAGAAAAAAAGACACGAGGCTGATGTCAAGCAGTTTCTCGCGTCGTACGAACCCGGGGTCAGTTTGGTAATTTCTCAAGACCCTGTCTTTGCCCATGGTTTGATTGTATGGGACACGTGGAACGATCTCACGTCTGTACTGAACCACAACTATGGGCCTTGCCACGTAGCCAGTGCGCCTTATCCTCCAGTTCCTCACTTCTGTGAAATCATTCGCATATCCGCTTTGGAGCAACTGAAAGTTTCCATATGCGCTTAAAAGTATTTTTTTTCTTCATAAATTTCAACAAGTTCATTTTAACTATAGTTTCAACGGTCATGCATTACATTCGTAATTACTAATCAATGTAGTCAAACGTTACAGATTCATATCTGTTTGTCAAAATTAAGATAACGAACGAAAAAACTAAAGGAATATTGATGAGTGGACTTATTAAATTTATAAAAAGCGATTTTCAATAGATACGTTAGTATATTTAAGAATGCTTGTCATTTATTCATTTATTTGAACAAAAAATAAAGTCATTACGTATATTATTTCAAAATAGCTACACGACAATATATCACTAAAAGCTAACCGAGCAATTGATTTCTACTTAATTAGCTCGTTTTTGTAACCAATCGTAATGCTAGATAACATAACCAATCGTCGCGCTTGATTAGTTATCTAAAACATTATAAATATGTATGTACGCCAACATAATATTTTATCTTATAGTAAAATCTATTTATTGACATTCATCTATCAACGCTGTTATATTTTAGATAATGTAATTATATTACATGATTACTTTGTATGTATTTAAAATCAATATAATTTAAATGAGTTCTGAAAATAAAAAATTAAGACAACTACACAGATACATCAATATCTTGATGATGCACATTTCTAAATTGATCATTTTATTATTTTTTTCATAAATATTTTTGTTTATTCTTTCTAAAAGCATTGAAATAAAAGTTTAAGTTCGTCATTGTCAAAAACTATACAAAAATTTAAAACAAGTTCATATAAGTAAACTTGAAAATGTTTTCGTTCGTTAAACTTTTCAATTCCATTTTAAAATTGGATTTTATTTCGTAATTAACTTTCTATATTGTTTTAAACAAGTAATGGCGATGTTCCCTGCTACATTTCGTGGAGATCCCGATCAGTGCCACTCAACAGTTCTACTAACCGGGTCTTTTTAAATCGCTCTCACCACTATCTCAAACCCTCCTCTTTCTTCTTCCCAAAAAGACCGAAACCATGGCGAAATCGCTCCCTCTAACCCGTCTCTAACCTTCGGCCTAAGCCCTCAAGATTTCTCAAAATCTCAAAACCTCTCTGAGATTCTCGTCTTACGAAACTGTACTCTCTCCCCATAAAGTTTTTGCATCCAATCGGTGTTTTCGGGTTTCTGGGGATGGAAAATAGACAGTAGAGGGGTATTTTGCGGATTCCAGTGTGATGCCATTCCAAACTAAGATCCAACCCATGGACTTGGGATCAGCGGCCAGGATTGATCCGGTGAGGCCTCGGCCATCTCTGCTTCGCCGCTTCTTTGTGCCGAGGACCACCGTCACGGCAGCACCAACTAAGGCTGACGTTGACAGGGACTCCGACGACTCAGGTGGGGGCGGAGTAAGGGCTGATGTGGACTGCACGGTGTCCCTGGATCGCATGGTCCTGAGCTTTATGGAGGATAATACTGAGATGAACAAACCACTCAAGAGCCGGTGTAATTGCTTTAACGGTAACTATGACAAGAGCTCAGACGATGAAATCGACTTGCTGTTTGGTGATGTAACTCCTGTTTTGCCAACTCCTGGAGATGCCTTGGAGATCATCAAAGTATGGAACCTTCTTAATTTGAGTTATATGTGCATAATGCAAAATAAGATTTGGACTTTATTTTGAACAAAGATATTCAATGAGGGTTGTTTTTGTAACTTTACAGGGTTTGGTGCCGTGTACAAATGTAACGGAGAGAAATCTATTGGCTGATACATCCAAGATTATGGACAGAACTAGGAGCTTCAAATGCGGCAAGTCAGAAACCCGCAAGTTAGTCTGTGATGGGCTCAAATCGCTCGGGTATGATGCGGCTGTGTGCAAGTCCAAATGGGAGAAAACCACTTCCGTCCCTGCTGGTAAGTCATTTTACTGCAATTTCCGTGTTAGATTTACTTATTCATTGTTTGCCTTAACTGTCTGATGTATAAGTTTCAATTTTTGGGAAATTGCGGAGACACCTTCTAAGCCTCCACTCAGAGGAGGAAATTGGAAGGGTTAAATTTCTCCTTTGAAAAGGAAATACGAACTTTTCTGGGGTTGTACGTAAAGTTTAGTTCTTAATTGAAATAAGCAGATAGCACCTAGCAGGTTAATCATTGCCAATTAGGAAAGTTTGTTGCACTAATATTACAGAATAAGAAATATAAATAATGTAGCACTTGTCAAAATTACCCCTTCCTTTGTCTTACACTTCTGATTATCCCTAATATAATTTGAAACTGAGCTTCTAAAATTCCGATCAAAACAGGAGAGCATGAGTACATAGATGTGATAACCGGTGGAGCCCGCCTGTTGGTAGAGGTTGACTTCCGTTCCGAGTTCGAGATCGCACGGTCAACCAAGACGTACCGTACCTTGCTCCAATCCCTGCCATCCATCTATGTCGGCACTACTGATCGGTTAGTCAAAATTGTCGCACTCGTGACAGAGGCAGTGAAACAGAGCATGCGCAAGAAGGGGCTCCACTTCCCGCCTTGGAGGAAGTGTGAGTACATGAAATCGAAGTGGTTGTCGAAGCATGAGAGGTTGGGGATAGCGAGCTTGGATTCGCCAGGTGACGATAAACGTGATATCTCGGTCAATTTTGAGGTGTGTAGTGTGGAGAAGATAACAGTAGTGGTGCGCCCGTCGGAGGTGGTTATCGGCAAACTGAAAAATAAACCGGTGGCCGGATTAACAGCTGTCCTGTGAGAGGCGAGGCGGTTTTGAAGGAGCTATTGAGGGGTCCTTTTATTTATTTTTCTTTTCTTTTTGGGGTTTTTTTTTTTTCTCATTTTGGAGAACAGAGAAAATAGTTGGTGCTGTTGGGTGTTTTCTGGAGAAAAGGGGTGACGTGTTTTTTTTTTTGCTATAACACCTCCCGGTTTGTAAGAGCTTGTGGTAAACTATTTGCTAGTGAAATTAGTAAGAGACTAGTATTATTCTATAAATGGCTTATAATAGAGTTTAATTTTATGGAAATTCTCTGCTTCAATTTTTTTATTTTGCTCTTTTTTGGGTTGATTTTATGAAGCTCTCCCCTACATTTTAAATTTAAACAAATATAGTATTTTCCTAATGAGTGTTAATTAGTCTTTTTAATTTTATTTTAGCTTAACCATCTGGCTTTGAAATCCTATTGAAACTGCCAATTAACTTTAAATATGTTGATCAACCAAATCATGTGAGAGAAGAATCTAATGTTAAAAATCGAGTAGCTAAGTTAGTAGAGCGACTACAGCTTTAGCTGTTGTCCTAATTGTTTGAACATATTTTACTCTTAAATTTTTGGGATTACATGTATATTTTTGCATATTTTTCTATTAAGTTTTTGTTAGAATAAAGAATTCTCTTTCAAATAAATCTCATGATCAGAGAATTGATGTTTAATGTACAAACTACAAAATAAAAAAATTAAGATTTATTTTCTTCAACTAAATTTGTTGGAGAAATTTAATGATGAAAAATATATGTGTTTTGATGATGCGGTAAAATGAATACATCAATGGTATTTTAGTGCCTCTTTAAAAAAAGTATAAAATATCTCTTTATATTTAGAAAGAAGGGATATTAAACCTGATAAACAAATATAAGAAAATATAAGGGTATTTTTTGAACCTTTTTCTCTTTACCAAAAGAGGAAATATAGTACGAGCAGAGTCGGAGGCAGTTACTGAGAAGGGAAACAGAGCACTGTCGGCAAGAGAAAGGGAAGAATTTAAAGGGCTTCTGAAATTTGACCCCTTTTATTTTTAATAAAATTTATCTTTTGGTCCTTGGTGATTATTTTATTGCTCAGATATGCGGTGACTGGAAGTTAGAGAGAGAGAGAGAAAAGAGTTCAGGTCAGGTCTGGTATCCGTGCCTCGTGCCATCTCGAAAATCGTGCAGGTAAAGAATCCCCATAGGAATTGCGTGATCTCTCCCTCTCTCTCTCTCTAGCTTTCTGTTGTTAATTTTTTAATTATTTTATTCTGGGTTTCTTTATTTATCCCAGGTATTATTCCAGTCGAGTCGGAATATAATATGCTCTGTTCTTGGACTTGAAAATATCGTGCTTAGCTCCGTTCACTTTTCTTGTTCCCCTCCGTTTTCTTTGAAAGGTAGGTCTCCATTACCTGTTGGAGAGAAACGAACGGCCAAAATTACCAGTTTGGACTTGAGAGGTTTTGGAAAAATTGGCATTCATATTTACTGTCTAGAATAGCAGAATCTTTCAACCTTCTGCTTTAACTGACGTAATCCACATTTTTTCTATTTTCTACAACAATCTACATTTTCTCGTACTCATAGTCTTTTACAGAACTTGGCGCTAATAGCCTAATACCACTTGGCAAAATTTTCGTCGGAGATTTGGTTTAGTTGTGGTCCCGCATCAGCACTGCGTAAATAAGCGTAAACTTCCATGGGTACTAAAACTGCTGCGTTCGCAGTGAAACTCTTTTTCAGTATGGGGTTTGCAATCTTTGAAAATCTGGGAAGCAATGATCACGCTTTTTCCCAGGCCTTGGATGTAGAGGGGGCAAAAGGTAACGAAAAATGAAATCGAGGGGGGTAAACGATAAAAGTAAGTAATGAAAGAGTACTGGGACGGTGACCTCTTGTTGTTTCGTAGTGGGGGCAGTAGGCAAGGCTCCGACTTTGAGGCGAATAAAGCTAATCACACTTATTAGGCCTTAATCCTATTACAATAATTTTTCACCTTACTCCCTCGTTTTCATATTTATTGTTTCCCCAAGTAGAGAAACCTAAATTTAATTAAGATCACCGCTATACAAATTAGTAGGGGTGTAAATGGATCCGGATTATCCGACATATATCCGCTCTGAATTCGGATCAAACGAATACAGATAATTTCAGATACGGATCCGAATATTTATTGGATAATCAGTATAGTATCTAGATCCGGATTCGAATTCAGTCAGGAATGTCTAAACGGAGCGGATATCGGATCTATCCGAAACCCGTTTTGTAAGGATGTAAATAGAGCCTAGTAAACGGATTTTTGGAACCCGTTGTTGGATTGTGCAATAATCTACTTGTTTGTTTGACTATATTTGCAAAACATATATTTGTTAAATTTTACAGTTTCTTGTCTTGAGATATTGTGCAGGTTCATGACGATATAAATTGTTACATATACATCAAGGATGCATAATCAATTGCAATACTAATCAAGGATGAGTCATGAAGAACCAAGCATTGGACTTAGAAGCATCACCTCAGATTAGGTTTAGATATATGTAAAATTGGTAAAGTATGTTTAAGACTGTGCTAATTTGGGCTAACCGTTGCAACGGTTTAATTAAGCGTCGTAATAGTTTAATTCAATACCTCAGAACTCAGCCATATCAATTTAATTCGTTGCAACGCTCAAATAACCGTTGCAACGGAATAAATCAAGTTCGGACCTCAAAACTTCCAGAGAGATCCATTGTAGCAACCGTTGTAACGCTTATAAGCATTAGAGTTTCTCAGCGCAGCCAAACCTGCTAACTGGGCTTAAACGTTGCAACGCTTAATCCGTTGCAACGGTTGATGCCAATTACCTTATTTTGTTTCTCTCTCCATAAATAGAAACAAAATCTAGGTTTGGATTATCACTCTAGCCGCCCCCCAATTGCAATATTCTTAACTCTTTTCAGATCTAGAAAAAGTCATTGTTGCTTGTGCACACAACTTCAATATTCATACAACAATCTCAAGCATACTCAACCACAATCAATCTTGTGTAAGAAGTAGAGTGATTCGTGTAAGATCATCTTGTTTGTATCACACATTTGAGCCTTTAATGCTCGTGAGCCATTTCCGTGCTTGGGCCGAGTGATTTCTCAAGTTTTATAAGGGCTCATCGGTTCCACCGTGTACTCCTTTCTCATTGGGTAAAGAAAGGCACGTCATCTCGAAAGCCGCAAGTCCTGAAGACGTAGGTATTAGTGTCGAACTCCGTAAACAACTCTCGTGTCAAGTTATGCTTGTTTCTGCCAAGAATGACACGTTAGTTAAAAGTAGTTAGATTTAAATTTTTAAAGGCCCTATATTCACCCCCCCCCCCTCTAGATGCCTTATGGATCAACAAGTGGTATCAGAGCAGGAAAATTCAAATTAAGACACTTAATTTGAATCTTTAAATTATATCTAATAATGACAGCAATGATCCCAAGAAATGTCAAAGAACCACCAATTCTAACCAATTCAATTAAAAACTATAGTTATTGGAAAAGACAAATGATCAATTACTTTACTGTGATTGAAGTATGAGATATTGTTCAAAATGGATATATTGCCGAAACCGAAACCAATTCAACCCAACTTACCGCCAACTCAAAATTGAAGAAGAAAGAAAATAATAATGCGGTAAATGTTATTTATAGTTAGGTTAGTGAATCGGTAGCCATGATCTTTGGTAACATGACTAGTGCCAAAGAGATGTGGGAAGCCATAATTAACAAATTTGAAGATAATGCCTAAATCAAACAAACCAAACTCACTGGCTTAGAAACAAGATTTGAAATGTTTAATATAGGAGATGGTGAGTCAGTTGAGGATGTATAATAGGATGTTACAAATACAAAATGAATTTGTTGAATTAGGAGAACTCATCTCTAACAATAAAGTTGTAGGAAAGATTTTATGTGTGATGCTTAGGAGACCAAGATGTGAGTCGATGATAAGCGCTCTTGAGGTCCTCTCGGGAGTTCAAACATGAACTCTGGATGAGTTATTTGCACATCTTTGAAGTTGTGAAGAGAAACTTCGACAAACTGTAGAAATCGAACCAAAAGCCAAAACCATAGCTCTTCCCGCACAAAGACAAAAATTCTACAGCTCCTCAAATATTCTACCCTCAAATGACCATTTTCTAAACAAAATAAGCCAAGAAGCCTCAAAAGATTCCCTCCTCATATCCAAAATACTTCAAGGCATGTTAGAATTTGAACAAAAATATAACAAGAAACGTGAAGAGAAGAACAAGAGAGCAATGCGCATAACTTGTCACAAGGAATGACACTCAATGCAAACATGCTACAAACTCTTCCCTAGAAACAAGGATGAAGGAGGAAGAAGATCGACAATCAAGGCCGACAAACGATAGATATCAAGGTAAGAAAATGTTGAAAGCCTTGTAAGCCATGTTGAATGGAAATTATGATGTGAAAACTAATGAAGAATCCGACATGGAGGCAAATGATGAACAAGAGGTCAACCTAGCCTTGATGGCTAATTATGATGAAGATTCCAATGTTGATATGGAAGAGATCATTGTCAACAACAATATCACCAACAAATTTGCTATCAAAATTCTTAGAGAAGTGGCCAAGTCTAGGAACAAAAGGAAAGACTCAAGTGGCGAGTCATCTAGCACCTCAAATAAGGTACATTTAAATTTTAGTTTAAATGAGTATGAATCCGAAAGTGAATCTATTAGCAACTCATTAGAAACCAAATAGACTCAAACTAATTTGTCAAATGATCATACATTTACAAATGAACCAAGCATTTTCTATAAGACGAATCTAACCTCCAACAATGAAACTAGGTTGAGAAAACTCCTAGATGAGGCAAATTCGGATTTGCTTGATAAAGAAGACATTATACAAAGGTTAAGGTCTAAGATTCTTGAGCTTGAACCCAAGGCAAAAGAGTTAGAGTCACACACTTGTGAGTCACATTTAGAAGATTTGGAGTCTATTAGACTAAACGCAAATAACCTACTAGATGAAAATAAGAGTTTAAAAGTGACACATCCAATACTAAAAGATAAACTTAAAAGTTGTGAACTCAAAATAAATGAATTACAAATGTCTAGTAGAAGTAATAATTGTCAAACACATACAGGTGAGATTGAGATTTTAAAAGTTAGAATACAAACATTAGAGACCGAGAATAAGGTTTTAAGGTCACCTAATAATTTTTTTTATTCCTATAAGGCATTGTTTTTTAATTATATTTTTTGCTGAATTACAACATATATTTATTGCTTTTTAAACCTCTTAAAATTTGTTAATTAGCATTTGTATCTTAAAGTTCATATAACTCAATTATCCGATAATTATTCGTTTTGTATCCGTATTCGTGGATTATTCGTTCTTTATCCGTATCCGTTTAAGATGGATTTGATTTTACAATTTGACATCCGTTTACTATCTGTATCCGTATTTGTATCCGCTCATTGGAATGTGGATATGGATATGGTATCAGCATTATCCGCTCCGTTTTCACCCTACATATTAGGCCTTAATCCTGTTACAATTAATCATTCAAATTAGTCCCTCATTTTTTTATTATTGTTTTTCCTAGGTCGAAAACTAAATTTAATGAAAATAACCCTGAAAAACTTGTCTAATTATTTTCAAACAGAGGAGAGTTCGAATGTCTTCACTTAATGTGCCTTCATTATACCTCTATTTTTTATTTTTTAATAATATTTTTAAATAAATATATCAAATTAAATATTTTAGATTTGATCTACATTATTTTATCTACGTCCACATAAAAATTTATAAGTTTTTGAATTTTATTTTCTATTAATCAATCAGTTTAAATCACCGTTCAAAATTTTTTCACATTTTTGTAAGCTCTTGATATCAATAAAAAAAAGTTAAAATATTATAATCTTTTACACATGTACAGAGAACATGATATAGATCATATTTGACAGTTAAATTTTAAAGTTAAGTTATTAAAATTTAAAAACAGAGGCACAATGGAGATAAAAAAGACATTGTTACCCTCGTTGAAATGGTGGAGGAACTAAAATAATGATCAAATTTGAAAATATATAATTTTGCGGAGAAATGCGAAAAAAGTAATGTTTAGTTGGTACTAACTTATAATTATATGCAATACGTAGGTGTATAATAAAACATGCAAATTAGTGGATGTGGTTGAACAGTCCAGGGGAGGCATTAACAGCACGCGAAAAATTAAGAAGAAAACAAGTGTTTGAGTAGGTCCAGAGTGGAAAAAACGTGTCGTGCCGTGACTAACACGCTGTGATTTTGGTCTCGTGCCGTGCCGTGTCGTGCCATGACCAAGTTAATTTTTCATGTGCTGTGCCGTGATCAAAATATCAAGGAGTGATCATAGCACGCGAATGGTCACGCCGGCCGTGTCTAACGTGCCGTGACCATACGTGACTCGCGTGACCATTTAATCATAATTTAGGTTAGTTTATTCAAGATTCACCATTAAATCAATATCTAATGATCATAATTACACATGACTCGCATGATTACGTGCTGTGATTAAATCTTTTACTTGTCGTACCGTGCCGTGCCAAAGTTTCAAAAGATGAACACGGCACGGGACACGCGAGTCACGGTATGTACCTGACATGCGTGCATTACTGTTTTGTACCGTAACAGTGCCGTTCTGTACTGTAACCGTGTTGTTTCGTGACGGAACTGTGCGATTTTTCCCACTCTAAGTAGGTCTATACCCTCGTAATAACGAAATGTATTAATTGTAGAGATAATACATTTTGCCTCCATGAAAGCTACCTCTCACCTACTCTCTCTCTCTCTCTCTCTCTCTCTCTTTCTCCCTTTCGATTTTTTTAAAGCCTTCTAAAGATACATCAAAGCCGTACTTCCTTTTTTTTTCTTTTGCAAACTTGCTTTGGCCCGCCTGTTGAACGCAAATGCACTCTGGAGTCGGGTCCTGACAATTTTGAGTTTGGATTCGGACCGTCCTATTAGAATTTGGGTCAATACAATTCGAGTATAATTTACAGGTTCCCTACAATATTTGTTATGATTTTGATCGAACGGTTCAGATTCATATTTAAACTTTGAGTTACTTTAGGAGATTATAATTCATCGGGAGTCCTGACCGTATCAGAATCTGGACCAGTATCCTCTGCGGGGTTATCCCTTGCGGAGTCGTGCGGAGCTTAATCTGGTCCGTTCGTTTTGATCGGACGGACCAAATCATATCTTATCGGAGCAGGGAAATTTTGTTATTTTTTTTCAATTCAGGGAAGATCTAATCTGGTCTGTCCGATCAAAACGAATGGACCAGATTAAAAGCTCCGCACGACTCCGCAGGGGGTAACTCCGCAGAGGATGCGAATTTATCAGAATCTAGATTCCAGATGTTTGGGGTATAAACGGATTGAGTACGTATTTGATAGTGAAAAAATTTATATTTGTATCAGTTTTTATTTTCAAATACGGATACAGGTTGTATATTAAATGAATACAAATATTATATAATTCGGATCTCTAATTTAGATATTATAACAAAATTAATTTATTATTCAACAAATTATTTTTCTTATTAGAAAATAAAAGTAACACAATATGGATATAATTCGAATATTCGATTATTATAGTGAACAGTATAATTTTTCTCATGTTAAACAAGTTACATGATTGCAAAATATATTTGTAGTTAACAAAAAGTAATTATCAACATAACAATATTTTAAATCTGAACATATCTGATTATAAAATAAACGAATATCTAAAAATTTAAAACATACAAATACAAATAATTATGTGTATCTGCTTCCGAAACTGAAACTATATTCATATCCCTATCTACATAAATCACATCTGTATTTATATATATGTATCAACAAATTCTCTATATCATCAAAGTTCGAATACGAATCCGAATACAGATGAGCAAACGGGAGAAACTACACTTGCATGTCTATTTACAATGGGTATTTTCTTTTGGAAGTTTATTGAACTTTGTCTAATGTTTTATAATTATAGATTGGTTAAAATATTCTGGTTGAATTTACTGAACATTTGTTATCTATAAAGTAAAAATTATATAAAAGTTTGCATATTAATCATGATAAAAAAAAATTAAAAGTGAGAAATAGTAATTTTTTTTTTATAAAAGTATGCAACTGAGTTATTTCCAAATCTTTGATATCTAGATGACATTGAATACTTTATATTAACCGTTTCAATATTTGAAAGTATAATTTTGTGCTTCAGATGAATATAGATAATGCTAATTCAGTTATGTTACGTTTTTGCCTACTATCTGAAAATAATTTGTTTATAATGTAAAATTATCTTTTTGTTGTGTGGATTTGATTGGTATATTATATATGATTCCATATTTGAATGATTTAAAAAGTAATGAACATTAAGGGCTTAAATTAGATAAATTAATTTCTACTCTTTTAGTTGATATTTGATAAATTGCTTGGGGGTAATAATTATTATTAAATTTTCATGAATTTTATTCGAAGAACTTTTGGTATATCGGGATTTAAGAATCAATTTTTATATATATTTTGTGAACACACAAATATATATATATATATACTTTGTGACTCATTCAAGACCGCTTGTACTACACACACGATACAACTAAAAATATAAAAATAAATATCGACTCAAGAACAACTACAATTATAATCATACAACCAGTTTCATTCACATACCAAAATTATAGTTTTAAAAAAAACTCGGCAACTAGTAATGAAAAGCAATAAGAGAGCAATTAAGACAAGTAAAACAATAAGTTGGCAAAACATGATAGAGAAAATTACTGTGTCATTGTGCAAAAGGCACAACAAACTTTATTATTTTTTTAACAAAGGCAGAAAAGCCCATTTCATTTCTGAAATATAATAATTACAAAAACCAGTTCAACTAGCCATAAGCTAGTCTGCGCCTTTTACCGGCATAACGGCATAATAGAAAGGAAAATAAGCAGAGTAATATAGCCGGTATATCAGCCAAGAACAAGAGCTGTCTAAACGCCAAAAGTACGATAGAGTTGATTTAACTAAGCCACAAAGTAATGGGTTAGGGAGAACTACTATAATCACAAAATGTAACTGTCTCTGTATCTTCATTCATGGGGAAGATGCTTAGCCGGATTCTGGTAAACCACCATCTCCAAAGGCATATAGTTGTCCAAGGTATATCAACAAACTTTATTTTGAGTTGGCATAAATGAGTTATTTGTAAAAAAAGATAATTTGTGATCAAAGTTTTCTTTTGTATGATTTTTTTCAATTTCCTTGCGAGACATTAATTATAGTGAATTTTGTTCAATTTTTGAGATGGAATCGAGATCGTACCAACATAACGGACATTACAAAATTTGAAGGGTTTATTCGAAGTAGATATATTATTTAAGATCAATTCGAGGATTAAATTTTTCAGTTTTGAATATTCACAAAAAAAAAATAATCTTATTTCAAATGAGAGATTTATTCGTAGAAGAAATATTATTTTAGTCATAATTAGACTAAAGATTGATCCGAAGGGAACTAATTTAAAAAAAATAAAGAAGATAAGTAGGAATTTGAAAGTCTGAGGACCACAACTAAATAAAGCATGATATTCAAATTCAACGGACCAAAATTGTAATTTTTTTTGAAGAAAATCTTAAATCTTGCGGATACCCCTAGCAAAGCAATGGAATAGGGTTTTGTCAAAAAAAAAAAATCGGACAATTTTTATTTAAACTTGTATTCAAACCGGTCAATTTACGTTGAGATTCGTACGAATGATTTAAACTTAATAAATTTAAACGGTTCTATAAATCTAAATCATTCGTGTGAATTTTAATAACGATCAGACGATTTAAGTATGACTTTGAATAAAACTTTGTTCAAGGTTTTTTTTTTTAACAAACACCCCACCTAAAAGCAGTATAAGAAAATGCGGTTCATGCGGCTGCATATGTGTATGCGGTTGGCAACCGCATAGAAAATCAATATGCGGTCTAATATGTGGTTCCGCATATTCGGCCGCATATTCAACCACATATTCAGCCGCATATTTTTACCGCATATTTGGCCGCATATTACCACATACTTGTTTGTATGATACCGAATATTACCCCATACCGCATTTTACCGCATATTACCGCATACTACTGCATACTTGTTTATATATGTATGAATTCTCATTTTAAAATCCGCATATATAAGTACCGCATGAAAACCGTATATGCGGCCGTATACCGTATATGCGGTATGTGGTGGTCTTCCACATACCGCATGAAAACCGCATTTTATAACCTTGCCTAAAAGTAAGAGCCTGTTTGGCAGTCTTGAGTTTAATGGAAATTATATGGTTTTTGATCAAAATAGGATTGTATTCCCAATAGCCGTTCACCAGGCCTAATTTGATTCCAAAGAATTCTTATGAGTTATCCATATTTCTCCATTGGCAGTGTAAATTTTTTGAAAAAGCAAACCCACACTCAGACCAAATAAATTTATTCCCAATCTCTCTCTCCTCTCTCTATCCTCTGTCAGTGACTTTATTTTTTTCTTCTCTCTAAAGAACTTTATAATGACATAGTAGTAGGTATATATATAAAGAGACCAATTTTATTGTGAGTGGCTACTTTACTTACATAAACATATGAGGGCATATGTTTATAAGTTATTTTTGTGTTTTCGAAATTCAAATAGTCAATCTGAAGCGCTCAACATGTTCTCTATATTATAATGTGCTTGGAGACCAAATTTTACATTTTTTGGAATTTTTTACTATTTTTTTAGAATTTTTCAAAACAGTGTTTTAATATGACAAAAAAATAAAAATTAAAAATTAAAAACACTGTTTTGAAAAATTCTAAAAAAAATAGTAAAATTTTTCCAAAAAAATGTAAAATTTGGTCTCCAAGCACATTCTAATATGGAGAACATATTGAGCGCTTCAAATTGACTATTTGAATTTTGAAAACGTAAAAATAACTTATAAGCATATGCCCTCGTATGCTTATGTAAGTAGAGTAGCCGACCTCCAACTTTAATTATTTATAAAATCCAAGTGGAACTAAATTGATCAGGACGGATTCAGACAGTTAATTTTTTATTTTATTTTTACAAATTACATAAAAATTTAAATTTAAATTTGTGAGTTGGTACGTTGTTACTCATTGTTTTGCAACATGCTTGTTATGAAAGTTTGATTATCTAAGTAGAAAAGAAACACATGCTATTTGTATAAAAATTATAAATAATATGAAAACACATTACAAAATGTACATTAAATAATAACATGCTAAATTTTCACCATGAAAAATGTCTAAACATTAATTAGTCTATACTTGATCTATGAGTGAGGCTATGGTACTATGCATAGCACGGATGGGTCCGTGCTACGGCTCCAAATTTGAGTTTTCAAAATCCTAACGGTCCATCCAAACCGTTCAACATGATTATAAAATAAATATGTACTTGCAAACCAAATTTTACATTTTTTCGAATTTTTTTACTATTTTTTTAGATAGGTAGAAAATCACTGTTTTTGGATGGTCCAGAATTTTCAGATCAAGTGATTTTCTACCTATCTAAAAAAATAGTAAAAAAATTCGAAAAAATGTAAAATTTGATTTGCAAGTACATATTCATTTTATAATCATGTTGAACGGTTTGGATGGACCGTTAGGATTTTGAAAACTCAAATTTGGAGCCGTAGCACGGACCCAACCGTGCTATGCATAGTACCATAGCCTCACTCCTTGATCTATATAAAATAATTATTATTACACAATAAAAAATTATTTGATTATTTGCCACTAATTAAAAAATTAAAATTAGAAGAGCATCATGATATTACCCACATATTATTTTGGTATAAAATGAATATATGAGTCAGCAAGTTTTTAAATAGGTGATATTTAAATTGAAATATATATTTTCTAAACAAATTAATAATTTCCTTTCCTAAAAAAATCAATAATTCTCACAACTAATCCCATAATACAACCGAACATTCATTTAATACATTCTCGTTATTATTTCTGTGCCTACCCACGAGTACGAGTTCTCGCAAATTAAAAAATGAGTTCCCAAACTCAGAAAATCTCATCCCATACAATCCAATGACATCTGAACAAGCCCTAAACCTATATGTATAGGAACCTTCACCGTGAAGGAAGAGAGGAAAATTTGGAAAGAAAAGGAAGGAAAGAGAATTCCCGTGGGTGAAAGGGTTAAATGTCACTCTCAACTTTGGTTTTCCTTTCCTTTTCTTAAATTCAAGACTCTCTATCGCTAAAAAGTAAATTACAACTTAGAAAAAAAAAAAAAAATTGGCTACCATTAAGGAGTAAGACATTTTTGTCTCAGCTCATTATCTTCTTTGTTGTCATTAACTAATAAAATTAGGAGTGGTTTGATAGGCATTGTATCATATTCAATCTTACGTCAGATTAGAGTCGTCCGATTTACACATGAACAGATTTATATATAGTTTAGGAGTGCTTAGCCACTACACGATTTTAATTTTTTTAATTTTATATATTAAAATTAAATTGAATTTTTATTTATCTTAAAGATTTTATATAATTCAACTCCCTTCATAAATTATCGGATATGTGTTTGTAGTCTGGCGGTTTAATGTTGGATCATTAATTCAATGTTGGACTAATATGTAAAATAATTATGTATTGTATACTGTCAATTTTATGCTCAATTAAAAGTGATCATTTGCGGTTTATGATTTATTGAGCAATAATGTGTCATATAGGGTGTGGACCTTTAATGTGTAGAACTTAAGAGGTAATATTCAATTTAATTATGGGCTGAATTGAATAATTGCCATAATAGGACAGCCAAAGAGTTCCTTAGGCTGTATATAAAGATTTGGTCCCCCAGAATACAAGGTATCCTGAATTTACTTCTTCTTATCCCATTAGAGAAGAGTATGAGAACTTTGGAGAAGGCAGAACTAAAGGAAATTCTCTAAAGGGCCTTGCTATTCTGGAAGAACCAAATCAGTGGCGATCTCTCGCACAAGACAGTCATGGATTAAGGTACGCTTCCGCTATTCAGTTTTATATTCAACACAGATGGTCCTGCGGTGGTTGATGATGGTTTTCGTCGGACCCAACATTTAAAACTTCAATATGTTATTGTTAAGACTTGAATTCAAATCATGGCCATATATTGTATTTTAAATTTTAGTCACTCTTATCTAAATTTTCTAGTCACGTTCCTAGATCTACAATCAAATTTGTATGAAAATCTTTAATAAAGTATGCACAAATTTTGATGCAGATCAGATGGCTCTGACGGAACACCATACCAAATTTAGTGTCTAGGGACCACCACTCCTTAATTGATACATTTGATATGGAGTTTTTGTTTTACTTTGTAATGAAAATTAACTTGATGTAAGGTTCTGTACCTTTCAATGAAAATTATCTCTAATATTATAATAAGAGGAGGGATTCAATTACACTACTTTTGAGTTACCACAAAGTTACTCTCTTCATTTTTTATATTTACAAAGTCCAAATCTACGATCCAAACTGTTCAACATGATTATCTAAATAAAATGTGCTTGCAGATCAAATTTTACACTTTTTTGAATTTTTTTACTATTTATTAAGTATTTTACAAAAACTAGTCAAATTCAGACCATTGAATTTTGTACCCATATTAATAAATAGTAAAAAAATTCAAAAAAATGTATAATTTGATCTGCTAGTACATTTTATTTAGATAATCATGTTGAACGGTTTGGATCGATGATTTGGACTTTGAAAATGTAAAAAATGAGAAATGTAACTTTGTGATAATTCAAAAGTGATGTAATTGGATCCCTCCTCTTATAATTATTCCTCAAAAATGAATATGTTAATTTGAAATTACACCAACGGATGGGTGAATAATAGAAGCACATTTTATAGTTATTATACATATTTAGGGTTGACAAAATAAATCGCAGCTCATGGTTCGTTCAAGATCGATTCAGAAAAAATTCGTAAATATATCACTTTATTCAAGTCTTAGCTCGATTTGTTCATGTCAGTCCGTTAATGAGCTGATTCAGACTATTAATTGTATCTTAATTTAATTTGAACCGTCTGCTAGCCAATTTTTATGAAAAAAAAACAAGTACCAGAAATAATTAAAAAGAAGGCAAAAAAGAGAGAAATTTACCAAAATGAGAGCCACTCGTTACTATCGCCTTTAATTGTTTAACAATTTATTTGTCTCGATTTTTTCTTAAAATTTGAGCCCTGCGTACATTCCAAAATTCGCGAAGCACGGTGATGCATCGCTTCAATTGTCGATGTTATCCGGAAGGAACTCAAAAAATAATTTGTATTGTTGCATAATTGTGTGTATTGTCGGTATGTAAAGTGCAACTTTTGAATGCATTAAAAATGCTTTTTATTTTTTTTACTTAAATAAATTTGTTGGGTTAAAAATTGTATAACATCCTTCTAATTCTATTCTACTCACTTTTGTATACAGAGAGAGTTGGGTTATGGTGCATTGCAATGTATAGTTTCTCTTGTACATTAAACTATAAATTGTTGGTTTTGATTTTTAAATAACCGATCCAAACGTTCAATTTGATATCCATATTAAAATGTGCTTGGAGTTCAAATTTTACATTTTTTTGAAATTGTTTGTTATTATTTAGAATTTTTGATAGTCACTGTTTTTCTATGGTCTAGAAATTTCTGAAAAGCAACGATTTTTAAAAATTCTAAAAAAATAGTAAAAAAGTTTCCAAAAAATATAAAATTTGGTCTCCAAGCACATTTTAATATGAAGAACATGTTGAGCCATTTAGATCGACTGTTTGAACTTCAAATCCAACGGTTTATAGTCCAATGTACAAGAGGGACTATACATTGCAATGCACCATAGCCCAACTCTCTCTTTTTTTTTTTGAAAAGCTTGGCACTGGCTGCCACATAGCCCAACTCTCTCTCTCTCTCTCTCTCTATATAGAATTGTGCTATTGTACTTCGCAAAGTAAAACGAAGTTGTACTTCACGCTCATATTCTCATTTTCAAAATTCAAAACGTCGATCCGAACCGTTCAAGTTGTTCTCCATATTGAAATGTGCTTGGAGACCAAATTTTACATTTTTTGGAATTTTTTAACTATTTATTAAGCCACTTTGAAAATCGCTGATCCATTGGTCCAGAATTTTTTACTGTTCACAATGGATCAGCGATTTTCAAAGTGGCTTAATAAATAGTAAAAAAATTTCAAAAAATGTAAAATTTGGTCTCCAAGCACATTTCAATATGGAGAACAACTTGAACGGTTCGGATCGACATTTTGGATTTTGAAAATGGGAACGCGAAGTACAAATTTTACATTTTTTGGAACTTTTTTACTATTTATTAAGCCACTTTGAAAATCACTGATCCATTGTGAACAGTAGAAAACAGTAAAAAATTCTGGACCAATGGATCAGCGATTTTCAAAGTGGCTTAACAAATAGTAAAAAATTCCAAAAAATGTAAAATTTGGTCTACAAGCACATTTCAATATGGAGATCAACTTGAACAGTTCGGATCAACATTTTGGATTTTCAAAATAGAAATATGAGCGTGAAGTAAAACTTCGGTTTACTTCGCGAGTACAATAGCCCATCTCTCTCTCTCTATATATATAGAGAGAGATAGACTAATATGCTTTTGGTAGCACTTTGGCCGAAATGCTTCCAATTCAACATCGGGTTTTCAAAGTTCCAACGGTCGATCCAAACCGTTAGATGTGATATCTATATTAAAATCTGCTTGGAGACCAAATTTTACATTTTTTGGAATTTTTTTACTATTTATTAAGCCACCTTGAAAATTTCTGATCACATGGTCCATAATTTGGTTGTACTGTTTTTACTGTTCACCAAGATCAGCAATTTTCAAAGTAGCTTAATAAATAGTAAAAAAATTCCAAAAAATGTAAAATTTGGTCTCCAAGCAGATTTTAATATAGAGGTCACATCTAACGGTTTGGATCGACTGTTTGGACTTTGAAAATCCAATTTTGAATTAGAAGCATTTCGGCTACCGAAAGCATATTAGTCTGTGTATATCTCCATTTCATTATTAAGCACGTTGGGTGTCCGATCCGCCAACGGCTACAATTGAAAGATTAATTTTTGAACTTAATCTCAGCTCTCCAATCACATAATCTATCTTCTTTTGATTAAATGCATCTGTTTAATGTGTAGAAGTTTAAATTTAGCTACAAGCATACTAGCCACACGATGCGTTACAATTAAAATTAAACATACTCTAAAATTTAGCGATATAATTCTCCGTTTCCTTATTTTTTTTTGTTTCCTTATTTCTCCCTCTCCAATTGAAATTTTCTATACGGCGGATTACAATGCAAATCAATTTTTTTTTCACTTCCTTATTTATCTACTTTCTTATTTCTATACATATTATTGTGATAAATGTAGAATATATTTCTAATTTTGCTTTTTTTATTAAAATTTGTCATTTTGTATGAGAATTTATTTTTGTTATCTTATTATATATTCCGTTGCAACGCACGGGCACGATACTAGTATATATATTATATGTATTGATTATCTCCGTGTTGCAGTAAAACTAGTTCTGTCAATATATTATACCTGTCTTTTAAACACTTGATCCACTTACTTTTTTTTTTTTTATCTCTTATCTAAAAGAAGGTGGTATAGAAGATATTAGACACAGAGATGAGATGATGAAATTTTTTTGGAAGAATTTATTATACTCTAAATTTTTTTAATTCAATTCATAGTTGCAATAAGATTCAAGAAACCTAAAAAGAATTAATATCCTTAAGAATACTAAAATTCACTCAATACTAAAAGGAATATATATCCCAAAATAGTACTATAATTGACACTTGTCAGAAAAGACAAATCTAATATCACAATTAACTCAGACAAAAAAAAAAATATAGAATCTTATTCTTTTTATTGTATGACTTTATTGTCGCACTTAATTTATTTCTGCTTTTAATCGAGTGGTGGTAATGTACTTTTGGATGCTTCCATCTTGGCTCAATAAAATATTTTTATTTTTGATGGGATAGTATTTGGTTTAATTTCTTTTAGCCAAATTTAAAAAATAAGATATTCGGGTAACAAAATAAACAACGCTATTTTGATTATATACGGGTTATATGTTTATTTTTTATTTTGACAATATTGTTTGTGCACTGCATTAAGTTAAAATAACGTTGTCAATATTTTTATCTAGATATTTTATGTAGCAAAAATAGATTAATGAAGATCTAAAAATAAAATCTAATTAGATTCACTTTATTTTCACTATAATTAGCTTCTTTTGTGTTTTTGGAATCAGTCATTTATTGTATGAGATTTAATTATTTATTGAGTCCTTTTAAGCGTCTTTTTTCTTTCTATGAAATCTAATTGTCTTGACTTCTATTACATTCACATGGCTTAGATAAAAAAAAATTAAAAAAAAATTAAACAACTATGTGTTTTGATTTCATGTGTATTTTTATCTTATCTCTTTATCTATTTATCTTTCGCTATCTCCTCTATACCGCGTATATCTCTTTTTCTTTCACTTAAATCTTTCTCGCACCTCACATATTTTAAGGGGAAAAAATATACCACCGCGTAACCATTCCTTATCACAAATAATATAAGATATTTTGGTGGACCCGCATGCCAAATTTTCAAATTTTTTTGTTGCTCTATGTAACTTAATCCTTTCTTTTTATGGAATTACATACTACGTAATTTACAAAGCACTTGAAGAAAAAATGCAGTGCTACATTTTTTTGTTTTTGTTTGATTTTCTTTTTGCATAGCTAGATATTGCGGTGATATGAAAAGATATAATTATATGATTGATCAGTGAGATATAATTGAGAAAGATATTTGAATCCAACAAAAAAAAAAAGGACAGGAGCCAAACAAAGATGTATATATTTTTTAGTAAAATTATTTCGTGAAGCTCATTATCTTCTTTCTTATACCTTGATCATGCTTCTACCGAATCCGAATCCTCTCAAGTAGTTCAAATTTTAAGTTCGAATTCGGACTAATTCGGTTTAAGTTAGAATTTACTTTAGGGACAATTGGTTATTTGTCACTCCAAAACCTTCTAATTCTAAAAATGACATCCCGAAATTTGAAATTGTAAAAATGCCACTCTAAACTTCATTAATTCCTAATTTTGCTATTTATACTGTATTCTTATGCTATTTTTATTAAAAATTAACTGAAAAATACTATTTTGGTATACGTATTTTTGTATTTCCGATTATACCCTTCATACAATTTCAAGGTTATTTGCCAAAACAGTATTTTTCAGTTAATTTTTAATAAAAATAGCATAAGAATACAGTATAAATGGCAAAATTAGGAATTAATAAAGTTTAGAGTGGCATTTTTACAATTTCAAATTTCGGGATGACATTTTTAGAATTAGAAGGTTTTGGAGTGGCAAATAACCAATTTTCTCTTTACTTTAATATTTATACGGATTATAATCAAAAGGTCCGGATTCAAACTCAAAATAAAGATTGTCTTTCTTTAACATTAGCAATTATATATGTGTAAATAAAGAGTCACAATGTTATAATATATCTCCATTTCTCCATTCCATTATCAAGCACGTTGGGTGTCCGATCTGTCAACGGTTATCGATTGAAAGATTAATTTTTGGATTTAATCTCAGCTCTCCAATCACATAATCTATCTTCTTTTGATTAAATTCATCTGTTTTATGTGTAGAAGTTTAAATTTAGCTACAAACATACTTGCCACACATACCTCCACACGATACGTTACAATTAAAATTAAACAGACTCTAAAATTTAGCAATATAATTCTCCATTTTCTTATTTATTTGTTTCCTTATTTCTCCCTCTCTAATTGAAATTTTCTATACGGCGGATCACAATGCAAATCAATTTTTGTTCACTTCCTTATTTATCTACTTCCTTATTTCTATACATATTACTATGATAAATTTAGAATATATTTCTAATTTTATTTTTTTATGAAAATTTATCATTTTGTATGAGAATTTATTTTTGTTATCTTATCATATATTCCGTTGCAACGCACGGGCACAATACTAATAATATGTTACAAATTTATTAGTTTGACCTCTCTAGACAGAACGTATTTCATAACTTACCGTGTAAAGAAATGGGAGGGAAGAAAAAAAATGAACGGAATGTTGACTCACTATGATCAAGATAATTTTCTTGCTCCAAAATCTAAAATTTCAAAGGAAAAAAAAAAACGAGGAAAGCGGAGGAAAGATGTGAACTATGTGTACAAACTCAATGATTTGTGTCATATTCGAATTTATGTGTAAAGAAAGTGAACTATAATGGTGTCCCCTCCCCTTCCTTTTTTTATACAGCGATTTCGGAAGCACAACCTTAGTTGTCAATATAAAAGTAAATTATGAATAATTAATACTTGATTAGATCGTTTCCTCTAAATTTTTTCTCAAGTTCTACTACTGCTTAAATAAATGATCCGGTCAACAAGCTTTTCAGAGGAAAAAAATAAAACCAAATTTGTCAGCAATTTTAGATTATTCAATCATTTAGGTTTTATTCATACAATGATTATTTCACATTATATGTAATAGTGTCAGAATATTGATAACTGAAGAAGTATACTAAAAGATAGTACCAAAATGGTAGTTGGAAAAATAATGAAAGATTGTTTTTTTTTTAATACTCGGTATGTACGGCAAGAAAAGAGAACATAACAATAAGAAGAATATACTTTTCCTCTCTCATTTTTTTTAGAAAAAAGAGGTTAGTTTCATTACTGAAACATGTTTTATTACAACTATAAAAAACACCCATTAAAAAGCCAAAATTGCATGAACCCCTGAAAACTCCGATGCATCTGTTAGTCTCAGTTACACATAGCTGAAACCTGAACTAACTATTTGAACATAATCAGGGACGGAATTGCAAAACTAGAAAATTTTAATTGGAGGGCAAAAATGTAAAATAAAACATATGAATACATGGTTATTGGAATTTGACCTCAAACTTCCACAAAAAATTAAAAAAAATTAATATCATAATTAATTTTTTTTTAAATCATAAAAATAACTTTAGATCCATCCTGTACTAATATGCAGTGGTGAGTTTTTTTTTTATAGTCAGCGGCATAGACTGTCACTAACAATTATTATTGGAGGGCCAAAATGTAAAATAAAACATATGAATACATGGTTATTGGAATTTGAACTCAAACTTCCACAAAAAAAAAAAAAAATTAATATATGAATATAAGTTTATGTACTGCAGTGGTGAGTTTTAAGCATCCATTTTGCATCATTGGCCTTCCCATCTCAACACAAAATCCTAATGCTAAGCAAGCTTGGTACCCACATCATATATCCCATTCAACAATACAAAAATATAATCTCAGTGTAACATACCAAACATTCTCCCAGAAACATCCTAACATTTATTGGTCTCAGTTCTATCATTTTGCAAATCCTCATCTAATTTAGAATCTGATCATTTGTCATGGGATTACTCGGGATGAGATTTGACGGATATGGAAATCCAATTTAAAAAAGTAGAAACCCATGAGTATGGATACACACGGAATTGATTATGGGAATGTGCTGAAATGACTGTTCGGTTGTACTGTGGAATTAGTCGTGGGAAATCCTAATTTGAAAAATATATTAATAGAAAACTGTACATTTATTTTCCTTTTGGTATAATTATCAAGATTAATTTTCTGAATAATATCTAAGAATTAACATATAATATTTTTAAAAATACATTAGAAACTTATTATGATTTTCGAAATAATGACAAAAATTATTAATTAAATTTTTTAATGGTTATAATTTGTAAGCATAATAACTTGCTTATATTCATAAACAATTCGATATAGTCTAAATTTTGTGATTTGTTTAATTAAATATATAATTAAAAAATACTTCATTATTTTTATATTTTGAATAATTATTTTTATTAAATAAAGTGGATTAAACAATTAAATATTAAATATTTAATATTTAATTATTATTTAATTAAATAAATGGATTAAACAATTAATTATTAAATAAAGTAAATTAAACCATCAACATAACATTACTTATTAGTTTTTATGTTAGGTCCAAGAGAAGTAGAAAATCTAATTAACTTAGTTTAATAATAGTATAATAGAAATGGAGAGCACCCACCTAACAAAAATGGAGATGTCATGAAATATTAATGGTAGGATGTCATTAAAAAAAGAGATGCAAAGCACTAGAGAGGGGGGAGAGAGAGAGAGAGCGCGCAGGAAAAGCAAAATTCAATCGGACAGCGTGTTCTATTTTTCATAATTTTACACTATCTTATAAATTGTTGGGAAGAAAAAGTGAGAATGAGATGGGAAAAACATAGGCATCCGAACGGGTGCCGATTTTGTTTTTAATGCCCTCAATTAAAATAAAATAACAAATATGTCTTCGATTTTCTAAAATTCGAAAACTGTCCCAACTGCCACTGTGAGGTGGTTCTCCCTTTTTTTATAATTTTTTTTTATGAGTAATTAGATAGTGAAATAGTTCAACAATTAATCTTTTTAATGATTAATATAAATTGTAATATAAAATCTTGATTAAATGACAGAACAAAACATAAATATTGTATTAGTTCAATTAAAAAATGAGGAAAACCCAAGGTTTCAAACAGATGTATATGAATGCTCCAACAATTATACACGGTTTTATTGTATGATTCGTGTGTGATGAAATAAATATAATATTTTCTCACGTCAACGATCCGTGTCTTGTTGTTATAATGTATCTATGTCTATTTTTTTTAAGTCATTTTTCTCATTTCTAAAGCACTTGTAGGTTGTATATGTATTTATGTAAGACATTTCTCGTAAATAGGCGAGGCTAGGGCAAGGGATAAGGCAAGAGAGACGATATCTTCATTGAGAAGGCGAAAAATGACGACAAAACTTCAAACGGCCATAAAATGGCGCTCGAGTGTCCGATTTCAGCAAATGACCACTTTTCGGAAAGCTAACGAGAAGATGCATGCATTGGTGACTGCTATGCCATTTTCTGAAATTCATAATTGCAAAAAACAAAGAGAAAGAGCCTCAAAACTTGAGTTGAAGTTTCCGATTAAGTTTTTCATTTCTAATTTTTGTTTTTTTTTTGTACCTTACCATATTTTTTTTAGACATTGTTTATGTAAATGTATGAAGTCTCAGATCTAGAATTTTTGTTAGAGTGAGGCTATGGTACTTCGGCTAGTGTACTATGGCTAGTGTACTACGGCTCAATATGATACTTTTTAAAATCCTAACGGTCGATCTGAACCGTTCAATGTGATATCCATATGAATGTGTACTTGCAAACTAAATTTTATATTTTTTCGAATTTTTTTACTATTTTTTTAGATAGGTAGAATTTTCAGTGTTTTATACAAATTCTGGACCATCAAAATTCTACCTATCTAAAAAAATAGTAAAAAAATTAGAAAAAATATAAAATTTAGTTTGCAAGTACACATTCATATGGATATCACATTGAACGATTCGGATCGACCGTTAGGATTTTAAAAAGTACCATATTGAGCCGTAGTACACTAGCCATAGTACACTAGCCGAAGTATCATAGCCTCACTCTTTTTGTTATATTTCAATGTTTTTTGTTAGAATGTTATTCATGTAACTATAATATGTGATACTTTTTCTTAGGTAGTTCATTTTAGTGTATAAATAATCAAATCTAGAGTTATTTGTTGTATTTTTATTTTTAGAATGTTATTCATGTAACTATAGTGACAAATGAATAGTTCGGGTTCAGTTCGGCGGGATAAATAATTTGTGATTCGGGAATAATTCGGGAATGATTATGTACCACAAGGAAGCAAAAAAAACCCAAAAAAATAAAACGCGAATAAGACGTATGATACATTTTTTTGCGTTTTATTCGGTGTTCGGTTCAGAAACATCAAAATCTGAATAAAACGCGAATAAATTGTGAACCATGTTACTATGCATGTAACTAATAATATGTGATATTTTTTCTTAGACATTGTTCATTTAAGTATATAAAGTATTAAATCTAGAGTTATTTGTTGTATATTTATTTATTTTAGTTAGAATGTTAATGTAACTAATAATATGTAATATAATATGTGATATTTTTTCTTAGACATTGTTCATTTAAGTGTATAAAGTATCCAATCTAGAGCTTTTTTGTTATATTTTTATTTTTTTTAGTTCAAATGTATTCATTTTGAAATTTAGTTCAGTGTTTTTGGTATTCAAATCTTGAATATGCTATTAAAAAAAACAATTGATGAGATTTAGTTTAGTGTTTTATCAAATTTAGTTTATTGTTTTTATTTTGAGATTTAAAAAAAAAAAAACAGAGAGAGAACCACCCCACTGTGTGGTAGTCATCTTCTGAAGAAAATCACCCTATAGTGAGGTGGTTGGGGCAGTTTTTGAATTTCCAAAAAAAATCGAGGACATATTTGTTATTTTTTTTTAATTGAGGGCACTAAAACAAAAATCGGAAATGAATGTAAGGATTATAATCCTATTTGAGTCAAAACCCATCAATTTTCATTGTAAAAAAAAGTATCCGAACAAGCCCTTGGTACCAGGGACCAGTATCCTCTGCGGAGTTGTGCGGAACTTTTAATCTGATTCGTTCGTTTTGATCGGACGGACCAGATCAGATCTTATTGGGCAGGAATTTTTTTTTTTTTTTGTTTTCAATTCGGACAAGATCTAATCTGCTCCGTCCAATCAAAACGAATGGATCAGATTAAAAGCCCCGCACGACTCCGCAGGGAAAAACTCCGCAGAGGATGCGAATTCTTGGTACCAGTGGGAATTGGATCCCCTAAAAGGTCCGATTAAAACGTACACGAATATTAAACGGGCCCTGTAAATTCTACCTCGAACAGACCATATTTTAATTAGAAGGTCCTGATTCGAACTCAAATTTTGAGTTACTTTACGAATTCCGAACCCGTACCAGTGGTACCTGTTAAACTTGCCTTTTTCTGTCAAGATTGCCCTTGAATCCATACTCTGAACTGATATTGCATTCAAATCCGTTGCCAGCCGAAAAACCATTTGTACTTTTGTTTCCTCATCTACTCAGTAAGGAATCCAACTCCGCTGCTTTTCGTTTTTCTGCTCTCCTCCTGCTCTTCTCTCTATCTCTCTCCTCTTTCTCTCTCTAACACGTGCTTTTCTTCCTCTCTCTACTCCTCTCTTAAGAGAGAAATAAGCAGTAAAGGCAAGCAGGGAGCTGCTTTTCTTTGTAGAAAAGCAGCGGAGTGGGATCCCTCAATAAGCGACAATAGGCTAGCACAGATAATTGAATTCATATCATCTAAGTTAGTAGAATATTTTTGTTTAAGATCCAGACCGTCCGATCATAATCCGCACAAATATTAAAGGGCCCGTGTATTCTATCTTGAACTGAAGTAGTCCTGATTTTGATCTAGATCTAAATAGAAATAGTATGTTACCGTAGAGGATATGGACTCCAAATAATTAGAATTATTTGTCTAGTTGATCTCAATGGTGAACCAGAAATATAAATGTCATTTCTCATCTTTCAAAATGTACCAGCAAATAACACTAATTACAATTAGAAAGACGGTCTTTTGTATCTGAGGTAACTAAAGATAAAGCAAGCTATATAATATCTGCAAAAAAATTTCAGTTTTGAAACAAGCTAGCCTTGAAAGTTTCCTAATTAGAACCGGATTTTCTTTACACAGGGACAGATTAAAAACAAGTGGTCACAAGTCCCAATTTGGATTTGTTGACAAAGGACACATGATGTATTAACAGACCAGCCTTTCTTTAGTTAATTATTTTTTTATATGATAGTCACATGAAAGTTTTTATTTTGTGTGAATTTTCAGTTTCCACCGTAACAATAACAACGAATGAGGTATCTTTCACTCTCACACCCCTGTAAGTTATGAAATTGCAAGTATATTAAGTTGTAAAACATCCTTTGCAAGCATGTCCTGCCTTTAATGAAGAGGAATTAAGGGGTGTCCGTTGGGTATTGAACTAAATTCGGTTTAATGTCTATTTGAAGATGTTCAATCTGCTTTAAGATCCGTGCAAATGAGTTATTATAAGATCCGATCCGTGAATTTAAACCGGAATGTTTTTTAATGGAGATCAAATGATTCCGTCTAGATGTCAAACCAAATTTAGTTAAAGAGTCATCAGACCCCCCCCCGCTAATGAAGAACTAAGGAACCCTGGAAAATTTCTCCCCTCTTCTTTTTTTTGGAGAAAAAGACATGAATACCCGTTTCATATAAGAAACATAATATGTAACTTACAACCATTAGTAACAGTTCACAGTCATTAGAATAAACGCAAAAGCTAACAAAGAGCAAAATACATAAGCCCCTCATTTTACAATCCACCAAAACACAGTTATTGATAATAACACTTGGACTAAGCCTCCTAATTCATTGGGGATGAGGAAATCTAAACCTATATCAGGATTTATGCAAAAAGGTGTGGCTTGCTTCATATCTTCAAGTTGCTGGAGTCCCAGCTGTTCCTACTAAGTGCAAAATCGGATCTGTCTCAGTGACTTCCTGGTACACTACCAGCTGCATGTCATGTGGGTCCCACACCCTCAAAGGAATGACATCCAAATCAGTTGGTAACCACTGAGTTGCTGCCACCTTGATTCTCTTGTCCATATGCCCTACCCAATAATCAAAAACAGAAATAATCAGCAATATAAGAGATCTTGTCGTTTTACAAGGGGAATTTTGAAAAATAACAAAGTTCCTATATTTCCACAAAGTCCAACACAAGGCACTGAATATCACTAGGAAGGCAATGTTGTGATTTTTTGCTAATGTACCTGCAAAATCAAAGATATTATTACAAGATTTCCATTGCATGAATATTTGTTGACAATTACCTAACTAAAACTAAATTTGTTGTGCTACAGTACATTTAAGAAAAATGTGAGTCATTGTTTTTTGTTATGGCAGAATTGACATTTTAAGTCCCCTTCCAACCTCTCTTGTGTAAATTGTTTTTAGTCAATATTCTATTATGCATTACTAACCACATAAATATCCTAATTTTTGGAGGAAGAGAGAGTTCCCACCAAATAACAAACCTATTTTTACTAATTCCTCTAAAGTTAATGATTTCATATATCGATTTGACTAAACATTCCTGTAGGAGTCCATCTCTAAGCTATTTTATCTACATGGTGTGTAAAGCTACAAGAACTAATGAGACTTAAAAGCTGGTGCCATTCTACAAGTAATATGCCACTTAATCTTCTTCTAAATTGTAAACTAGAACCTTGAGAATTTATAACAGAATTTATAGTAATCTGAGGGTTGATAAATTGTATAATTGAGGGTATTTAGTAGCTAAGCTACAATTATCAGTCCATAAGGTATGCCAAAAGGACAAAGAAGAGTGAATACCTAGTTCAAATGTAACACTAATTTTTCCTAAGTTTTCAAATTTAATGACGGTTTTCCAAAAAGGAGAAAATGGTAAAATGTGGTAATTTTCTCCTCTCTTCTATATTTAATTTTTTTAGTAAATTTGCATTTAACAATAACTTTTGCGTAAATAATATGATTAAAGCTGGTGTCTGTCAATACATTATACATAGATTGACTTAGACCCAACAAATTGAGAATAATCCAAAAATAGGTACTATTTGCAGACAACGAAACAAATGTGAATTGTACGGTTTAATAATCATTCAATCCTGACAGGTACGAAAATGGCATACCTCTGTTTAAAGAATTTTTTTTAAAAACCATAATTAGAAAAATCCAAATTAGCGAACCAACATAAGAGGAGGGATCCAATTACACTTTTTTTAGTGACACACTTTGACACCTACCATTTTTAAAGTCCAAATAGTCGATTTAAACCGTTCAACATGATGGATATATTAAAATGTGCTTGGAGATCAAATTTTATATTTTTTTGAATTTTTTGCTATTTATTAAGATGGTTACAAAAATCGTTGTTTTCAGACCATTGAAAAACAACGATTTTGTAACCATCTTAATAAATAGTAAAAAAATTCAAAAAAATGTAAAATTTGATCTCCAAGCACATTTTAATATGGTGATCATGTTGAACGGTTCGGATCGGCTGTTTGGATTTTGAAATCGCAAAATTGACCTATATAAAAAACGGTGTCATGATGTGTCACCAAAAAAGGTGTAATTGGATCCCTCCTCCCAACATAATTAGTTTGGTATTTTCAAAAACCGTAAGAACCGAGATGCCAATTCGGTCCCCAATTTTTTTTTCCCCGGGGACCGAATTGGCATTTCGGTCCTCCCCCCTCACACTTTTTTCACAGAAAACTGTGTTGCCTTCCGTGTAGCACCCTGAGACCGAAATCCCAATTCGGTCCAGGGTATTTTTAGTGGGGACCGAATTGGGATTTCGGTCCCCCCTTTTTTTTTTTAGAGAAAAATAGCTAAAATGATGAAATATAACACTAAAAAAATCGAATTTTTTTTTCCCTTTGTCAAATTACTTTTTTATAGCATATTTATATTAAAATACGCTAAATTACTTGAAATTATGTTAATTTTTGTTAAGAGACAAATAGCTAAAATGCTGAAATATAACACTAAAAAATCAAATTTTTTTTTAAATATTTGTTAGATTACTTTTTTTGATATATAATTAGCATATTTATACTAAAATACGCTAAATTACTTGAAATTATATTAATTTACGCTGAATTACACTAAATTACTTGAAATTACAATAATTATGTAGAATTATGTTAGAATACGGTAAATTACACTAAATTACGTATGAATAGGGATGATATCTTCACTGAGAAGGCGAAAAATCGACGGCGAAACTTCAAACAGCCATAAAACGGCGCTCGAGTGTCCGATTTCAGCAAATGACCACTTTTCGGAAAGCTTGCGAAAATGCGCATGCGTCCGAACTCACTTTGCTAGATTTTCAAATTCAGAATCGCCAAAAAACAAAGAGAAGGGCCTCAAAACTTCAGTTGAAGTTTCCGATTAAGATTTTCATTTCTATTCTCCAATCTACGTAGCTCAGTAAATTAGTTATATAATGAACTTGTAGAATACCAATTTTTATTATTTTTTGGAATTTTTTTACTATTTTTTATTATTTATGAAAGATGGCACAAAATCGGCCCTAATTTCAAGTAATTTAGCGTAATTTACCGTATTTTAGCATAATTCTACATAATTATTGTAATTTCAAGTAATTTAGTGTAATTCAGCATAAATTAACATAATTTGAAGTAATTTAGCGTATTTTTAGTATAAATATGCTATCAAAAAAGTATTTGATAAAGGGAAAAAAAATTCAATTTTTTAGTATTATATTTCATCTTCTAAAAAAAAAAACTTGGGGGGGACCGAAATGCCAATTCGGTCCCCATCCGAATTCGATTTTTTGTGGCGGCTCTGTGGAAAAAGTGTGAAAGGAGGGGGGGACCGAAATGCCAATTCGGTCCCAGGGGAAAAAAAAATTGGGTACCGAATTGGCATCTCGGTTCTTACGGTTTTTGAAAATACCGAACTAATCATGTTGGTTCCCTAATTTGGATTTTTCTAATTATGGTTTTTAAAAAAAATTCCTGTTTAAATGCGATATATATAAATAAATACACACACATGCTTTCTTAATTAGAAGTTCTATTAAGAGTAAAACTAAGGTGCTCTTAAGCTCACCAAGCTCTTTGTGAGCTTAACTCAAAAACCTATCGGATTGACTTCAAACGAAATTTTCAAATAGTTAGATGTTCAATCTATATTAAAATGTGCTTGGAGACCAAATTTTACATTTTTTTGAATTTTTTTACTATTTATTAAGATGGTTTGAAAATCGTTGTTTTCCAATGGTGCATAATTTTAATAAAAACAGCGGTTTTCAAACCAGCTTAATAAATAGTAAAAAAATTTCAAAAAATGTAAAATTTGGTCTCCAAGCACATTTTAATATAGATTGAACATCTAACGGTTTGAAATGTCATTTAAAGTCAAGCCGATAGGTTTTTGAGTTAAGCTCACAAAGGGCTTGGTGAGCTTAAGAGCACCTTAGTTCTAGGGAATTTTTTATTGGTAGAAATTAATGAAAAAGAAGCGAGGGAAATAGAAAGAGTACATGAATTGTAATATTGGTAGAAAGACCGGTAAAATTCTTACCGGTCTAAAAGTTTTTTTTTCTTTCATTTTTTCTAGTAACATATAATTTGTTTTATAAAAATAGATAGAGTATCTTAAAATTTAGATATAATAGAAACATTATATCTATTTTTGAATTTTTTTTTCATATTTTACTAAAAATCTAATATAAGAATTCCCTCCATCTATAAATCAGATTTTAAAAAAAAAAGAAAAACTAAGTTTGGACCGGTAGAATTCCTACCGGTCCAAACTTTTTGATTTTTTAGACCAGTAAAAATGTTACCGGTCTTTCTACCAATATTACAACTCATGTACTCTTTCTATTTCGCTCGCTTCTTTTTCATTAATTTCTACCAATAAAAAACTCCCTTAGTTCTACTCGTTCTATTAATATCGTTATTTTTAGATGCCTTGTGTAGAAAAGGAACGAATACCTTATGGTAAAAAGCATGGGTTGTTCATCACTGCTTTATCCGTTGATCAAACTGTCTAAATATATAATATAAGAGGAATCACCATAATTATTATTTTGACAATTTTAACAATTATAACAATCATTTTTAAAGAAATTAAAATAAAATTAGATATTAAAGATATGTTATTTGACATATAAATAGTCTAGAATTCAAATTTCATATAATTCTAATATTGTTTAATGATGTACCAACAACCGTCATTTTTTTTACTATTGAAATTTCAGATCACTTAATATACAGTAAAACATACAAGAAATCTCATTAGTTGACGACATGATGTTTTTATAGCATAGATCATACCAGTAAGCTGTCATGCTAAAATTAAAATTTAAGGTTTATTTATGTCATTGTTAAGATTGTATAATAAGATAATATTGGCCTTTAAAGATAAATAAGCCAATTTGGAAAATTGTTGAATTTTTTTCTTTTTCTTTTTCTCTCGAGTCTGAATGACAGTGACAAAAATGGAAAATAAAATTCCAAGTATAATTCCATCTGAGATGGTCAAAGCCAGAAACAGTATTTAGATAAGGACTTAAAAAATCAAACCTCAAATATTGTTCAAGATTTGAATTCTTTGTCTTTTAAATATCTTGTCCCGTGTATACAATAATTCTCAATTTACACTTGCATACTGTCAAAAAAGAAAATTACGAGTGCATGATCAAAACCTTAATTAGGACCTTCTTCGGAATTGTACAAAATTCATTTGTTAGATATTTTGTAGTAGAACTAAGCTCACCAAGTTTTTTTTTTAGCTTAACTATACAACCTATCAGCATGACTTCAAACAACGAATTAAAATCGTCAATCTACATTTTGCATGTCAAATTTATAATTTTTCAACTTAATTTAGTATAACATCAAGCGGTAATAAAACGGTAAAAAAATGTTTAAGTTAATTTTCATGCGTTTAATTTTCATTATTTTTTACCGCTTCACTTTTAATACTAAATTAATTCAAAATTTATTAATTTGACATGTAAACGCATCACTTGTGAAGAGTTATTAGTTTAAATGATTTGAATTCGTCGTTTGAAGTCAATTTAATATGTTTTGAAATTAAGCTCATGAAAGACGTGGTGATTGATGATGCCAAATCATATAGCGAAAATCATTATCTTTTTATCTGAAAAATGACGAAAAACGAATGTAAAGTAGCCATTTTTCGATTTATTTAACGCAAACGTGTTTTTGAGTCATTTTGGTAGGTTTTGAAAAAAGTTGCGTATTTAGGCAAAAAATAGAGCAAAAATGTCATATTTTGACGATTATCAAATAACCATCGAAATTGGACATCATATGTGTTGTCCCTAACGGCACCTAGAAGGGGGGGGGGTTTGAATATTGGGATGTTTAATATTTAACCCTATAACTTGTAACTATCGGTCGAATAGACAAGTTTGAAAGTCGTTCCTATGTTTTAAGTAATCTATCTACTCTAAGTTATTGGCAGAATCAAGAACTTGGAAACTAAAAAATAATAATAATAAAGTGCAGTAAAGTAAATAGATGGAGTTAGAGAAATTGACACAAGAGTTGTTAAAGGAGTTCGGCCACTAGGGGACCTACGTATCCGGAGCAACGCAACCTATCCGACGCGCCTTTCTATTTACCAAGTGAAAAAATGAATACAAGTTGTGACCGGTGAGACAACACTCCAACGGTCCACATAAACAGACAGATGAGCACAACACCTCAAAGAAAGAAAGAAAGGTGAGCACAACAGCTCAAAGTAGGCAAGCAACAAAGGCTCTAAGTCCAGACAATCCTTGACTTCACTCTAATCTCACACTGATCAATTTAGGCAAAATATATTTGAGGTTGCTAGAAAAATAATTGAAGTTTAGGCATAAGTAACAATGGACTAGGCTAAACCTCTCAAAAGGATTCTAAAGTGTGAGGTTTGTGAGGGTGTACTCTGTCTATCTTAAACAGACGACAAAGTCCACTATTTATTGTGGAATTCAAAAGGAGAGCCAATGGCTCTATGCATATGACAAGATCTACAACATAATGGTTTAGTCTATTTTGCTTGCGCCTAGTTTTCAGTATTGACCAGGTCCAGTTATTTGAATTTTGAATTGGACTTCCAGCCATGCAAGGGATAGACTCGGGTGGTCTCAACCTCAGATCTACTTTACCATACTTTTGTATATAAATTAAAAATTGATAAAACAAAATGGTAAAGTGTGATGTTCATAATCTTTATTATCTCGATCTCTGTGATTTTCTGTAATCTTCATGATTCAGCATCTCATCAATATCCGACATTTCAAATGGCTCGTATGAATCTTCAATTAGATCATTCATCAAATCATTCCTTGTAACTCGAAAAGATAATGTAACAGATTATCTTGTGCAGTTTGTCACGTCAACTTGTCATGATATGCACCTTTGACTTGCTTTGACCTTCGGACGCAACTTATCGCGCCAACTTGTCATGATATGTATCGTTGACTTGCTTTGACCTTCAGACGCAACAACTAATCCTACATACATCTCAAACAGAGAAACTGTAAAATTCAATATTTATATGTTTTGCAAATTAGTCAAACAACATAGAAGATTGCTTACAACAACATGGATCATGCACCACCTCTCACGGAGTGCACAACATGCGAAATATCAAGAAATCTGCTAAGTCAGAAGATCGTACGGCATCCTCAATGTCGTGCGGGGCATAGCCCAGAGGTCGTACGAATGACAGGCCAGGCTTTCTAGAAGGCCTGCTTTGCTGATGGGCCACGATATTTTTAGACTATTCAACGAATCATGGGTGGATCCCACGTCCCCCATGATCTCTATAACCCCCATGTTCTCCACTACTCCCACTGCTATAAGAAAGCTATAAATACCCCCTTTTAAATAGGATTTTAGTGTGTTCAATGTGTTCAAGTTCCATATAGTTGTAGCTAGCAATTATCATTGTTAGGTTATGTTAGAGAATTACTTAAAGAGAGAAGGTATATCCATTAGAGGTCGAGTAGCGGATAAATCAGCTAAGGAGGCAGAAGTCGATTCACTAGGAGGCGTGAAGGTTCTTACATCTTCAATTGAGTTGTATTTATTTTCTTTTTATTTATTTCTTTTGTTGCGGCTGTCACACCCCGCAGCCACGGGTCGCAACAGTTCCCTGCCGTAAACATACAACGCCGTGTATGTTTACAAGGCAATTAACCGTTCAATCAGAATATGTACAATTCATTAATATCAAACACATCCCTATGCATATATATATAAATCCATATATAAGGTTATACAGTCTGGTCAAATATCATACAACAAAAGTATCTCGTACAGATACTAACCATCAGGCCTAACCCTAAACTATACAACAAAAGGGTAGATTAGGCCACACAGAGGCAACTACCAAGGATCTATAGCTCGCGTGCCTCTCCGGAACCCGACGCCCCAGATCCTGTAAAATAACCCAAGAGTGGGGGTGAGAATAAATTCCCAGTGCGAAATTTGCCACAGTTTAGATTATTGGACTTGCAATCAAAATCTATATTCAGAAATGAAACCATACAAAAGCAGTTCAGACAGATGCATATTCATAAGTAAAACAAGTGCATATGATCGACAACAATTTACCAAATGAAACACAAGTTACGGAATTTTCAAGATGAATATCAAACGCGCACGTTTCTGGCTTAACTCAGTCTACTACAGCTGGTAGCACCTACGGATGTCCCACCAAGCTGGACCCTTTTCCAACCCACATCTGTAGTGTCACTGACCCCTACAGATGGCCCACCAGCTGGACCCTTTATCTGACACCCATCCGCAGTGCTTTGGCTTAACCATTGACTAAGGTCTGGTTCATTAATCAGATAAAAATTCGTATGCAATAACTCAGAATCGTCCATTCGCAACGCGTCAAACCAAACTGTCATTCCTGTCCCAGACTGGATATGACATCATTTCATCGTTTCCTCACAGTCACCCAAACTGTCATTCCTGTCCCAGCATTGACTGATCTTAATTAATCACTGCCCAGCAGTGATTAATTATACTCATATGCGCACATGGTTTCGAGTCATCGCCCAGCGTTGATTTCGAAACATTACCGACCATCCTAGATAGTCATAAATTGTTGGGGACTTTCGACCGTAGTTCCAAAACAAAAACACACAAACAAACGATATACCATTCAACATGCAAATATAACTGTGATATTCATTATGGACCAAAATGGGGTTATTGCGGCTCACAACTTAGTTACCAGACAATTTCCAGCTCCTGTTGGCATTTTTCAGGCTCTCATTGCGGCCCGCAATGGCTATGGTTGCGGCCCGCAACAAAGCATTCGGAGGGTTTTTGAATTCTACTCTATTCATTGCGGCCCGCAACAAAGTATTCAGAGACTATCCTTTATTCTGCTACATTCATTGCGGCCCGCAACAAAGCATTCAGAGAGCATTCAGCCTATATTTTAAGCTACGCTGTTGATTGCGGCCCGTAATGAAAGTTGTTGCGGCCCACAATAAGGCGATTTCAGTACATATCAGTTCTAATTTAATACGGTTATGCATATGATTCAAACAATTCGATTATGCAATCAATCAAGCAGTTCAACATGACAATTGGAAGCAGTTTAATTCATGAATCTAAATTATCAAACAAGTCCAAGAATCCCGCACCTGCTGGCAATAGGCGTACCGCGTGACTATCGATCAGGCGCTTCGGAATGCCCCGCAAACCTTTGCTCAACCGAGCCTACGCCTACATTCCACGAATACCATCTCAATTAGGTCTCATTCATGTACTGGTTCGCTATTCTGGTTTACGCATCAATTCGATTGGCCGGTTGGTGTAACCCTAATTTGGTCGAAACCTCGATTTAACCATTACACGTTCTAACCTTTCCCGATCAAGAGATAACCCTACCGAGGACAAGTCTAGTCGGTCGGACTAACCTAATCAATCAATGCCGCATTTCAATTCGGGATTTGGTATCAAAACCCTAGAATGGGAAATCCAAATTGGGAGACGAAATCACGGAGAAAGTCGGTAAACGAGAGATGAGAAACTCAAAGGAGTTAGAGTTCGATCAATTCTAACCCTAATCTCGGGTTTAAAACGAACAACCCACGGATTCGAGAGATCTCGGATTTTCAAACGAAGAAGGGAAAAGAGAAATTACCGACAGAATGGCTAGGAGAGATCTACGGCTGCCTTCTCGGTTCCAACCTCGATTTCCCGGACGGTGGCGCAATCCGACGGGATTTCGGAGCTCTCCCTCTCCTTTCTTCTCTTTCACTCTCTTTCTCTTTCTTTCTCGTTGGCAGGCCACACACAAGGGAGAAGGGAGAGGGGAAAAGGGTTTTATCAAGAGGGTGCTTCAAGATTCGTGCTAGGATGAATCAATGGTCCCAATAACTTTGAATCAAGAGGGTGCTTCAAGATTCGTGCTAGGATGAATCAATGGTCCCAATAACTTTGAAATTTAATATAAACCCATTTAACTTGTTTTAATTTCCAACTCCTCGCTCGTCGATCAAATTTCGATTCTGTTTTAAACATTCTAAATAAACAAATGATTTAAATTTTATTATAAAATTTTCTTAACGTGACAGCGGCCATGAGAGGCTAAACTTCTCATCTCTAGGGTGAGAGTTGAACTTGAATTCTTGATTATGTTTTAATATATGTTATGTTATGTTTTGCGTTATGATCTGAATTTCTATTGCACTTTATTCTTTTTATATGTCCTTGTATACATAGTTCCGTCTACTATATGCCAATGTTCTCCATATGCCTTCGATAAGCAATTCAGAGAATTTGTGTGAGAAATTACTCGTAAGTAGTGGTGAGATTGGGGCTAACGAGACTTGGCAGCGGTTCAAAGACTAGGGTTAGAACCCGGGGGGCTCCCTTGGCAGGATAGTATAAATTGCACTTAGACTAGGACTGATTCCTCTATGGACATATTAGACTTAGTTGGAACAATGTTAGAAAGCACTAACATGGTAGTATAGGGAAAACCATATTTTCATACCTAAAATACCTCAGTTTTGGTAGCCCAAAAGCTGGTCAAAAGATCAGAAAACCCTCAGATCACATAAACAAATACTCAGCTCATTGTACAGGTAGTGACAGTACCGTGCGCGGGTAATTGGGAACAATTTATACCTTACGTGATAGTGATAGTACAGCACGTGGCAAAGATAAACGTCAAAGCTTATATTTTGTATAATTAAGAAAGATAAGAAACTTTAACTCTAGAGACTCTCTATCTATTGTTTAACCTTAGTTTAGTTATAATACCTAACCTAAACTAATAAAAATTGTTTAAAACTTAATACATTATCTATGTGATCGACACCTCAATCAATACTACACGATAGAATCATACGCTTGTAATATAAACATATTAAAATTAGAGTTTAAAAATATTAAAAGTATAGTTCTCATTTTGAATCATCAGTGAGCTTGAAAACACCCTAGTTCTACTCGTTACTTCTATCATAAAATGTGTGGGTTTGTGTAGTCTTTGGTCAAACAGGAAAATATTTTCAGGATAATTTTGTACAACGTAGCTTTCAAACAAGCAATTAAAAGTTCCATAAGTCAGAATGGATCATTCCTATATTTTGCAATTCTTTCGAGTATAAACTATAAAATGATAAACCGACGTTGACTGCTTCCATTTTTATATTAAAAATGGATGCTTTGATTGTTCTTATGTAAAACAATACGCATATATGGGTCAGTATTTTTGGCTAATTTCAAGTATCCATCGCTGTCTTTGACGCTGATGTTGGAGAGAATATTGATGGTATAAAATAAAAATTGCGAGAATATGGCAAAAATCAATTAATTGTAACAATGATGACTGTTTGAAAAATAATTTCTGAATCAGTCTTTTATAAAAAAGTTTGCAAATTTAAAACTCAATATTTATTATTAAAATAATTTAAAAATATTGATTTTCACAAAGATTTTTTTAGAAAAAGATAAAGACATAAGCCTTTATCTTTAAATAATTTTTGTATGAATTTCAAACCTGTGATTTTACATACGAAAAACATTATTCTTCGTACCTGCAATATATTATTGCCAAACCACTACTTGTGTGATTTATCTTCTTTTATGATTTGATACAAAATACCTCTTATCATAGTGCTATGCTTCTTTTTGATCGAATAACATTCTTAGTTTCTTACGATTGACAAGAGATTTTGTACTTCCTTGATACTTTTAGGCCCTTTTTTTAATAAAACCTCTACTGGAACATTAAATCTATGTTCTTTCCAAAAAATAATTATCCAACCATCTAGAACATCTGCAAAATCCAAGTCAAACTTCTTTATTATCTCCTTTGACATGCATGCCTCATTTAATTTATGTTTAATTAACCATGCTCAGTCTTATAACATGACTCGGATTGATATGATTGAGGTGCCACGTCATTTCGACAGGAGGACAAAAAGAAAAGAAAATGATAGTTTCCCTTAGTCTTTCTATACCTGTCTTGTCATGCAAAATTGATCCTGTTAAATGTGATAAGCATTTACAACACAGGATCTGGTCTGGTGAACTTGCTGCTTGATATATGAAAATTGAGATTTCATTTAAACATAAAGAACAAATTTTCAAACAAAATTATTGTTTTTGTGGAGAGAATTACGCAAAATGCAACCTTTTTTTTTTTAAATAACAAAATGATTTTTCTGTAACAAGCACTTAAAAGCTGAAAAGAAAAGTAACAAAAAAAATTATACTCATCTTGATCTCATTAAAAGTTATGTACAAAAAGTTATACAAACTATATATATATGTAAGATCGTGTTTAGGTCATGTAGATTGTAATAAGGTTCATGTAGTTTGTGTTTAGTTTTTATCTTTTATTTAAGCATAACATTGTACTTAACAAAAAAGTATACCAAACTATATATATGGTATACAAGCTGAGAGATCAAGTTGAGAAATTAAACGAGAAATGTGAAAATTCCATGAGTAGTCAATTTATAACTAAATCAGATTTGAAGCTAATAGTTATAAAATCAGATTTGAAGTGTTTGGGGTAATATTTGTATCTGAAGTTCTGAACTAGATCCAATACAAATGGTAAACTCGTATATGTAATCGGATCTAGTCCAATACAACTCTTACTCTAAATATTTCACACGTAGAATTTCTGAAAATTTGCTGGACAACTTAGAAATTAAGTGTACAAGTGTGATAGATATGTTAAGATTTATCCAATTTCAATGAAAATAAATCTGCTGTGATTCTCGGGAATCGTAGGACCCTGCGATCCAGAATCTCAGTTGTTGGTTTTTTTCGTGGTGCGTGCATAAAAATTAACTTTTCCAAAGTGTTTTCGAGATCCGCGCACAGAAAAATTTGAACTGTTGATTCGGAATTTTAGGATCCTGCGATCCCACCCAGGATCGCAGCAGATTCGGACTCAATTTCAACATACCAAAAAAATAAAATTTCATTCTCTATACATTTGATTGTCTATACGTGATTGGGGAAGCTGTAATTTGGTGTTATGGAGTGGGCTGATAGAATGACTTGAGAAACATTTAAAAAGAAATCATTGGAGAGATTTGAACTCATTTAAGTATTGGCGTGTTGAGTGATACAAAATTTGAGGCAAACTGGGAAATTAAGTTTATACACGAGCAAATTTGAAAAAGTACGATTGTGGTTATTAAGAGATAATCTGAGTTATGATGAGTCGTTTTTACAATTATTTTCTTAATAAGTTTAAAAGAAAATTGAAATTTAATGATGACAACACATACGAGAAACTTGAAAGAAGTGTATGAATCATCTTCTTATCAAGCAATGTTTTTTAACCAACAAAAAAGAAATATAAATCTTAACAAAATCACTTAACAAAATCATACTGATGGATAGAGAAAGAAATTTGTCACACTGCGATCAGTCACGTCACAGAACGTCACGTGAGTCAATTACGTGACGTGACTCGTGTGTCGCATGACGTGACCGCATTCGAGCGAAAATTACACATCACGTCACGTCACGGTATGAAACATAGAGTATCCATATTTTTCTAGTTAATTTTCATTTTTTTGTATGCATAGAGTATCCATGTTTCTCTTATGGTGTAGGTTCAGTTATACCGGTATTCATGCAGTACTGGTTTTTATTTTCTCTAGTTTAGTCCAATAAATATTTGTAATTTAAAATTTTAAAATAATATCAGATACCAACAGCCTTTTTTCTCGACACCAGTATTTTTGGTTTTGGAATGTACATATGGTTTTCGATGCGCAAATAAAAAACAAATGCCCTTACGTAGTTCGTGTATAGGTTATTTAATTTGTGTTTAAATTAGTGTAGTTTACATCAGTGTTGTAAAAATCAGTTGTTTAGGTCGATTAGTCGTTGGCTGTGATTAAATCGTTACAGATTTTTCCGTTTAATTGGCCTATTATTCCCGATTATGGCTGATTATTTTCAATTATTTCCAATTAATCGCTTAATGGGTATTATGTTCGTCCGACGAGCACATACCGTTATTTACAACACCGGTTTATATTTTGCTTGATGTAGTTTGAATTTATTTTTTATTTGTTATTTGAGCAATATCAATATATTCAAGGAACAATCAAATGAAAAATTCAGTTATTTTACTTTATTTTAAGTATTTTCAATTGATTTTAGTTATGTTTATAATTCTTTATTAAAAAAATGAATGATCAATTGATCATAAATATTGTTTCTTTATAATTCTTCCTTTCTCTCTTTTTCGCTATAGCTCTCTCTCTCTCTCTCTCTCTTTTTTCTTTTCAATCATCATGATTTTACCGATCATGGTGATAGGAGTCAAGAGGCCGTGCCTAAACTCGTGCCTAATAAGTTTGTTATCAGAAAATTGTTATAAAAGATAATATCCGGAAAGATATATATTAGAGCGAAGCATATTTTATGCTTTAATTAAATAAATACTTTATTAAAAAAACAAATATTACATATAAAATTTGCAACTTTTTTGAACTACAGAAAAAATTTAGCCACCTTAGACCCCCTCCTCCTTTAAATCTGTCTCGTATATATGTAAAGAATCAAACTTTTAAGTAAACTAGCTAAGAGGACAAATCTTTGCCGAATAAATAAATAAATAAGCTCTCTCAGCAAGGAAATTATTTTAACTGGGCTTATTTGGGCCAGTTTGGGAGATGCAAATAATTTCCTAAGATCCAACGAAAGGGCATAACATCCAACTAAGAGCCCAACAAAAGTGTAAATTAATAGCACTATTTTTTTTAACGATCCCAACACAAACCCTTTTGTTTAATCAGAGGTTTTGTGTTCTTTTATGTTTATTTGTTGGTTGTAAAATTAAATCATTAGTTTAACTTTTAGTTGTGTATAATGAGGCTAATTTATTATTGGAAAACACTAATGGACTTTATAAGTATAACCCCTATAGTTGTCAAAATTCAAATCAACTGAACAAAAAATCCAAATCTGGATTACAATTATAAGATTTCAAATTCAAAACCATTGTGCATTCAATGTAGGATCTCCATAATTTTTACTTCAATTGTACAATCATAATTAGTGGAGACTGGTACCAGCGGCTTGGTCATTAGTCAGATTATAGACTGTAACAAGCTCTGTTGCTTGAAGAAATCCCTCTCCGGGTTTGGGCTCCTGGGAATGATCAGCTGGTTCCTTTTCAGGATCAGAATTTTACTCCACCGACCTCCCCAACTGTCTGAACGGATCAGCAACCAGGCGGCTTCGAGGATACTCGGCTTGGATATACCAGCAGCTTATCTGCTTATTTTTGTCATCTACTGTGTTTCTAGATCTTATATATGTTCTTTAGATCTAGATTTTTGGACTTATACATATACTTGTGGCTGTTGTTTTTTTTAGTTTGCTCTCTATTACATGACTCTGTGTAAGTTAACTCTAGTTTCTTAAAGGAAACCGGGCCTCGGCCTTTTTAACCAAAAAAAATAAAATAATTGATACCAGGCAACTACGAGTACCAGTACCAGTGGAGGGGAAAAGAAAACAGTTGTTACAAGTGCAACATACAATTATTGCTTTGTTTTACTCAAAGAAAATAAAAGTTGCTTTATGGTGTTTGACATTTAATTCTTTAATTTTGTTAATGCAAAGTGAAGATTATAAATTTTGAATTAATTTAGGTGTTTATCTGCATATGTTGTCTGACAAGATGCTTGTTAATTGGTCCTGTCTTCTCCGGTTTGTAAATTTTGTTAAAGATGATGGATGGTTTTTTCGCGCTATCTCCAATTTTTTTAAAAAAAGGGTTCGATATTCCTTGAAATAGAAATAAGTGTTGCTTAATTCCAAAAGAAAATAAGAATACATTTTCTTTTTTTCTTTTTCAAACTTGAACATATTTTAAGTTAACATGTTTCTAAAGAATCATGGGTTATCAAGAAGTTTCTTCTACAATAATAATTAAATGAATGAAAATTGCATTTATATTTTTATTTTACAAAATAAATCTCCGAGAGCGATTTCACACAGAATTCAATTCAATGTCCGATTTAGGTCGGTCGATCCATATCAAGATTTGTATATAAAATTAAAATAATAAATTGTCCCATAAATCTAAACCGCTCGCTAATCTCAATACAAATCGAACGACTCTAAATCAGACATCGGATCGAATTTGATCTGATTTTCATCGAACTCCTTCACTTCCAAAATCTCTCCATTGCACCACTTTGACATCTTATTAATGAAAGATGAAATATCCGGGATTGGATTTGAGATTAGACATGGGTTTGAGTTATTATCATCTCAAATTTGGTCGATTGCTTAGCCTCAAATCTCTGATATCTTTGACTTTGACCAATAACTTTTGCTTGATCTTCCATAGCAGTCTATTTAGATTCGTACGGATCAAATGTGCTTGATGCGGATCTCTAATCACAGTGACAATATTCACGTTTAATTCGCGAATAAAACGTTTTTGGAGTGTTTCCGAACCGAATGACGTATTATTCGTTGACCGAATAAAACGCGAATAAAATGCGAATTTAACGAATTTTACAAATAATACGCGTTTTTCTCACTTTTTTTTCGGAAAAAAATTTGAATTCTCGCGGTACTGTGCGCAGTGTCCCTAGGCACAGTGTCCATAATTTGAATTCTCGCGGTACTATGCGCAGTGTACCCATTCTGCTGGAGTGTCCCCAGGAGCACCCACGTGAGCACATTTCTCCATTCCATTTTAGTATATTTTTTACTATATTGATCTTCTATGGCAAATACAAGCAGTATATCGTATAGTAAATCATCAGTAGTGAATTAAATATGCACTGAGGTCTCGTATTGTAATTCCAAATCATTCCCGAATTATATCCGAATTATTTCCGAATCACGAATTTTTGACCCTGCCGAACCGAACCCGAATTATTCATTTGTTACTATGTCTCTAATCGACCCCCCCTTCGTCTCTATTTAATGTTTATTGTAAATGTTTAGTTTTCGTTGAATTTAATTTTGTATTGGTGGTTGAATAGATGGGATATTAAATTCGGGGAACAATTTGCATGCCTCATTTTGATATTGTAAGAGCATCTACATCCCTGAAACTATTAGAGTTTCTAAATAACTGTTAACTGTTTTTTAGAAATTAAACCTCTCTTAATTTTTAAGCCTCCACATCCCTGAAACTAAAATTAGAGTTTCATAATTGCTACGTCACAGCTTATAAAATTTCTTATTAGGATATATTTGCAAGAGAAATGAATCTCAGCTAATCATTTCGCCACGTCACAGTTTATAAACGATTTCTTATTAAGAAATTATTGAGCAAAGTTGCTAAATAAGAAATTCATCTACATCTCTGAAACTAGTTTAGCAACTGCCACATCAGATTAGAAACTCTAAGAGTTTCAGGGATGTAGATGCTCTAATATTGTAAGGTACTTAGCAAATAGAATAACATTCAATAGATGAAAGATATAACAAACATGGAATTAACTTTTTTGTGGTGCAAGTAATTGACTTGACAGACTTCTCATTTTCATGCTTGTGGAATAATTGGCCTATTTGTTTCTTTGCTTAATTTGTTTACAGCCTTTTTTTGACAGGTGCATTAGTTTATTTAATTAATGAAATCGACAACACATATGCTGGACTATGAAGAAAATAAAAGAGAGAGATTTCTTATGGCTCTTCCTTTTGTAAGATCCCGTATTCACGTGCCATATGGATTAAAAAAAAAAATTAGTCCGCTCTAAAAAAATATTAAATTTATGTGTCTTCATCATAGATTTGTACTATTTCTGTACAACATTTAAAACATTATAAATGACATATAACCAAATACAAACTCGAGCTGGTAATTTAATTAGATTTAAAAGGAAATCGAAAAATGTTATAATCACGGAAGATGTCAATTTTGATAGGTCAACATTTCTGACAGTTTTAAACCGTGCTGTAATAACTAACCAAATTTAATTAGAACCGGACCGACCCGGTCTAGACTTGGACAATTGGGTCCGGGAATTGAAATGTACAGTAAACAAATCAGTTTAAATGGTTCCGGGCCCACGAGACACGGAGTCTCACACACTTTATTTCCTCTATTTCCTTCTCCTCGTGTACATTACGTGTCAGGTTGCTGACACGTGGGCTCACCAATCGAAAAAGATCCCTTGTAGTGACTCGCCACAGGAAACATTACAGAGAAATAGAGGAACAAGACTTGTTCTCTTCCCTGTCAATCTGTCATCCTTGCCTTCTCTGATTCTCTCGCCCCTTCCTCTCTCTCTTGGCTCTCACCTTGCAAAAGAAACAATTCCTTCCCGCAAGCACATGGTGATACATGGTCTAAGTCTTTGATTTAGTTTACCTCGCCTTGAAGTAAATCTGAAACCAAAACCAAAACCAACACCAAATCCAATCTTCTACTGGAAATAAATACACACATACACTTACGCCCTCAATCCTCTCTCTCTGTTTCTCTTCTACTGTATGTTCGTTGAAATTCTACGGAGAAGCGACCACTGGTCTAAGGAGTTGTGCGAGATAACAGCCTTCCATTGTAAGCTGGGAGTTAGTTTGATTTAGTGAAGGGATCTGAGGCGCACGGAAGTAGATGGGATCGAAGAGGTGGGGCCGCGTGACCTTTGGGGTAGTGCTGCTCTTTGGTTTGCTTGTTTTAGGATCTGCTTTGCCTGATCCTGAGGATTTTGATCGAGCGTAAGTGCAAATTTCCCAAGGATCTCATCTCTGGTAGTCTTTTAGCTCAATTTGACATTGAATTTGAAAATGTGCATTACTGGCTGTACAATTAGGGGTCAGAATCTTAAATCAGAATTTTAATTTTAATTTATTTAGATTTCTGAAAGTATAGGCTTCTTCCTCCTCAGTAATGCATTCCTTGATACAATGGTAATGTAACTATTGATTTAATTGTGTTCATTTAACTGAGGAAAGTATAAAATAAGAGATTGGACTTTAACTATCTTTATATATTGAATGTTTTCATCTTTAATGAGATATGCTTCGTTCACACAAAAGTCGCTATAAAATTAGGAATAGAAGTTCTCTTATAATTTTACGAAATCTGATATGTCTTAGTGGAGCTGTTGCTCAGGCAATTGTGCCAATGGTATCAATCATAAATCTAAAATGAAAAAGGTTCAAACCATGTGACAACTTGATGAAAAGAAAGACAAGAGTATAAGTGTTGAAGTGCTATATTTTGTATTGTAAGCTGTGTATGACAGCACTAATGCACACACAACCTACCAAGTGGGGTTTAGCAAATCCTATTTAATGCTATTAGAGATAAAAACCAACCAACCAACCTAAAAAACAAATAATCTATAGTGTTACATGGTACCAATTTACCAGACTCTTGATAAGCAACCACTCTAGCTTCAAAATTTTTGAAATTGACAACATGTCAGTTTTTGTCAAACCCAACTAGTCTATAGTGTTACTTGGTACCATTTTACCAAATGGATTGCGCTTCCCATTTTCTGAAAGGGGCAGGGAAGTTGGTGTTGTGTGATCTTTTAGGGGTTGATAACTATTTGCCTAAATGCAGAAAAATCTAACTACTGTACTAGTGCATGATGTACTGGTTGGTCAATCTTTTGTGATAAATACCTTCATATAGAGCTGACATATTAATTTATAGGTTCCCAATAGTGGAGCCAGATGCAGGTCATACCAAACTCCGTTTATCGAGAGAAGGTTTGGAGGCTATTCGAAGAATTAAAACCCCAATTGCAGCTATTTCGGTATGTCGTGACCAAATTTCTTAACTGGTACTTAAACAGTTTGATCTATTACTTGTACGGTCATGCACTAGCTTGTACTGGTACAATACCAGTTGAGTACTGGTTAAGGCTCTCCATTTATCATTTTTTTTCTTTTGTGCTTTCCATATATATTCTTCAGGTACCACTATTGTATATCATAGTCATTTTAAACCCATAGGCCATAGCACTGGTCTTGAAATTTTTTGTCAATGGATTTTATAATATTCCATTGATGTATATTTGAGGAACTTCATTTTTGTGATTCAATGATTTGCATATTCATTAAAGCAATTTTCTAGCTCTTTATTTCTAATCAAATGAGTTCTCGTGGCATCAATTTTAAATATATTTACTAGGAAGCAAAAATTAGCATTTTTTTCTGCATTCCTTATGCACTTGTTGTTGCTAATGTATTGTCTTCACCAATTTTTGCTCTGAAAAATGTTAGGTTATCGGCCCATACCGGTCCGGGAAATCTTTCCTCCTAAATCAACTCCTCAACTTATCATGTGACAAAGGTAATGTCTGTGGCAGCATTTGTCTTAATCAATAGCATTTAACTAGTTAGTATTCAAGTGTGTTGTTGTGCTTTAATGAAATTGTATTTGCAGGTTTTGGTGTTGGGCATATGCGTGATACAAAAACAAAAGGTTCTCTTAATGCAATATAATTCTTTTAGACATACTTATTGTATCATATGTCTATCCTATTCTCATCTTTGCTAATATGCTGGTTCTTTTCGAACTATTGTCTTGGAAATTTGCAGGAATTTGGGTATGGGGTACGCCTGCAGAGTTAACAATTGATGGTACAAAAGTCTCAGTATTGTACCTAGATACAGAGGGATTTGAAAGTGTCGGCAAGTCAAATGTATATGATGATAGGTATGAACTGAAGATGCTATATAGTAACAGTACAGAACAATCTGGAGAATTTCACTTGTTCACTTAATCACTTGGGTGTCCAAAAAAATTTTAAACAGAAAAAGTTTTGAATACATTTTCGTAGAAACTAAAATAAATTTCTGAACTAGTTCATAAAGAATTGTCATTTCCATTTTTATTGTAGGATCTTTGCACTGGCTACTGTTTTGAGCTCTGTGCTTATCTACAATCTCCCTGAGACGGTTTGCTTCTTACCTAGTATTGTATTTATATGGCTTCATTTATTTTATTTGACTTTACAGAGGTCAGGCTACTCACTGCTGGCATATTAATACCAGGACTAGACTTGAGTACCGATCAGTTTCATAGAAAATGGTGTTCGAGACTCAAATAAACTTCACTACTGCAGTTATCACTTATCACCAAACATACAAAGAGTAAAGGCTAGAATAAGGGGGAAAAATGTGGAACTTAGATGCTATGATAAGAATTACTTTTTGTTTATTCAAAATTGCAAGTAAAGTTTGCTTCCACCTTTGATTGTAGATTAGGGAGGCTGATATATCTCGCCTCTCCTTTGCTGTAGAAATTGCTGAGGAATTCTATGGACGGTATTTTCTCACCGCAGTTTTTATTGAAACTTAAAAAAATAATGACCCCAGCTATTCTACCAGCTTAAGCTTTTAGAGCAATAGTTGGTTAACATCAGGGCTATATATCCTGAATTGAAATCTCACCGGGCCTCTACTATAAATTAGTTTCTTCATATTAATATTTCTTCCTTGGATTTGGCTTATTTATGAACAAACCACCATGTATTATGGGGAGCATTAAAAATATGATGAGTAACTACTAACCTACTCTATCAGCTTAAGCTTTAAATATGAAAAACAATTGAGTAAAAGATTCTAAATTTCTGTTTACTATATTTTTTAATGTTCTAACTACCTACTGTTTTTTGGTGGTTTTGTTCTTCTCGTTGCTTGTGAATAGAGTGAAGGTAAGTCTTGATTATTCCCACTTTCTGTGTTATACAATATTTTGAAAGTGTGTGCTTTAATTTTAAATTAGCAACTATTTTGTTGAAGGGACAAGATGTTGCATTTGAACCATCTAAACTTCTCTGGCTTATCCAGCGTGATTTCCTCCGTGAGTTGTTTTCTCCCTCCATTCATTTTAAGAATTAGCTTTGTTTGATGTTCATTCTATCAAATACTTTCTCATTTTTAAAATCCAAATAGTTGATCTGAACCGTACTATGGATCCATATCTCCATTTTTAAAATCCAAATATTCAATATGAATTGTTCAACATGATCCAAATAGGTAACTAGAAAATCACTACTTTCGGATGGTCCAGAATTTTTGGATTAGGTGATTTTCTACTTATCTAAAAAATAGTAAGAAAATTCCAAAATATATAAAATTTGATCTTCGAGTACATTTTCATATGGAGATCATGTCGAGCGGTTTGGATCGACTGTTTGGACTTTGGAAGCGAAGATATGAATCCATAGTACAGACCAACTCCCGCTTTGCAAAGTACCATAGCCTCACTCAAATTTAAATTGCACTTATTAGTTCTTGTGAAAGTAGCTTCCACAAAAGTATATTAAAGAAATTAAGCGAAGATGAATAATTCTATGTGCTCAATTAACAAACCTCATTCTGGTACACAGAAGGCAAATCTGTTCAAGAAATGGTAAATGAAGCTCTCAGGCGGGTTCCTAATAATAACGGTTTGCCTCTGTTTTGTTTTATTCATCTCTTATATGGTACTTTCAATATTGTGGAAGCCTCAGGAAGTATTTAATTTGTTACTCTTTTGTTACTTTCAGGTGAGAGGTACATTGATCAGGTATGATTGCAGCAAACTGGAAGTGTAACATGGAAATTTATTATGCTGTACACTTGTGCAATTTAATTTTTTTTTGTCAAAAAGGGCTAATTTGATGTTTCCATCAAAGGTGAACCAAATTAGGGATTCATTGGCAGTGATGGGGGATAATAGTACGGCCTTCAGCTTGCCACAGGTGTGTTTCTTTGCTTTGGCCAAGGACTACCATACTATCTGGTACCACCTGGCTAGTATATACCATTACTGAACCGACCGGTACAGCACCTAGCAGGTTTAGTTTGATAACAGAGCTGGTTGTTTGTTCCAGGACTATAGTTTTGATCCTTTTTGGTTGTTAGTCCTAAAGTTTTCCTGGTAAATTTGGTGCAGGTATGCTATTTTCTATTATGATGTGGTAGTTGCATTGATTTTGCTAATTTCTTCATATTTTTTTATCGTATCTCGATGTTTGGCATCAAGAAGTTGCAGACGGACTGAGTATAAATTATATTAAAATATGCGTAGAAGTCCAACACTTCCCATAACCTATAATTCCTACACCCACCTTACCTTGAAACTAGGGGTGTTCAAACGGTTGGTTCGGTAACTAAAATTGTCAAACCAAACTTTTGTTCGGTTTCTAAAAGCCCAACCGAACCGACCGATTTAAAATAATCAACCGAAATTAAACCTAACCGGTTAAACCGAATTACACTTCGGTTTATTTGGTTGAACCGAACAGATGAATTAAGCCAGAAGCCAGAGAGAAAAGAGGGGTTCAGCTACATTTTTTTTTAAAACCCGAACAAGAGATTTCATTTCAATCCTAATTCGAAAAATTGAAATAAAGCAAATCACGCAAAAAAACACAAACAAAGCAAATCACACAAAAAAACACAAACAAAGCAAATCACGCAAAATCGAAACATCTATTCAGACAAGAAAATAATCCTAATTAAGCTGAAGTACTACACCAACCTTTCTCTATAAACACAGTTACACAAAATCAAATTTCACAAGCTCTAACCCTAGATCTAACCACCAAACCCATAAGAGGGTCCTCCCATGACGCTTGAGAGCATACACGACATCCATGGCCGTCACAGTCTTCCTCCTTGCGACATTGTGCGGTGGTCTATAGGTGAAGAGGGGTGGTTTGGAGGAAAGAGGGAAAGAGGAAAATCAAGGTACAGAGAGACAATCAAGGAGAGAGTTTTTGTGATTTGTAATTAAACTTGGGTTGGGTTTGGAGGAAAGAGTGAAACAGTGAAACAGGGGAGAGAGAGGAATAGCGACATTAGAGAAAAAGAAAAGGAACGAAGGGTGCGAAGCGGTGAGTGAGGGAAAAAGAAAAAGAACGAAGGGTTTAGTCGGTTTTGAGGAATAAAAGTCTGGAACCGCTGAACCATTTTTAAATTGAACCAGTATAAACTGGTTGGTTCGGTTTAGTCGGTTTTGAGAAATCAAAACCGAACCGAACCATTTAAACCGAACTAATTCAAAAACTCAACCGAACTGATCCATTTAAACCGAAAAACCGATCTATTTAAACCAAAATTTTCCAGTTCGGTTAAAAACCAAATAAACCGAACCATTTGAACACCCCTACTTGAGACAAACCCAGTTTAAGTCATTTTTAATAGTATATCGACCAGATCAGGCCAGATATTAAAAGAAAAGAAAAAAAAAAAACCGATCTGATTTGACCTGATTTGTTTTTGGGAAGCTTTTAATTTTTTACTTTTCCGTTTTTCTGACAGCCTCATCTGCAAAGAACAAAGTTGTGCGAGTTGAAGGATAGTGAATTGGATCAGTCATATGTGGCCAAAAGGGACCAGTTGAAAGAATTAGTCACCTCCATTACTAGACCCAAACTTGTACAGGGGAAGCTTCTCAATGGAAATGAGTTTGTTTCCTTTCTTGAGCAAGTAATCTACTTTCTTCATTCTTTTCTTTAATTTTGGATGTATAATTCCCTTTTGCATCATTTCTAGTTCTTCTTTTTGTTTGTTCTTGCCATGCCATAGCTGAAAATTAGTTAATACCAAGTAGTGAAGTCTTGGATTCTGATACTACCAGCTATGTCTTTAATTATTTGTTTACTTGTCTTCTTTTGTTCTTTTGTCTGGTCTGTGTTTACTTGTAGGTTACGACAGTGTTTTGATAATAGCACCCAACAGTTTATTTATGTGCAAGTCATCAAATGTTTTGCTATATTTACAAATAGCATGATTTTTTTTAATATATTCTTTTATTGATACCAACCTTCAGACTCAACTGAATAGGACCAATAAGGTTCAGGCTTCAAATATTGATGTTGAAACTTTTGCAAGAGCTTATATTGAATTTACATGAAAATGACGGGCACTAGTTGCAAATATGATAAAATATGGGTGTTTTCTTTCAAATAAAAATAAGCTATTGGGTGTTATAAAATAGTGATGTTAACGACATCATGCTATGCTGCATATGACAATGAACATTATGCTATATATTAAAATTTGATTTCTTTTCTGCATTTGACTATTTCCAAAAGGTGAAGATTCAAGACACAGGAAATGAACCAATAGAATTGTTCCTCTTGTCCTCACATTTTTAATAATTGTATAGCGTCTTAACTGAACCTTTTGACTTTTGTCAAAAACCTATGAACTACTAATGCTTAAATTGGTACCTAGAACTGTCACCTACGCAATGTTTAATGCTATGTTGTTATTTTAGATTCTTGAAGCATTGAATAAGGGGGAAATTCCATCAACTGGTTCTTTAGTTGAGGTGTTTAACAAAGCAATTCTGGAGAGATGCATGAAAGTGTATAGTGAAAAGATGGAATCTTTGGGCCTACCTGTAAATTTGGACAAGTTGCAAGAATCACATAAAGATGCTGAAGATAAAGCAAGGGAAATATTTGACCGACAGCATTTCGGCCGTCATCATGCCACTCAGTCGATACTTAAGCTTAATGAAGAGATACAAAAGGTACGCCCATTACTGTACCAATCAGGGCAGCATTGTTAGTTGTTACTGAGGTAAGCCTACTGCTTTCTATCTCGGCATAATCAAATCTGTTAAGGGTGATATTGTAATTTTTGTGACTTGATGTTTTTTAAATTGTTGGTTGTCATTTGCAAATGACAAGAAATATCAGGTCTCAGTGAAATCATGCACTTACTTTATGGAAAAGGTCCTCTACCAGTAATCTGATAATTTCTTTTTTCTTATATAGGTATACAGAAATATCCAAATAGCAAATGAGTACCAATCATCAAAGCTGTGTGAAGCGCGCTATTCTGAGTGCGAGGATAAAATGGACCACCTCCAAGTTTTACGTCTTCCTTCCATGGCCAAATTTAATGCCGGTTTCCTACAATGCAATGAAAGCTTTGAAATAGAGTGCGTGGGTCCTGCAAAAGAAAGCTACGAGCGGAGGATGAGTAAGGTTTGGTTTCTTGACTTCATTTTTATCGTACTGTTTTCTTTTTTTGTTATAAATTTGTTTCTTTTCATTTCTCATTGGTATTCCCTAGGTAGAGTGCCAAAATATTTCATTCTGATATTCCATTGAGTACTGGTGGGAACTGTGAATTAATACAATCATCATCATTGAACTTACATATAAACACACAATTTTCTATAGTACAAAGCATTTTTAGGGTGAGACAAAGTTTGCAATTACTTTTAATTATTATCTTTTTCCTTCTTTTTTTAACCCTCACATCATAAAGAAAAACTTTTAGTATATATCTTGTGTTAGTGAGAAAGTTTGCATTTACTTCCATTACATGCATTTCTTTTTTCCTTTATTTTATGAACCTTTTTATTAGAAAAAAATGTCAAGTATATATGTTAAGCTAGGGTGGAGCAAATGCCTCACGCTGGGACCACTTGTCTCTGCCCCTGATTGGAATATTCTTTTTTATGAAGCCAATGTTTCATGAGATATTAGAGTATCATATGCTTTATTTAATTCAAAATAATATTTTCCAGATTTTAGTTTCCATATTCTGAATGTTCAAAACATCAAAATTGGACAGAAAACATAAAATTGCATTAATATAACTCCACAAATTACATAAACAATGATGTAATCTGCATGCAGCATTAAACCGAAAGAAGTTTTTAAAATAAATTTTCCAATTGCCCTTAAAATAAATTTTGGTTCCCTTCATATGCTTGGGAGGTTGAGACTTTTCATACAAAAAATTAGTCAAAATAGAAATCCAACAATATTCTAATATATTTTTTTCTAATTTTGGTATGATTATTGTGATCATTATACATTATTTCGTTTATGTTGTTGTTTACTTTTCTTTTTAGTTTCTTTTTTTTTTTATTCAAATGACAGCTAGTAAAACAAATCCTAGCCAGTTACACTGGGACTAAACCAACTAAAACCTAAAACTTAGGAGGGACATCAAATAATGCTACCAAAAAATCACGACTACACACCACATAACACCAATTGCCTCTGAAATGAATTGACAAAATCAATTCTTCTCCCGATTGCCTCTGCAGATGCTAGGTCGCTCGAAGGCGCTATTTATAAAGGAGTACAATAACAGGCTGTTCAACTGGCTTGTGACGTTTGCATTGGTAATGGTGGTTGTCGGGCGCTTCGTGGTGAAGTTCTTGTTACTTGAAGTCGGCGCTTGGATTATGTTTATTTTCCTCGAGACGTACACTCGCATGTTCTGGTCTGCGGAGTCACTCTACTACAATCCGGCCTGGCATCTCATTGTCTCTGTCTGGGAGACCATTGTCTACAGCCCTTTTCTTGATCTTGATAGGTATGGACCATTTAATTTTTGAGTGAGGCTATGGTACTATGCATAGTGCAGATTGTAAATCAATCTATGTAGTATAAGCTCGATGCCACCTTTTTCTGTGATACCTTGAAATCTTGTTTTTGACACTTATCTTCTCTGCTCTATGCCACAGATGGGCAATTCAAATTTGTATCTTCGTAGCAGCTTTCGTTATATACTGGAGGTGCTATGGTAGTAGGAGAAAACGGAGTGGTCGATCACTGTTACCATTGTACACTAGAGGTGGATCTAATAGGCCAAGATCAGACTAACTGATGGCAGCTGAATTATTGGAAATCTGTAGGGGTAGTTAAATACATTGCGCTGTTGCATTGGGCCTTATTTTAGTAGGGCCCATGTCAGTGGATCTGTCAAAATCTGTAGAGTTGGGGTTTGCACGTGCCGGAGGAGGATGGGGGTGTCGGGGCCGGATGTAATGATGAAATATTGCAGTAGGGTTGCCGACATGCATGTTACGTTATTATCACACATCAAGTTCGTTCATTCATTTAGTTGAAACCTAGATTAATGATATGTTTACCAAGTGCTGTAATGAGATTGTATTGATGGGCGTAAAAATGTAGATAATAGTCACCAAATGGTGAACTTGTGTGTTGATTACTGTTACATTCATTTATGTTCTACATTGCTGGTCCCACATCACATGTAATTTTTTTTTTTTCAATACATGCACAGATTATTGATCACTTTGTTTTTCCTTTTAATTACTAATGAAATGTCATTTTTTTTCAAAAGCTTGTTGCCATAAGCCGATTAATATTGTGGGCTAGATAACTATCTCTCTTCATGCACTTCAATAAACATTGTCTCAATTTTTTCATGCATCTTATAAAACATATTAGGTATTTATGAAATGCACATTTAACTATTGTAGAATGGATATTTGGTTGTTGCAAAATGCACCTGTCAATCTATTTTGAACCAATTAGTTGAAGTGGAATCATTATCCGAATCTTAAAACATACACTTGCGAATTTGAATTTTCATACTCATTATTTAAGCCGTTCTTAAGACAAACTTAGATACACACCTGACTACTTAGTTAATTATAACGAATGCTTGGCTATTGCAGAATAAATACTTCATTATTATAAAAATACACACCTGACTATTTAGTTTTTTTTTTTTTTGAAAAATTAGTCAAAACAATTAGAATATAACGGGTGAGGATTTGAAGATTTGTAAAATATCCATAAAAAAATTCAATCTGCAACAATGGCGTATGTCCTTTACCATTCATCTATCATTTGCAAAAGTCCACTTCCTAAAGAGTAAAGAGTAAGACTATTCATTTCATTCAGTGAATATTTGAGATTTCATTCTATCCCTAACCAAGCTTTAGGGGCAAGAATTGGTGCCGGTTATTTGTAATACCTAGTCACCACAAAATCAAATTAATGTCCCGCTTTAAAAAACCAACCCTTCATAAATCCCTATTCATTACAAGAAGGTGACTGCTTAATCACAGCACTCCGAACTCTTAACATATAAATAAACAGGGATTTGTATGAGCAGCATAGTCTGAAATTATGCTCTTAAAAGAACACTGAACAGTGCAAAAAAGCTAAGCTTCTTCACGCAAAGAGCCCTTTATTAGATGCTAAGACATTCATTACATCTATCTGTACATATTTAAAGTCATTTAAAAGAGAACAGGAAAGGCAAGCACAGGGCTATGAATTTCTCTCAATACAAAGTGAAGTTGTGCTTAGTTGGTTTTATTCTTGCGAGAAATTTCACGAGCCATCTCACGTAATTCCTCTGGCGATGGGGGCCTAGGCCCCTCTGGAGGATACACCACATATGGCTTCTGTTAAAAAATTACAAACACAGTTTAATAAATAATTGATGAGTGTCAAGTGATTCTTTAAAGAAACAAGAAAGGAATCAAAGTCGGTACCATTTTAGTCAAGTTATCTAACAAAAATTTCAATTTAAACTAATTATCAATTTTCATCAGCAGCTTTATTGTCAAATTTGCTACGACTGAGGCTAAACTGAACCTCTTTTAAATTTCAGTTGAAGAAATAAGACAAAGACATGGTCTGATAAAAATTTAAGAAACTAAAACCAGTAGAACAAGTGTGATAAAGTAAGGTATGAGTGATTTCACTACAGGAGTTCAACAAAGACTTCAATAAAATGTGGTATACTGGTATGACACCAAAATAGCTAACTGATCTCAAAATTCTCTCCTTGGTTGTCTATAGTGTTGTAAATAACGGAATGCGCTCGTTGGACGGACAGGGTACCGCCAAGCGATTAATCGGGAATAATCGGCCATAATCGGAAATAATCGGCCGATTCGTCGAGAAAATCCGTGACGGTTTGGTTGCCGCCAATGACTAATCGGCTGATTAATCGGCCTAAACGGCCGTTTTTTACAACACTGGTTGTCTATTGCTTAACTGAGGCTAATTGGATTTGTTCAAAAGCTCATTTCAGGCTTAAGCAAATAAAAACGAGGTGTGCTATATTACACAAGAAAAACCTCACCACAAATAGTAAACAAAGTAATCACTCACAAGCACTCATAACAAACACTCACAACAAGAAATGATAATAGAAGACTGATTTCAACGTTTATCTTGGACTCGGTACAAACCAGCTGTGGAATTTCCTCACTTCAGCATGTTTTTATTCTTCAATACTTATCATTCCTATTTGGTTTAAACTAAGCAATTTTATTAAAATGCTAACTCTCAGATAAATCGTCCGCTCCAAGCACAAATTGATGTCAAAAGGCCATTCCAAGATTGGTAAATCTACAATCTGGTTCATTGTGGGGTCGTCTAACTAGACTTCTATAGGCAATTCAAATTATCCAATAATCTCACATAGGCAAATCAAATTAAATCACAGCACTGCCGAAGCAAGAAAAAAAATTGAAAGAACAAATAACTGAAAGAGAAACAAAAGGGGGAGGGACAGAGAGAGAGAGAGAGAGTGTACGAGGCCCATGAGCTTCTGAAAGGTTTTGTTTTCGGTGGCGACGGCGTACGTCAGCGCCACCGGGACGGCGACGTAGACCGCGAATTTCCCGATCTCCAGCAGCCCCTTCCCTGTTCCCAGCACAGACATCTCTCTCTCTTTGCTCGCTGGATCGATCACGACGGGATACCGATGACTTAAGAGCAGAGCAGAATCAAGCGGTTTTAGTCTGGATCAGCGAGAGAGAGAGAGCGGGGGGGGATGGAGTCCCCTTCCTATGAGGTAACTGAAAATTTGAGTTTGGATCCGGACCGTCCAATCAGAATTCGAGTAAATCCGGTCCGGACTGGAATGCACGGTCTCCTTTAATATTCGTGCTAAATCAGATCTGACGGTCCGGATCTAAACTCCTCTTTCAGTCCCTCTCATCCCCTCGATTTATATCATCTAAGGTAACACAAATTTTGAGTTTAGATCCGGACCGTCCGATCTGATTTGACACGAATTAAAGGAGTCCCGTTCGTTCAACTTCGGACCGATCTGAGACTGAGAGGGGGTACTTCTATGCGCTACAATCAAATCTTATCCGTGCGATCTAATCTAGTCGTTCACTGGTAATATGAACTGTAGGAACAAAATCAGACGGTTTGGAGCTCCTAAAATATTGAACTATTTGTCGGTGAATAACAGTTAGGGCTGCTAATGAGCCGAGCCGGCTCATGAACCAATGAGTTGAACAGCTCAATAAATTATATCGAGTCAGGCCCTAAATTAAATAAAGCCCGAACTTGGCTCGGATCATATTTTATCACTCAAACAGGGCCGAGCCCGAGCCCGAGCCGAGCCAGCTCATGAGCCAATGAGTTAGAGAATATGCATATGAGGTTTATGAATTTTAGAGAGTTGTGGTAATATTTCATGTTAAAACAACTCAATAAATTATATGCAGATGTGCTTGTTGCTGATGAACGTACTTTCAAAATAAATATTCTTAAACATTTGATCATGATCGGATGGTCTATGGTACTTCTAACTGATCTTTTTTATGATACTAATTTTTATATTTAAAATTTTTAATAGTTTCTTCTGATGCAATAACATAAAATATTATGCCTACTACAGAAAAAATAGAAACACATTGCATTTATTAAATACTTATCCTGTGTCAAAAATAATTTAAATAAAAATAATATTATAGAGAATTCAACTCGGCTATGAAAGCACTATCCAGTCCCTTAGATTAAGCTTCCAAGTTTTTGAGTAGGCCTACTAATGAGCTGAGCTGGCTTATGAGCCAATGAGTTGAGCTCGTAAGTTATGAGCCGAGTTTGAGCCGAGCTAAAAGCTCAAACTCATTAAAATGAGCCGGGCTTTTTTCTTCAAGACCGAGCCAAGTCCGAGTTGGACTTGTTTAGTTATATGACGAGCTGAGCCGAGTTTTGAACCGAGCTTGACTCATTAGCAGCCCTACAAACAGTCCAAAGTCCAAACTACCAAGTTATGAGCATTGACCTATTGGAACCGTATTGGAACCGTTCATCCGCATCAAGATAATGGCTGGCGCGCATTTTGACGCAAGTGAACAGCAGGACGGAACTCCGAGTAATGAGTATTTTGAAACGCGAATTTCGTTACTTTATATCGATTATACGGAACACTAAAAATACATAATGTATGACTTATTTTTTTATACAAATATACAAATTCTAAATTAGAAACAAAAATCTTTGTTTTGTTTGAACAAAGATAATATAATTACTTATTATACTTAAATGTTGATTAACAGACGTTTTTTTAAGTATATGATAAATCGTAAGCTATGTTACCCGGATACTTCATGTTGGGCTCCGTACCCGTATTGGGTGCGTATCGGATACCGATATGCGTCCGATACGGCCCCGATACGCATCCGATACATATCGGATTACGTGGCGTATCCTATACCACCGGATACGGTCTTCGATACGGCTTTGACTTGTCTGGATACGGATCTGACAGACTGGATACGGCTCTGATACGTGTCTGACGCGTTCTGCAGACACCAGTGAGCAGCTCTCCAGCCCAGGGACCGCGTACCAAAAATCAATTTTCTTACCGCTAGCGGGGATCGAACCCGGATCCTGTGGAGTAAATAGCATACCTCTTGACCACTACACTAGTTCACACTTGTTGTTAGAATTTAGTAACTCTTCTATTTAATGTATACTTAGGCTATTATATTGTATCCAGAATTTTTTGATATTTAATACTTGGACTCCAAAATTATATATAATGTATACAAGTGTTTTAATAATATATATAATAAGCGTATTGTATCCTTGATTTTTAAAAATTGATGTATCGCCGTATCCATGCAACATAGATCGTAAGAAAATGAACTTATAAATAGGGCCCTAGTAAAAATTCCATTTGCGCTGTAAACTCTACGGCGTTGGAGGTGATACCGTGGACCGTCGTGTAAGCGCAGGTCATGATTAATTATACTAAAAGATGTTAGTAAAAGATAATCCTGCTATTTAGCAAACGCTAGCTAGCCAAATTCGATTACAGAATATATCTTTTTTTTTACCCAAAAAATATCATATCCCCGAAAATATCAGATCCGCGTCAGAATCGGATTCATATTCTCTGCATTAACCAAAAGAGAATATCTTGATGTTAATGAATTTCAACCGTTTAATTTGAAATGGTGCCAATCTGGCTCGTGCCTATAACATAGGGAGTCCTTTAACATTAGTGCAGATGAAACATTGAAACATCGCCAATGCTAAACAACGAAACATTGTCAATAAAACATCGATGTTTCGTTAGTCTTAGCATTGCAAAAACAACGATGTTTCATTGTAGAAACAACGATGTTTCATTGTAGAAACAACGATGTTTCATTGTATAAACATCGATGTTTCGTTAGTCTTACTATTGGTAATTAAGCAGGGTAGTGCTGAAAAAATATCGGTGCGTCGCTGATGTTTTTGTAATGAAACATCAATGTCTTTATACCGTCGACAAGCCGTGCATAAAGCATTGGTGCATCATCGGTGTTTTTGCATAAAAGCATCGTTATCTTTTAAAAAACTTTAAACGACCATAACTTTAGCTAGAAAACTTGAATTTGCACGTACGACTCCAATTCGGAAAGCTTGGGACGAGACGGGGTGGATGGCGCGCCGACAAAGTCAGAATTGCAAAAAAACGTCGTTTAGTGCCTCAAAAATTGAGTTCAAGTTTTTTGTCATCGGTAGACATACAACGACCCGTTTGCGGCTGGTGACAGTGTCGTATGCAGCATGGTAAAAGTCAGAACTTGTATCAAAATTACTGATCTGATGTTTAGTGTTCGCATGCGGCTAGTGAATTTAATTTGACAATAACCAGCATTCTAATATTGAGTATCTTTCATTTTGTATGTTCAAACAAGAAACAGTCCGTGTGATATATTTAATAAAAAAAGGTAAATATGCTATCAAAAAATTAATTTGACAAGTATTTAACTAAAAAATTCGATTTTTAGTGTTATATTTCAGCATTTTAGCTATTTGTCTCTAAAAGAAAAAAAAATTAATCAAGGGACCGGCCATTTAATGGCTGGTTTCCCTTTTAAATAGGGATCGGCCATTAAATGGCCGGTTTGGGTATTTTTAAAAATACCAGATGGATCTGGGCATTTTTATTAATATGTAATTAACTTTGGGTATTTTTAAAAATGTCGGTTTATTCGGCTTGAACCGAACTACCAAATTTTTTATTAAATAGTTTGGTTTATATGATTCGATTCGGTGAATTTTTGAATTACTATGGTTTTATTTGATTTGATTTAATCTCTTTGACTCTTATTTCAAGTTCAATCAAATAAATCGAAATGTACTTAATATTTGCTTGAATTATTTAGACTTTTAATTTATATTTTAATTTATATTTAATTCGGTTAAATCTTTTTTATTTTGATTCGGTCAATATATATCTTGATATGATTATTAAATGTATTTGTGTATGTATTAAATTTTGATATTTTTTAAATTTAATTACTTTTATTTCGTTTCAATCAAACAAATTAGAATTTACTTCAATTATTGTTATTCAGTTGACAAGTTTTTAATTCAATTGGTTCGATTAATTTTAAAATTAAATTAAATTTATGTTTAACTATTTTAATTACTTTCAATCGAATCGATTGTTTGAACACATCTAATAATATTAATAAAATTGTAGTCTCACTCTATTATAATTCACCAATGAAATGTGAATTATTGTACATTCGAACCAACAAGATATTCCTCTCTAAACATTTATATAATTCTAAAACAAACAAATAAAAAATTATTAATATTAAAAATTATCCGCATGTATGCGTCTCCGTATCCGCACAAACAAATACCTGAAAAATTAAAAAAAGTACAAATACAAATAATATATAATTGTATGTATCCCCTTTCGAAACTGAAAAAAATCTGTATCTGTATCATATATCATATCCGTATTGGCAAAATATTTGTATCAGATTATCCGAATATGCAAAAATTCAAATACAGATAGATAATATCCAATCTGTTTGCACCTCCAGTTCAATCCTCTCGTGTAGGTATGATTAGAAGAGAGCATCATGCTCAAAACGCAACTTGTTTCAGACAATCATATATAGCCAATTTTTTTTATTGATGGTAATTAGAAAAAAAAGAAAAATTGGAAATGGAAAAAGATTTACGTAAATTAAAAAAAAAATGAGAAGACAATTATTCGGTATCCAGATGGAGTCCTTGTCCGAACTAAATCCTGAGATGAGACCATTTGCTACTGTCGGACGACTACCAAGCAAGGTAGTAGTTCAGTCTCTTAGGGTACGTTTGGATCGTGCAAGAATTAGTGCAAGAATAATGATTTTTGGGTTAGTGGTTGAGAATAGTGCTAACTCAAGTGGTTTGAGAATAGTGTTATTTTGGACTATTCCGGGTTAGTAGAAATATTGTTTGGATTATATATTTAGAATAATGTTATTTTGAACTAATATCGCTAACCCAACAATATGAGAAATTTACTAATCCACCTTTTTGTAGGAATAGCAGAATAGCGATGTTCCTACACTATTCACTAATCCACCTTTTAAGTTTGGATCACAACATTTCAAAAATAGCGAGCTATTTCCGAGTTAGCGCTATTCTAACCAAATCCAAACGCAACCTTGAAAGATGCTACTTGTTACAGTTTTAGAGACCTAATCTGTGACAATCTTCAGTACAAATAATTACGTCGTTTAGTTGCATACTAGTTTATAACTATTCAGATCGTTGGGAGTCCAACAGGCGACAGTAGGTACCTAGAAATAATTATTTACTGGCTGAAATTGACATCTGGAATAAAATAATTAAAATGAGGCAAGATATTTATTTCAGGGACATTGAGTCTAGGGATTAGGATTGAGGATTGACAACAAAAAAGTTGGTAACTCGTGGTCCGCTCAGAATCAGCTCGTGAATCGCTCGGTAACATCTTGATCATTACTGGACCCTTTTATCGAGCCTGCTCATTGGTGGCTCTTAAAACAAGATCCAACTCATTAGTAGCTCGGTCGATTATAAACTAACCATAGTGACTTGGTTCGATTATGAGCTCGGTTTTAACTCGACCCTCTAATGCCAGCTCAGTCCGATTATGTTGCTGGCTATTTGGTACGGTGTCCCTTTTTTTTTTTTTGGACAGGGACTCCATCTGGTGACTGGTATGGTGTTCCGCTTGGACACCATATCTAAGTAGTAGCCTTTCTATTTTTAAAAGTTATATAAATCCTTTCTCATTTTTAATTTTTCTTTTTTTTCTATTTACCATCAATAAAAAAATCGGCATATACAGAGATAAAGATGATTGCTTTTATTAAAGAATTTGGAGTACCTTCCCAACTATATGCAAAACAAAGGTTACTGTTATTTGGTCCTAGCCATAATTTAACCACATCCAATGAGTAAGGGGTAACCACTGATTAGTTCACTATCACAACAACTATGACCAGACATTCACACCGCATGAACACATGGCATCTCCAGTCAAAACAAAACAATAAATCCAAAAGACCAGTTCTACCTACTTCTTCCCTCCATGTCCCATGGACTCCATCTGCTCGGGTTCCCACGTCGCACTGGGCCCACCACCCCCACTGCAAATTTTCTTCTGTAAATGCTCAAGGCTCGCAATACGTTGCATGGATGTGGTGCGTCCTGTCTTTGCATGCATTGTATCATCTAAAATAGCAGGGCTCGAGACCAAGGCTGCTGGATTTATTATGGTCCTGTGGGAAATTGCAGGACCAGTCACTGGCAGTGTGGGAGGATTTGATGCAAAGTACTGGTCAGGGTCATCTTGTACCGGTATTCTGATGTCAGAGGCTGCATCGGACGGGCTGTTTGAGTATGGTACACTGAGAGATGCCGACAAGTCAGGTACAGGTAACATGCTTGGGTAGAGAGAGCTTGTACCGGTTACCCTCTTCACAGAATCCTCTGACATCTTTACCTAAAGAGAATAAAAAGAACATATTCATACCTGTTAAAAGAGTGGCAAAGGCATTGTGACTAGGCATAGCAACAACCAAACCAACATAATTGAGACCACATGTATTTTTTAGGCATACACATGAAATAATAAGACCATTTAGAAGACTGACATTTTTTTTAAACAAGTTTAGTATTTTTTATTTTTCTTAGTAAAGAATAAAATGTGTATTATATAAATTTAAAATGAATTTTAATAGAAAGACAATAAAATGGGTAAATTTTTGTGAGTTTTTAAAATTAAGGGTAAATATGATATTATGAATTTTAGAGGGGAAAATACGTAATTTTGAAATTTTTGAGGGTTCAGGGGTATACATGAAATTTCCCCTAGTTCTAATTGTCATATCTAGGTGTTTATGTTGGATTTCATTTCACATTTATTATTCTTTTTTCAACAATGAGGAAATTAAACTCCTCATTGGCACAGTGAAAATTTTAAAAAGAAAACAGAGAACTCGGGTATTTTTTTAAGTTTCAGTCAATACTTGTTGACCTGCTAGCTGATCAGATTAGATATGACACATTTAAAATAAGGAGAATCTAGAACGTATCCTATTTTTGTTACCAGTCCAACTTGACCAAAAACTTAAAACTCACCCCAACCAATTGCCAATTCTATTATTACACCTATATTTAACACAGTTCCATAATTACGTTGATATTAAAGGGCAAGATAACCAAAACCACCTCAACAAGTGTGGTACAAGAATATATAATTTCATTATTTCAGGGGACCGGGCTGCAGTGAAATTGAGAAAGAGAAGGAAGAGTGAGTACCTTGGCCCGCATGGTCTCAACATCAGCTTTTAGTACTCTGTTATCAACAGCTGCATCGCTATACTTCTGGTTTATTTCAGAGAGGCGCTTCAGCAAAGATGAGTTTTCGACTCTCAGTTGGGACACCTGCAGCGAAACATTAAAAAAATTAGATAGATAGTTTTGGGATAAAAGTATCACACGAACATGTAAAACCCAGTATTTATTTCCATTTTGCTACATTCGTTTCAAAATGAGAAAAAAAAAATGAACCCCTCTTCACTCAGTCCTTTCCCTGAAAAGTAGAAAAGATGAGGAAGACAGTGTTTTCAATACATATGGCTATGGACATCTTTGAAGTCTTAAGAGTTGACATTTCGCTGGGAGTATATTGGACACTCAAGGTGGTACGGCATTACGCAATACAATTTTCATTAGTTAAGAATGCCTTTAGTATCGTTGCATTTTTATTTCACTTTTTTCAGAGAGAAAAAATGAAAACGTTTGGCTCAAGCGCTGATTTCATTTTTTTCTTATTCGAGCGGAGAAAAATGAAATTTAGAAAGCAGTGTGTAGCCGAATTGGTACTTCTGTTTCCATTTCTCCCTGCCAATCCTCCCCTCCCAAATTCTATGAAATTCCCCCATCTCCATCTTTCAAACGAGAGCTGATTTCATTTTTTTTCTTATTCGAGCGGAGAAAAATGAAATTTAGAAAGCAGCATGTAGCTGAATTGGTACTTCTGTTTCCGTTTCTCCCTGCCAATCCTCCCCTCCCGAATTCTATGAAATTCCCCTATCTCCATCTTTCCTATACATTGAAAGCAAGATCTTTCCAAGTGCAGCAGACAGTGATCAATCTCCCCCTCTCTCTCTTCTCTCTCCCAATTAGTATAGTCTCCAATTGGTATAAACCAAATTTAGTATAAAAATCCAAATTAGCTTAAATTGACCTGCAAAGTTCTTCTAGTTTGACATTTACATATAAGTTTTGGCCTCTTATTCTAACAGTACTTCGAATAAAATTATGATAGATAAAAGATCGCAAAGGAGAATCTGCGGTTATTTGTTATTTTTATGTTAAGAGTTCTCAACCGCGAGTTTAGTTCGGTAAAAATGGAAAAGAGCTTGTCAAACAGGATGCTAGCCAAGTATAATAGGTTTCATAAGAATAGAAAGAAACAAATAAATATTCTTTTTAACACCCAATTAAACGGGTTCCTAACTTTTGACATGTCATGCTAGTAATGGATAGATCAAGTATGGATACAAGATCATATGGATATGGGGTAAGATCACCAGACCATTGACAGGAATTTGCTTTCAGTTTGACCGGATTTCGTGTAGGCAGATACCATAGAATTCTTATTAAATCTGATCCAAATTATCACTCATATATATAATTTCTTTGCTAGTTTGGAAGGAGTTTCTATGGAGATCGGTAAACTTAGCTCATATTGATGAACTTCAGCATTTTCTCTGACAAAGGAAGATTCCATGCTAGTTATTTGCATGTTGTGGCAATTTGGAGAGAATGAAATGACCAAATTTTGCACCTCAAATCACAAATCCATCCTAAATTATGCTTCCATCTTGAAAAATGACGGAGATTCTTTAGCATAATCCATGGGGCGGATCTTAATGCAACCCAAAGGGTGCTTATACTCCTAGGTCATGCTTGGTTGTGGAGTAAGTGGTGGATTAAACCCTCTACTCCACCTTTAAGAAACCAAACGAGGAGTAAATTTGGAGTAAGATTGAGTAACATTTGAGTTAATCCGAAGTTACTCCACTTCTCTAGGTGTAGTAGCTTACTCCACATGTGGGTCCCGCAGTTAGTGTAACATCATGTTACAATTTTCTCTCTTCATGAGCTTACTCCACCAAGCTCCAACCAAACATGATTATTTTAATCTATCTTGGCTTGGAGTAAGCAATTTAATCCGAAGTAATTTTACTTCACAATCAAACATGACTCTATGGTTTAAAATTTTTTAATTATATATACTGAAAATTAATTAATTTTTTTCTTTAACTTTTTATATATTTCAGCCACTCTCATGAAATATCAAATGTGTGCTTGTAGCCTGCTGGTTAGAATTTCACATTGTGGTTACAATTTAAAAACAGGAGAATGACAGCATGCTTTGCACTCTGACAATCTTTAATTGAAGATTATGACGGGCCAGCTTTAAACTGAGGAGTAGAATTAAGAGAGCAGATTTCATTCCTATGCTTAGAAGTGAATAATATTGAATCACCTGTTGGCAACAACAGAAAAGAAATATAATTTATGGGTGTACATAACGAGGTACACAATTACACATATAGCTTCAAGCCTCGATCTGAATGCTGGACCCCTTTACCCATTCCTGAATCTACCCTTTACTTAAAAATAGTTGCTCACGAGGTTTTGATATATTATTTTACTAGTTGGTAGTTGGTTACTTTATTGCTGTTTTTTTGTCCATTTACAGCAACCCTCGTGAACTAAAATTTCTGCGATATATTCCTTAAATGGGCTAATGCTTTTTTGGCAAAATAAAGTATTGTTGAAATTTCAGAAATGACAAAGAAGCTTCAAAAACAGGAACTAGGAAAACAAAATATGCTTTGTTGTTTTCAAAAAATGAAAAAAAAATGGTGTGAAAACACCAAAGTAAATAAAAAAGTTGAAACAAAATGTTAACCTGTGCCTCAAGTTCAGTTAAATGAGCTTGCTTTCTTCTTCTAGAACGTCTTGCTGACTCTCGGTTCGAAAGCATCCTACAATTATAGACAATTTATAAGATAACAGATTATATGCAAAATCATGATTAAATAAAAATTCACGAGTGTCTTATTTCCTATAAAAAAATTGGTCACACATTGCATAGAACTGAACTGTGTGTGTGTTCAGCACATCCCAAAAAGGTTAGCAAAGAGAAAAACAAGCTACAAAAACCAAAATTTGATTCTCACACTGTATAAGTATGTACAGGACTGGGATGATCACAAATTTCATTTTTTTTTATATATTTCTGAATTTTTAGGCGTTTTGATGTTGAGTTAATATTTCAATTCAAGTTAAGGCAAGGAAGAGTAGATGTACCGATGGTTTAACCACTCCGATTTCTGTATCTCTATCTGTTTATTTTCATATCTGAAACCCACCAATCCCGTACCAGTCAAGTTTGTTATACCTATGAGTCGACTCAAATGAGAGTTACCTTCTCATTCGCTTGGCATCAGCAGGATCCATATTTTCAAGGTTTTCAAACTCTCCCTCTAAATCATCATCTTCTGACTGCTCGGACCCGCTTGTAGTTGATTTTACTGAAATTTCTGCATTTTTCAGTATATGCTGAGCTGGACTTGCACTAGGCCCACCAGCAGCTTTATTTTGCACAGAACCACTACTATTTCCTGGTAATATCAAAAGAGAGTAAAATATTAGGGCCTTAAGAGAGAGAAAATGTACTGGGGTGACAGGTAACCAGACCCACTAAATGAAATTATATGAAGATAGAATGGAACCTCTGGCAGAGGATTGAGTATCATACTGAGAAGAGTCAGACGCCTGAGATTTCACATCACCTAAAGGTGCTTCTGGGGGTTGAGATATACCATTTGTACCCTAGTTCAAAAAACAAAATAGAAATAAATAGAGGGAAACCATGTCATAGTTTTTAATATGTTATGACTTGAGCACTAACAAGAACTACGTAAAGAGGGAAAAACAAAGGAACTGAGAACAGCTGGTACTAACAGGTTTTAATCTGAAATTAACAAGGGGCACCTAAACTATACCATGCTGGTACTGACCTGACTGTCTTGGTATCAGTCCTTAGAAGATGATTTCTCCAAAATTAGTTTTTACATACAACAATAGTAGTCATTTTTTCCACTATGATTAAGCTAAAATTGAAACTCAAATTCAACCAAAAAGAATAAAATTGCTCACCCGAGACATGGCAACAGCCTTGCAATAGATCTCAAGCTGTTGCTTCAGATGCTGAGCATATTTCTCTGGATCACTCGCGGCCTGCCGTTCCAAAGCCGGTGGTTTGATTTCCACCACGTCATCACCTCCACTACCAACCAAGCTATTTCCTACTCCCCCATTAGCACTCGAGCTCGTGCTAGGGTTAGGGTTAGGGTTTATATTTGTCGGTACGCTTGAGTTGGGGACAGCCTTCGGGCTGAGCATCGCTGTTTCTTCTAGAAATTTCTGGAATAACCATTCCGAGGGGCTCCGGTTCATCGCCGACGCCGGGGCTCCTCCTGAGGTGGAGTAGACGGACGACGGAGCTGGCGGCGCAGATGATGAAGTCCGGAAGGTCTCCGAGATGTCATCCAAAGAGAATGCTCTGTCCATGGACGACTCCAATGAAGGAAAAAACAGGTACGATTCTGTTGAAGGATTTGATGGTTACTGAGAGATGGAGGTGAGGAAAGAGAGAGAGAGAGTCGCAAGTTCTGCTTTGGTGGTCGCACAAGGGAAGGAGAGAGAGATAGGGGACAGAGTAGAACTTATTAGGTGGAGATGGTGTATGATCGGACGAAGAAAAGGCATGCCCAACTGCTGGCTTCCTTCCAATGAACCTTCTTCTTTTGGGGAATTTTATGTATGCCCCTAAAAAAACTTAATATTACGTATTTTTCTCTAAAATTCATAATATCGTGTTTACCCCTCTAAAATTTTAAGAACTCAAAATTTCCAAATTATTGACCAAATAGTCATATTTGGAGATTAAACTGTCATATATACCGTGCTGAACGGCTAATAGAATGTTAAGAAGACTAATCGTACATGCACAACAAGGAATTTTTTTTAAAAACCATAATTAAAAAAATTAAAATTAGCAAACCAACATGATTAGTTTGGTCTTTTCAAAAACCATAAGAATCGAGATGCCAATTCGGTCTCCATTTTTTTTTTCTCCTAGGACCGAATTGGCATTTCGGTCCCCCCCCATTTCACAATTTTTTGGCAGAGCCGCTACAGAAAATCGAAATGGGATGGGAACTGAATTGGGATTTCGGTCCCCATTTTTTTTTTTTTTTTTTTAGAGAAAATAGCTAAAATAATGAAATATAATACTAAAAAATCGAATTTTTTTTTCCTTTGTCAAATTATTTTTTTGATAGCATATTTATACTAAAATACGCTAAATTACTTCAAATTATGTTAATTTATGTTGATTTACACTAAATTATTTGAAATACAATAATCATGTAGAATTATGCTAAAATACGGTAAATTACGTTAAATTACGTATGAATAGTGCCGATTTTGTGTCATCTTTCATAAATCATAAAAATAGTAAAAAAAATTTCAAAAAATTTCAAAAAATTGGTATTCTACAAGTTCATTATATAACTAATTTACTGAGCTACATAGATTGGAGAATAGAAATGAAAATCTTAATCGGAAACTTCAACTGAAGTTTTGAGACACTTCCCTTTGTTTTTTCGCGATTTTGAATTTGAAAATCTAGTGAAGTTAGTCTGGACGCATGCGCATTTTCACAAGCTTTCCGAAAAGTGGTCATTTGCTGAAATCGGACACTCGAGCGCCGTTTTATGGCCGTTTGAAGTTTCGTCATCATTTTTCGCCTTCTCAGTGAAGATATCATCTCTATTCATAAGTAATTTAGCGTAATTTTCCGTATTTTAGCATAATTCTACATAATTATTGTAATTTCAAGTAATTTAGTATAATTCATTATAATTATTGTAATTTAGTGTAATTCTACATAATTATTTTAGTATAACTATGCTAATTGTAATAAAAAAAGTAATCTAACAAATATTAAAAAAAAAATTCGATTTTTTAGTATATTTCAGCATTTTACCTATTTGTCTCTTAAAAAAAATTAACATAATTTCAAGTAATTTAGTGTAAATCAGCATAAATTAACATAATTTCAAGTAATTTAGCGTATTTTCATATAAATATGATATAAAAAAACTAATTTGACAAAGGGAAAAAAATTCGATTTTTTAGTGTTATATTTTATCATTTTGTCTCTAAAAAAAAAAATTCGATTTTTTGTCTCTAAAAAAAAAAAAAAAAAAAAATTTGGGGACCGAAATGCCAATTCGGTCCCCACTAAAAATACCCTGGACCGAATTGGTATCTCGGTTCCAGGGTGCTACACGGAAGGCCGCACAGTTTTTTTGCGAAAAAACTGTGAAATGGGGGGACCGAAATGCCAATTCGGTCCCAGGGAAAAAAAAATCGGGACCGAATTAGCATCTCGGTTCTTATGGTTTTTGAAAAAACCAAACTAATCATGTTAGTTTGCTAATTTTAATTTTTTTAATTATGGTTTTTAAAAAAAATCCCACAACAAGTAGTTATCCTCGTTATTTTCTTTTTTGAAGAAAAAGGCTGTTTAGGGGCCCATCTATTAATATAAAGTTTTGCATCCTAAAGTTTTAGTTATCCTCTCCTACTACCCTTGGAAAACCCTTGGATGCCTTCTTTGTGGAATATTTAGTTCAATATGGATTGTCCAATTTCAAATGATGTGTTTGTTTAAATTTTTAGTGTATTTTATCATATCAGCAAATTAATTTGGTGCGTTTACTTCAAATTGTTTCATTCCAATTGACAAAATATAATATTATTAAGAATCATGTACGAATCAGAGTAGGTCCGATGCCCATCGGACCGACCTTGGTTCGATGGGTATGATGACCATTCGATCTGCATCAAGATTTCGTGTGATCTGCATCAAAATCCGTACAAGTCTGTATCAATTTCCGTGCGCATAGATCTTGATGCTAATCGTACAGTTCTAGAGCTAATTGAACTTAAATGTAGGTCCGATGCCCATCGGACCTACTCCTATCTCAATCATGTATGGTATGCGGTTGGCTTTAATATTGTCTTATGTACGGGAATGCAAATCTGAAATATAATTTTATGTCAAAAGAAAAAAGCAAAGAAGACAATCAATCATCTTAGTCTAGAATGAATAACAGTATAAACGAAGTCCGCTTCGTACCGAGGTTACTTAAACTATGATCAAATCAGGATAGATATAAAGCGTCTCGGTCCCAAGTTGATTAGATAAATTATACAAATAAATATATTGCTTACTGAATTAAATTATTGTGAAGGACCCTTTGCAAAGTTCTCGTTCTCTAGCTGCCAGCCAGCGAGTTGGTTGCGTGACGTCTAGGAAGAAACGGGGCATGCATGAAGATATGAGTTGATTGGTTGCCTTGTTGAATACATTTTTTACGTACCGTATTGTTCCTGTACGCGTCTTTGCTTTGGACTTTTTTGGCAACAACATAAAAATGTTATTTTTCTATATTCTTATCCTTAGCAGGTTGCTATCGCCGCAAATTCGCACAAATTAAGATTGCGAAGTCATACTATGACTATGAATCTATGATACTAACAAGGCCCAGATTAAGTACGGAATTGTAATATAGTCAAACAGGAATAAAATGGACACGGACTTCAGGGATAATATATGTTTTCTACGAGTAATCTAGTTTTGTGTAATCGAAATCGAACTTGAATTTGTTTGCAAATACGTACAACCGTGAAAAAGTCAAATCTCATGCTTGATTGATTGATATAATCTAGGTTGGATAAGATCGGAGGCTCTATGGTACATAGTAGAGTGCGTATCCTTTGAGATATCTCAACTTTTGCGTGACCGACGTGTCCGGTGTCTATTCGGAGAAAGCGCAGGGAGCCAGTATTATTTGTGCTTTGAGATTCGTGCAGAACTATTTGAATGATTGTGATTTTTCATAAAAACACTCAAAAGTTGAGATATCTCAGAGGATGTGAATTCTACATAGTATGGGCAGCGGGAGAATGAGCCCTTTGAAACAGCGGCCGAGGAAAGTTAATAGTATTGGAGGCAATTGATCTTCATTAATTATCAAAATATTTATACATAAATACAATTTTTTATATATTTTTGAGTAAAATACTACGAATCAGTAAAATTGACCTCTATTCGCAACATGAAAATATTATATAATTGACTTCTAATCACGTTTGACTCTCATATCTTGAAAGTCTGACTCTGCCTCTGCTTTGGAAGGAAAAGAATAGGAGAATCTTCTCAGAGTCTAGCAAACGGATGTTGATCCTAATAGATGAAGCTGCAATGGATATTCATAATTGGAGCAAATTTGCATAGGACAATGAGGAAACTATTGGATTATGCAAGTGCATACTGTGCACTTCTATAAACAGTCTTTAACAAATAGTTTTTTACTGTTCACAGTATATATATTTCATTTTGGTCCTTTTGATACAAGTTTAACTTGATGATTTGATCTTAAGACTGAAATATCGCAAAAATATTTAGGTGACTTTCACATGTAAAATGTGATCTTACTTCTCAATTCAGTACCATCCTATTTGATCAGATCAATCTGAAATCTTTGTTATTTTATATGAACGATTACTAATTCTCCTCTTCAATTAAAAACAGATTGGCCAATAAATTCATTTACTCCTATCCAAAAAACATATTTAGGATGATTAATTCTATCACATATGAATCATGCTGAAATTGGAACCAATCATTGGAAAAGATAAAATCAGGTGTTGCTGTCAAAGGGAGACAAAAGAAGATAAACCAATGAAAAAAAATTGTGCATACAAGAGACAAAATATTTAAAAAGGTTCTGCTGTCATGACTCATGACGTCCCAAGTCAATTTTCTGAACATACAGCCATGGATTCACATCTGGGTATTTGGTAATGACACCTGTGCCATCGGATCTCTGATAGATAAGTCCCTAAAACATTTTTGTGAAATGTCACAACACACGGAATTGGGATCTGGTATGGTATCTAGGTTCGTATTTTTAAAGCAACTCAGAAGTTTAAATCTGGATCTGAATCATTTTATTAGAATTCGAGCAAATCCGGTTTGAAGTAGAATTTACAGGACCTCTTTAATATTTGTTAGATTTTGATAGGACTGGTAGGATCCAAATTTAAATTTTGCATTATTTTAAAATATCTGAATTAAGATACATGACAGGATTAATTAGATCCAAACCGTTTAATATAAATTTGTATAATTTATATAGTAAACTCTATATATTCTAAAGAATAATTATTTGAGTATTCTCACTCTAGTATTTTAAAATCTCTGCACCCTATTTAGAAAATTATGTACAATGATCCCTACTAATTATATGATCTCCACTAATTATTATTTTAAAAAGATATTATATGTCTCCACTAATTTTATAGTCTCGTCTTTCCTAGTCTCTTCACTCGTATCAGCGTCAATCTTCATAGATATAAATACTTGAAAGATAGGATATTAACACTTGAAAATAATATATTAATACTTTGATGCGTAACTTGTTATGATCATCCTTTTTTCAGTCCCCCAATAGTCCCCGCGTCAACCTTCCTCTAATAAAGTAGTGGGGAACACGTATCACCGCATTAATCTTTTCTAATCGTCCCCGCATCAATCTTCTTCTAACAAAAATAGTTGACTACATAGGTATAAATGCTTCAGTGCATATGTATAAATACTTGCAGTACTTGATATTAATACTTTCAGACATTATCCAGTGTCATATGTTAAAAAATGCTTATAAGTATAGGCAGGGGCGAATACAGGATTTTGATCAGGGGTAGGCACAAAATATTGACAAGAGTATAATTTTTTTTCTCCTAGCGAATTAGAGCAAAGTAGTGTATAGGGGTCTAAAAAAGTTACGGCACGACCGGATACGTCACAGCACGATACGGTTCCGTTCCGGCACGACACGACACGTGTGTCGATTACGTGCCGTGACTCGTGTATCACGTGACGTGACCATCTTTCGAAAATTTGGAATGACACATGGTCACGTGAGTCACGTGTATTTAGTCCCGTTAGATCTTGATCGAATGGTGAATCTTGAATAAACTATCTAAATTATGAAAAAAATAGTTAAACGTGACTGGTCATGTTTGGACACGGCGTGACTAACGTTGTGACCATTTACGTGCCATAATCATCCTTTCAAATTTGGTCACACCACGGCACGACACGCATAAATCTGACTTGGTCACGGTACGTCGATACATGATCCAAGTCACGGTGTGACTAGTCATGGAATGATACATATTTAGATCTCTAATAGCGGATCTATTTTTTCTCCTGGCGAATCAATGATTCTTCTTAGTGGAGTAGCGAATTGGATCGGGTTTTTTTTCTTTCTTTCTTTCTTTTACATGAATAAGTCTGAGTTGATTTCTTTTTCGTGCAATTTTCTTCTATTGGACTGTAAATTAAATCTAGGGGTAAGCATTATTTCCATTTAAGGGTAGTCACAAGTATAAAATACCACTGGGTCTAATTTTTTTTTCGAATCCAGGAGTAGATAAGTGCCTACTCCTGACCCTCTTTGGGTCTGCCATTGAGTATAGTATAAATACTTGTGTGACGATGAGTCCGAAAGTACGTTATCATGGATCTCATTTGAAAGAGAAAATTGCGTAAAAGACGTTCGTGGTTTTAGATTTGCAAAATTTCTCACAGATTGTCAGAAATATAGACGAAATTGAACTAAGAAAAAAAACTCATCTCTAAAAACGTGTATGGTCCTCCCATGTAGTTTGAGTGGTCCCCACAGGTATTTACGTGCGGATACGTTTGGAAAATTTGATTGGGAAGACAATTATTTACGTAAAAATTATTTACCTCATAGGTGTAAATATTTCTGTGCATATGTATAAATACTTCCTTGCATATATGTATTAATACATTAGAAAAAAATTAAGTACTAGAGTTTTGTAGCCTCCTCAAGTAGTTATAGTAGTTATGATGTGGATACTGTTATCAGCTTTCTATTCTAAATTGGTTTGAAATTTTTATGATTTGTCTAGGAATTTTATTTCCTGCAGTACTGCAAAGAATATGCACTCCGGTGCAGGCTCACGTATTAGTGATTCATAATCAAATGTGGTGGCGAATATGGATTTATAAATACAGTGTTGTTATGTTTTGGCCTTTCAGAAATACAAATTAAGAGAATCTTATAGACATCACATTGAAAATTATATTTTTCATATGTATGATTTGTTTTCTTCTCCAAATTATTGATTGTGCTGATTTCATACTGGGTATCTTGAACTGTTAACATGTAACCCAAAGTTCATAATTTGAGATTGCTTCTTTTAATAGTGTAATTTTTTAAAGGAGAGTTCAAATACCTGAGTCTTTCATGTTCGTGTATCATATTATTTATCTTCATTTTCAAAATCCAAACCATCAATCCGAACTAATCAACATGAACTCTATATTAAAATGTGCTTGGAAACAAATTTTATATTTTTTGGAAAGTTTGATACATGTGGTTGATCATTACATAGGGCACAAGTACTATGCGGATCATACGCAATAAGATGTGCCAATAATGTATGTGGATGTGTATTTTGGAAAAAAAAAAAAATAGAAACGAAAAAAGATTCATAAACGACGATCAGCTTTTCAATTGAAAAATGAATGACAAACAGAAAATGATTAAGTACATAAATAAGCCATTTATTTATCTAGAAGAGCGTTTATCTTACTCCAATTAATCAAACCGCCAGTGAATAAAGTTTATAAGAGAAATTCATTATTATTATTCTCATGGGAGTGCTGCTTTAAGGGACTTAGTTAAAGCCTCAAGCTCCTTTAATCCCTCTTCAGGTGAGGTCGATTCACCCAAGAGCCTCACCATTGCACTACCAACTATCACTCCATCAGCCCCCCACCCAGCTATCTGTAACATCATATACGGTGAATTAATGTAAATGTTGGCATAGTTTATATACAATTGCCAAATAATAAAAAATACTGTTCAAATGGCTCAACATAAGATTTCAAAATCGGACAGCAATTTTCGGGCTTCTTCCGAGACACATGAACCAGGATGGGACACAATCATCAACCTATGCTTAAAACACATGTGTCTGTGTTTCAGTTTTTAGTTTATAGCCCTATTACTATTTTCTATGTTTACTGGGAGGTAGTTTCTTTCTTAATTTAGTGGTACTGTTTTTCTGTTTACTGGTTAGGTAGTTTTCTGTTTTTTGTTTCTTTATTTCAATCATCAAAGGGATATTTGACATCCTAATGTAGTCGGTAGTTTTTATTTCATCTATGCCTTTTCTGACATGTAGGGGTAATTTTTAGTTAAAGGCTGTAATGAATCAGTACTGAGCTTTCTTTTCAATAAAATACCCACGGGTTTGGAAGAAAAAAAAATGGGACAGCAAATAAACAAAGCAGAAGCATTTGAAGAACAAGATACCGTGACATTTTAGTGGTCTTGGTTCAATACTGGTACATTAACTCAACGTAACAATATTACTTAAGATTAGGATGTGATTTTACCTGTTGAACATGCTCAGGCTTTGATATGCCAAACCCAACTGCAACAGGTTTGCTAGTTGCCTATCATCATTTGATACAAAAAAGAATAAAACGTACGAAATAATGAGATTTAACGTAGAAGAGAAATTAAGAGAAAAAATAGTTTAGCCAAAGGTCTGCACTGGTCATTTATTTTCTGAAAAATATTAAAATGTCCAAACTATCACCCGTTACTGGAAGCTTTGTCTCACTGCAACTAGATTTAGTGTTTAGGGTTTAGTAATACATGGTTATTTGAAATATTCCTATGGTTTACTGTTTACACATGAAAAACTTGACTCTCTAAGCAAAAAATAGGGTTTACTAAGCTCAAACCTGTTTAATGTCCTGAAGAAGAGATTGCACACGCAGACTTACGGATTCACGAGCACCTGTTACCCCAATAGAACTCACCTACATGGTAAACAAATGCTAGTATCTTTCAAGATGCACTATGAAATTTTCTGGCTCATAGCCTTGTATAAAGGAGACGTGAACCAAAATATAACTGTATCGGATATTTCATTAGTTGCAGTAAGTATTTCATTTTATGTTGCAGGTGGTCTTCTCATCCATATCTGACTTTTCTTAAAAACTGTATGGAACTAAAAAATAGCCCCAGACAATAAGAGTCTATAGTGTTTTTGCACTGCATTGTAATCCCAAGATTATTTGGTAGTTAACAAATATTTCTCAAAGCTATTTTCAAATAAACTAAAAATCACTCCAAGAGAAGAAGAGATTTTGACAGGGTGCAAGATTTGTATTTTGGGGGTACAAGATAAGTTTGTTAAAGGTGGAAATAAATTTTTTGACCTTGGTCATCTTTTTTAATAAATATACCTCAGTTTTCACTTTCAGATTTACTTGCAAATATGAGGAATATTTGGCATTATTTGCAAGTATACAGATGCTATGCATTTGGATTGGGAGTGGGGTTAGCGAGAATAGCGACCTAATCCAAGATTTGAAACAGTCGCTAACCCAACATCTCAATGGAATAGCGGAATAGCGAGCTAACCCATGCTAACCGAACAGTTCGGAATCTACCTTTTCATCCAACTTGGAATAGCGATCTACTTTTTCATAACCCAAACTTTTTGCTATTCCTTTGCCATCCAAACAAAAAAGGAACATAAACATTAAAGTACAAGAAAGTACACTACGCATTGTAAATATTAGTAAATGACTTACAAGGTATACAAAGCCTTCAGAAGCTTCCACAATGTCCTTCATTCTTTCTTTTGGTGTAGTTGGTGTTGTAAGGAGGACCTAATTAATACAAATAAAAAATCACAACAGGAACAGAAGAAGAAAAAAACTCCGAAGCAACAGGTTCATTTATAAGCCTTTACATCCAAAATCTGCAAGTAAGATACCGAGCAGAAACTTTTACAGTTTTATTTACCGCACCAGTAAATACTTAACGATAGAAGTTTTGGTTTTGGTGTTGCTCTTTTTTGGGCTTAGTTTGGGATATGTGAGGTTATTGCACTGATTTTTTATTGGTACCAAAAAAAAAAAAAAATTAAAGATGTACCATCGATTTCAGACAATTTCGTTCTATGAGAGAGCTGGTTTCAACACAGATTTCAACCGATGAATTATTCAGTGGTGGTATAAAACAAAAGTTGTCCAAAATCAATGGTATGTGTTAAATTTTGTTATTCGTTTACGCTACCGATAAAAAAATCGGGTTATTGCGGGTTGTAATAGAAAAACTGTCCTTATTGGCATTGCAGTGCCTCAGTTGTCAGTACCAGCAAATACAGTAATGTTATAATTAAAAAAAATAAAAGAAATGGATATAGGGGCTTGCCAACTCGATGCCGTGTTTAGCAGCTTCAGTTCTTAGGTTTTCAGTCTCCTCCAAAGGAACATCTGGTACAACAAGACCTACACCATAATAGCAACATACCATGATATCAGAGTCATTATATCTCACCACAGCACTGTACCGGCCAGCAGGACACATATAATACTGGTATGTAGGCAGCGTTCATTTTTAAGGTAATACACTACCAAGAAATTGAAAAAAACTTACATAATTTCTGGAATAAAATGTTCATCGGATAGCATATACTATTAGCATTAAATTAAAAAATTTAATCAACCGCAAAATAATGAGTACCTAGTGCAATATTCGGAAGAGCAAATGATAATAACTTATCACTTCTATTATCGTTAGTTTGCATTAGTCTACTATTCTAAATTGTTTTATAATTGAATAAGAATAAGAGGTGTTCAAAGCTAAGCAGTTGTAGTGACTATACACAAATGCTGGGGGCTTTTCTGTAATTGTCTGCAAAAAGAAGTATCCAAACAAAAATAACATGATATTAGAACATGTCTAGGTAGAAGAGGGATTACCTTGAATACCGACATCTCTTAAAGTGATCATGAACTTCTCTATCCCACGCTTCAAAATTAGATTGTAGTATGTGAAAAGGGCTACTGGACATGACAACTCTGGTATAACCTGTTTATGAACAATAAATTTAGCACATTTCAGAAGAAATTAAAGAAGGAAAATAAATAAAAAATAATCGTTTTTACTCAATCCTACTCCAAATGTTATGTTATAAGAGTTTTAAATGCTGCCCAAGCTGCCCCTCCTTATTTGCTCATGCAATAAGGAATGTGCATCCATGCTTTTTGGACAGGTGTGACATTTCTTATATCTAATTGGGCATAACACATTATTTTATTACAACAGAGCCGAAATAGGCATATGTAGTAGTTTTATATTTTGAAAAGGCTAATATTGATACAAAATAATTAATCCAATAATTGCAAAAATAAAATCCATATTCTTGCTTTCTGATTAATAAAAGATTGAACTACATGAGTTCTGGCTGGTGCTGAGTTGGCATTCTAATGCAAATCAAACTGAAAATGAAAATACTAATGCAAGCTTGCATTTGTAAAACCAAGGTGTACAATCTAATCAAAGCCAATTGTTCACACCTCCCTCAACATGGAAATGACTGCATCAAAGTTCGTGCCATTTGCTAGGGCCCGTGTTGCAGCAGCCTGTGATAACATGCACAATAGAAAACAGAACAAATTTGAAAGTTAAATTTTATGATAGTAATGTCACAATGTTTGTTTGCGCAAATTCATTGAAAGGATAACTTGTGGGAAGAGGAACCTGGATAACGGGTCCATCAGCTAAGGGGTCAGAATAGGGCACACCCAATTCAATCAAATCTGACCCGCAAGATTCTAGAACCTTCAGTGCCTTTGACGTGGTTGTCAGATCAGGGTCTCCAGCAGTTATAAAAGGAATAAGAGCAACCTGAAGATTTACTTATCATTTTATTTTAATTATTTATGATCTGATTTTAACCCAATAAGTTTCTCCACTAAATGAATTTATCAACGTTTATTGTTTCAAATGTATCTGAACTTGCCAATTTACATTTTAAAAAAAACAAATTTTCATTTGTAATACTGCATCATATAAAAGTGACTGCGATTACAAATTTACAAAGTCACCACCCAAAATTTTGATCTATACAAAAATATCAAACTCGCAACAATAATTCAGAAGGTGGTTAACCATTAATTGAGAAAATAAGAAAAAATTTAGCCGTAAATGCAGCTGAAACAAGAGTTCAGATGCGTCTATGCAATCATTTTTCTGAACTCAGGAAATGAAAAAATAAACTTTCAAGCCCCGTGCCAATGAGGTGATAGCACTTTTGCACAGATAAACCTTCCGTATCAACATGAGAGAGAGAGAGACTTACCTTGCCTTGCTCTTTAAGCTTGGAGAAGGTCTGTGAAATGCTCCTTGTCTGAGCGACCTCAAGCGAAGCCATTGCAACAGCAGATTTGAACCTCACTGAAGCGAGAGATTTGAAAAAGGAATTTGAGCAAGAGAGGTAACAGATGGTGGGGACTTGCTTCGAAGGGAGAACAGAGAGAGAAGACTTGAGCGCGAGCGCCATTGCAGCTGTGAAGCGCCTTCACCGAAAATTCGTTCAGCGCTTGAAAAAGGCAAAAGGCCTTCTCTTAATCCTCTGGGGTAACTCAAATTTTGAGTTTGGATGCGGGCCGTCTGATTAGAATCCGGATCAATTCGGTCCGAGGGGTGCACGGGATCTCATTAATATTCGTGCATATCAGATCGAACGGCTCAAATATAAACGCAGAATTTGAGTTACCATTACACTTTTCTTAATTCCAGGGCTTTTGAGGATTGCAATGGGCCGGGCAGGATTTGTGTTAAACCCTAGGTAGTAGGTCCGGTCTTTTATCTGAATTATTAGATCCGGTCCATCCGGTTCTTACCGATTTAAAAGGTTCAGTCCGCTTTACTTTAATACATTCTCAATTTGGGTTCGATCTGAATATCTGATTCATTCGGCTCAGTCATTTTTTTTAAACAAATTGAAACTTTTTTTTTTTTCCGAATTATTGAGCTGTTAACAACTAATTTACATTATTTTAAAAATCTTTGCTACTTCTAATTGCATTCAGCAATTTAATTTGAATCCCAAAGTGTGTGTGTGTGTGTGTATTGTATATGATTATTTCAAATAAAATATAGAAAGTCATTAAAATACCGATTTGGACAAAGGAATTTACTAAAGATCGATGTATATATACACATCGGGCAAAGGAAATTACTAATTGGTATTTGATTACTTAGTTACAGAATCGCCAAGAGTCACCTTTCCGCATTTAGCACACCGGATAATGGATATCATTCTATTATCTGGATCCAGTGTTTTATGTTTTAACTCTTTTTGAGAGAAAAATGTTTTATGTTTAGCTTATATATCCTATGTATTAATTGTACATGATACAACACAATATAATATATCATTTCCATTTAATTTTCACTTAAATATCGGTGTCTGGATGCTATATATATAAGTACGTACTATTTTAAGATTAAATATAACAGATTCTCTTTTAATTAGGTACGATGTTCGTTGAAAATCAATGCAATGTTGTGAGAACTTTGGTGAACCAAGTATTCTTATCACGTAAAGCTTTGGCTTAGCGCTAGCATTTACGTCGAAAGTTCATATTAACCGTCCGATTGCATACAGAATATGTGATTTTTCCTTATCCATTGGCTCTGATTTGTGATAATATGTGATTGCATACAGTATATTAATGTTTCAGTTATTAAGCGTGCACCGAACATTCAATTAGTGTTCGCAGAAATATCTACAGACATTTGAATTAATTGTTCTAAAAGGAATCGCGAAAACAGTTAAAAGATGGTAAAACAAATATTTTGAAAATAATTAAAAGGGATAGAAGGTAAGCAACAATTGCGTACACACCATCACTATACTAGTTAGGGTTCATCCATCAAACTTTTCTGACCCAAGTTTGGTTCAAGCCAAACACAGTCTAGTGGCTTTTTCGTATCACAAAAGTTCATTTCATATCTTTTGTTTTCCATGCAGTACGATGCACACGTCTTGGTTGTACCAGAGTAAATTGTTGTGAAGAAAATCTTGTTAGACCAGCTTTTGTGTGGCGACAACTTAGCGAAAGAACTTCTCGGATCAAGCAAAAGTGTCCAACCTGCTAGGTCTTCTACTTGTATCCATTCCATTTTCAATTTGTCCAACTTAAAAACACTTATCTCATAATTAAAATAGTTGCATCTGAAAACTGATACCAAATCCCCGCCTAACTCTAGCAGATAACAATTTTCGGTGCCCCTAAAAGGAGAGTCATCCTCCATATAAACCGGTTCTGGTTTATCGAGCATTGCCCAAGTCTGTTCAACCGGATCAAAAACCCCAAGCTCTCCGGTCTCTCCCAAATAATATAGTTTTCCATGGAGAAAAACAGGATTCGTATTAGCAATACAAAAAGGAATTTCGTCATCATAAATGATAGTCCATTCCTCCTCCCCAGAGTGCCATACATGAAATTCAGTGGAATTATCTCTTCTGTTAGTGCAAATTCCCATCACAACACAATCTAGCGAAGTTGGAATTGATGTAAATGTGATACCATGAAAATCTTCATCAGTTACTTCTAGAATGGGTAGTTTGACAATATGTTGAATCATTGGGTTGATCATGAACATTGCACGATTGCCACCGAGCACGATAACCCAACCATCTTTGGAACAGAGCATCTGGGTTGGGAAAATAGATGAAGGCAACCCGATTTTTGTTGTATACTCTTTCCCATTTAAAGAGTCAAGTAGCTTGTATGTGCCATCCAATTTTTCCTGGTACATGAGCCATGGACATGTTTTCGCCATTGGAATTGAATTTGAAGTCAAATTCCATACTTTACATACTGCAAAAAGGCGTATGGAGTCAACCAAAGACACATGACGTAGAAGTAACTCCAACAAATCCATAGGAAGATTATCCCATGGTCTAGAGATATTGCTCGTAATTTTGTCCTCCATAAGTACCTCATAATCACTATCCTGTGAAATGATTGATTCAGAAGAGATGATTAAGTGGTTAAGCTAAGCATATAAGGACAAAAGATGTATTTATTTCTCTCTTATGAATAAGACTAGCTAATGAAGTACATCATACCTCATTCAGAACTATTGTAGTAGATGCGGAAGAATTAGTAATCATCTTTCGTGACCTGTGATGCATATAATAAGATTATAACTTACAAAAAGATTAATAACTGTGATGGTAACATTTTTACAGCTTTGGAACTTCGAAATATGGAAAAAGAAATCTTAGAGCTTTAGTATCCTGCAGTAATGTATTTAATTCTTAAACGAAATTGAAGCTAGTTATCATTTCTCACCTTCTAGGTACAAACCAACAAAATCTGCTCTCATGTTCTGTTTGTTCTATTGATATCAAACTGAAAGTCATTGTATGATCATCCAAACAAAATTTGTAGATCCTTCGTTCCTTTTCACTGCATAGTGGCACATAATATATACAATTGCACGGCACACCAACATCCATTGCACAAACTGATGTGTAACACCTGTGTGATAAGAAAAAAGTACGTTCACCAATGCTATTGACCCTCGACCATTTATCGGAGGAAGTATCTAAACGGTAGATGTCCATGTTAATGGTTGGACCCATACCATATTTGTACATTCTCACTAGATAAATATGTCCGCATGATCCGACCAAGTGTGCACCAACCATGTCGGTTGGAGGGTATATAGCCAACATTGGTCCTGTTATGGTCGTCGTATCTATCCGACCTTCGAGCAAGGACATAACATCAAACACAATAACTTCCTCAATGCCATATGCATATAGTTTCCCGTCCAAGATGACACATGTTTCTCCGATAAGAAGTTGATCATCTTCATCAAGAAGTAATTTAGTCCACTTCTCGTCATGCAGCCGGCAACACATGAGAAAACGTTCTGTTACTTTATTAGTCTCATGCTCTAATTTTGCTCCAGTGAATATGATGATACAATCAGAGTGATTGGGAGATGATGAGAGACTAAAAGTAGTCATGATGTTGTACTCCCTCGGCAAGGGCGGAAGGGGAACTTTGGATAGAGAGTTCAGCTCGAGAAAGAAACATTCTTTGCTTTGTTCGTCCCATAAAAATAACCATTCATCGATACAACCAAAGCATAATTTTCCTTTAATCTCATATATCTCCTTCTCTTCGACATTTATTTTCATCGGATCAATAAAAGTTGTTGTATGCTTGTTTCCTCCGTGACACTGAATAATCCATGGTTGATTGAAAATGTTTGATGGAAGCGAGTCTCCAATTTTACATGCGACCATTTTCGTGAAGGGATGTATAAATATGTAGGGTCTCCTCTTGATTTCCTATAGAAAAACGTTTACTCTTAACAAACTAGAATATTTAATAAGGCAATAAAACATGTTCTCTCTGTACGTAAGCATATATATATACATAGAGAGAGAGGAGGGATCCAATTACATCTTTTTTGGTGACACATCATGACACCGTTTTTTATATAGATCAATTTTGCGATTTCAAAATCCAAACAGTCGATCCGAACCGTTCAACATGATCACCATATTAAAATGTACTTGGAGATCAAATTTTACATTTTTTTGAATTTTTTTACTATTTATTAAGATGGTTACAAATCGTTGTTTTTCAATGGTCTGAAAACAACGATTTTTGTAACCATCTTAATAAATAGCAAAAAAATTCAAAAAAAATGTAAAATTTGATCTCCAAACACATTTTAATATATCCATCATGTTGAACGGTTTGAATCGACTATTTGGACTTTGAAAATGGTAGGTGTCAAAGTGTGTCACCAAAAAAGATGTAATCGGATCCCTCCTCATATATATATATATATATATCATACCGTTAATTCGTCAGAGATTTTGGCATAAATATTTAATGTTTTTAATTCCAAATTTTTTCTGGTTTGCCTAAAATATAAATATACATTTTAATACACATTATTTATTCGTTCATTGTCTGGTACCAGAAGAACTATTTTACAATATTTTATCCTGATAGAGCTCATTGCTTGATTAATAGAATATTATAAGAAGATTAATTGATCGAATCAAAATTCATCATGGATGAACTCACCGGGTTTGGTGGAATTTTCACAAATTTAGGGTCACGTTTTTAGTTTATTTTTCTTATAATATCAATTAGCATGCAATTTTTTGGATATCTTGAATTTTTTACGAACCAATTTTCTAATTATGTAAATGTTCAGCACACCATAATTACTTGCACTACTCAATTGAGATATATGTTTTGCATTATTAACCCAAAAAGGTGTTTCGGAACCTTGTCACAAGCTCTAATTGAAAAGAAAATATTAACTGAAAGAACAGAGTTATTTGATAAACTAACCAGAAAACAGATTCTTGATAGTTGAAGACGACAAGGATGTGAGAAAAAGCAGTTTTGATGAAGGGGATTCGGATCTGCTTCAACAAACACTCAATTTTTATGAAGTTTTGAGATAGTTATGAAAGAGGATGCCATCAATTATAGTCAAATATATAGCTGCAAAAATATATATATTTGGAAAAACGGCAAAATTAGTTATAATAAAATGGGGAGCGCTATTTAATGAATTCCACTTTTGAGTGCCGAGAGCCGGTGCCTCAAATAATGAAATTTTTGCTTCAAGATAGCACTCCCCTAATAAAATTGGCATGCACCATTCCTATTTTAAAACATGGGAGAGCCGGCGGTGCCATCTTAAATTTGTGCATCTAATTCGACAGAAATTCTAAGATTAAAAAAAATTAAAAAAGAAAAAATAATTTTTATTCTCCTTTCCAAAACTTCTAATTCTGTCCCATCATTTTTTTTTTACTCCATATTATGATACATTCCGTTTTTATTTTCATTCTTATTAAGCACGTAGATGTCATGATCCACCAATGGCTCTAATTGAAAGATAAAATACAGATTGAATATCATCCCTCCAATCAAATAATCTGCCTTCTTTAGATTCAATTCATCTTTTTGATATTTTTTTACTTGTAGAAGTCTAAATTTAATTAGACACGTACTTGCCACACGTACCAAGCACGCGATAGGGTTAGAATTAAAATTAAATAGACTTAAATTAGCGGTGCTGCAATGAAAAAGCTACTGATATCTTACTCTCTTTTGTTCTGCTTCGATTTCCTCATCCTTCCTTCAATACATATATAATCTCACGAATAAAGAATATTTTCTACATGCCGTGAAACGAAGAAGTAATTAATCATTTCTTTAATTTGCTACATGCCACGGAACTGAGAATTCTAGCTGGGCAATTTCATTATATTAATGCTACATTTAAGTTGTACTTGGTTTTTAAAGAAATATCACAATTTAAGTAAAAAGCCACATTTTTTATATAATATGGAAGTATTGAGAATGAAATTATATGCAATCTTAATAATCTTCGAGATAGGCTATCATGCTTTGGGAAGTAAAGATAGTGTTTTACTTCCCGCTCATATCTCTATTTTCAAAGTTCAAATAGTCGATTCGAAGTTCTCAACATGATCTTCATATTGATATGTGCTTGGAGACCAAATTTTACATTTTTTTTTGAAAATTTTTTACTATTTTTTTAGAATTTTTGAAAATCACAGCTTTTCATTAAATAAAAAAAATAAAAAATTCACAAAAACACTGATTTTCAAAAATTCTAAAAAAATAGTAAAAAATTTCCAAAAAATATAAAATTTGGTCTCCAAGCACATATCAATATAAAGATTATGTTGATAAATTTAGATCGACTGTTTGAACTTTGAAAATGAAGATATAAGCGGAAAGTAAAACACCCTATTTACTTCCCAAAGCATCGTAGCATCACTCATAATCTTCAACATTCTAAATTTCCTGCTTTTTAACACCAGAGTTAACATAAATTTTTACCTTCCACAAATATATTTTACTCTTGCACCCCTGTATGCATTCTTTTGCTGAGCAACATCCTCTTAGCATCATGAGATAAGATGCGGATAGTGTATGCAATTTTTTTTTTTTTTTAAACATATGAATTAAAAGTTTTTGTAAAAAATAATAGAATACAATACAACGACAATAGTATCATAATTTCAAATTTATTAAATTATAGATGCTATATCATCAATTTTATATGCTTAATATGTTATTTTTTTAAATTAGAATACATTATTAAATATGCAGTACGTGATATTATACATGTTATTTTATACTGTATAATGATTTAATCTTTTGCGGCCGCATGCGGTAACATTCTAACACAGCAGGAGAATGGATAAAAGAGGTGAAAGAAAGATGTACTCTTCATAGTGTTATTCCATCTTTAGTGGCCCACACTACTCTGTTCTTACATTATCTTAGTGCCACTATATTCAAATATAATTAGAGAGGGATCCGATTACACTATTTTTTTTTTACACACTTTGCCATCTACTATTTTCAAAGTTCAAATAGTCGATCCAAACCGTTCAACATGATGGATATATTAAAATGTGCTTGGAGATCAAATTTTACATTTTTTGAATTTTTTTACTATTTATTAAGATAGTTACAAAATTATTATTTTCAGACCATTGAAAAACAACGATTTTGTAACCATCTTAATAAATAGTAAAAAAATTCAAAAAAATGCAAAATTTGATCTCCAAGCACATTTTAATAAGGTGACCATGTTGAACGGTTCGGATCGACTGTTTGAATTTTGAAATCACAAAATTGATCTATAAAAAAAAAAATATCAAGATGTGTCAAAAAAAAAGATGTAATTGGATCCCTCCTCATATAACTATTACATGTTTTGCCAAACGCTCCCCTTCTCCACAAGAAAGATTCACAATTGGTCCACAAGAAAGATTCACAATTGGTAATAGATTTTTTCTGGCCTTCCGAAAAACGCAAGTTAGAAATCAAATGATTTTAACTAGCCTCTCATCAATATTAATAAAAAAAGAATTAATATTGCCAAATGGAACTGCATTTTACTACATGAAAGAAAGGAGTTAAACATTTCTACATGCGCTGTGGGATTTTGTTTGAATTTTAAGGCGAATCCTAGTTAGTATACTTCTTTTTTTAAGAAAGATGAAGGTCTAGTTATTTAAATTTTTAATATCAATAAAAAAAAATTTATCTAAGTTTCGAATCCATGACTTTTCATATAAAAATTATTGCCCATTGCCACTAAATCAATGATTAATTGTGCATAATTAGAAAGTTAATCATGTTCATGATTTATTAACCTGGCAATTTGATGTTTCTTCTTTCATGACGTGTGACCTCTTTATATTAAATGAAAATACTTTCTCATGGAAATACCATGAAATTTTAGGGATAATCAGATTCGAAGCCTCGCATTTGGTCTATTAAGTTTATAATTTCATGAACATAAATTTTATAGTTAGGGAGTTAAATTGAATAAAGAATGACAAAAAGGGAAAATGCAATTAAAACTGAAAATGATGAAGTACATAAATAAGCCACACCATTTATTAAGAAGAGCGTTTATTCTTTTTTTGGATAAAAGGCTTAAGCCGGTTTCATTACAGAAACTTTAAGTTACATAATAGCGGTTCTCAGGAATATCTCACATAACAAATGATACCCTGATCGAATAACAAAGTTCCATATATAAGCCATATGAGGCACAAACATTAAAAGATAACCAGCAAAGTAAAATCCTAAGATTAAGTCACAACAGCGCTGATTCTAAGCCAACACACAGGAGCTAAGGAAAGTACTAATAATATTTTGCAAAATAATAGAAGTAGGATCAAGTTGTTAAACATTGTCCAAAGTAGTATATCTCTGTCATAAACCACCATCTGAACATCATCATCGACCCTGCAAAATAAAAGAAGAGCGTTTATCTTTACTCCAATTAATCAAACTGCCAGCGAACAAAGTTTATAAGAGAAATACATTATTATTTTTCTCATGGGAGTGCTGCCTTAAATGACTTGGTTAAAGCCTCAAGCTTCTTTAATCCCTCTTTAGGTGACGGCGATTCACCCAGGAGCCTCACCATTGCACTACCAACTATCACTCCATCGCCCCCCATCCCGCTATCTGTAACATCATATATGCTGAATTAATGTAAAATAGTTAATGAGGTGGGCTACGGTGCTTTTCGAAGTAAAGTTCATGTTTTACTTCCCGTCTATATTTTGCAATTTCAATGACTAATCGTGCATAATTAGAAAGTTAATCATGTTCATGATTTATTAACCTGGCAATTTGGTGCTTCTTCTTTCATGATTTATTAACCTAGCAATTTCAAGGTCCAAACAACTGATCTGAACTGTTCAACATGATCTCCACATTAAAATGTGCATGGAGACTAAATTTTATATTTTTGGAACCTTTTTTTTTTTTTACTATTTCTTTAGAATTTTTGAAAATTACCTTTTTTTTTTATGGTTGAGGATTTTCTAAAAAACAGTGATTTTAAAAAATTCTAAAAAATAGTAAAAAAATCTAAAAGTTGGTCTCCAAGTATATTTTAATGTGGAGATCATGTTGAATGGTTCCTACTGTTTGAACTTTGAAAACGAAGATATAGGTGGGAAGTAAAACAAAGACTTTACTTCCCAAAGCATTGTATAGCCCACCTCATAGTTTATATACAATTACCAAATAATAAAAATATATATTGTTCAAATGGCTCAATATAAAATTTCAAAATGGGACAGGAAATACAAAATTGTATCCATGAAAATTTTTACATGCATTAAACAAACCGTAGAGAAGAACCAACAAAGCACAAGCATTTAAAGAAACAGGGATTCTATGTCACTTTAATGGTCTTGGTTCAGTACTGGTACATTAACTCATGGTAAAAATATTACTTAAGATTAGGATGTGGTTTACCTGTTGAACATGCTCGGGCTTTGAGATGCCAAACCCAACTGCAACAGGTTTGCTAGTTGTCTATTATCATCATTTGAAAACAATAATGAGTAAAATGTACAAATTAATGAGATTTAACATAGAAGAGAAATTAAGAGAAAAATTAGTTCATCCTTATAATGCACTTTCTTTTCAAAACATAGAACAAAATATCCCCACCTCAAAATTTAACAAAATATCCCTATGAGCCCCACTTCTCCCCTCTTCCGGATCTGTATCCTTCCAGGTACCTGATTGAAGACAATTACGATCGGACGGTTTTTTAAACATGGCACAAATCTCAAAACAGACCCCCTACAGTCTCCATAGGCACCGGATTGAGTTTGACCCAAATAAGATTAATCTGGACCGTCCGATTGTAATTGTCTTCAATCAGGTACCCGGGAGGATACAGATCCCCCTCTTCCCCTCCCTCCCACTCTTCCCTGTTTTAAAGAGGCTGTTTACTCCTTGTTTACTCTGTCTATTCATGTTTGAAGAAATGTAACTGATTTAGAATAATATAAAATTTTATTTGCTAAAATTAGAAAGCATATTATTAGCTCATATATATAATCTTTCAACATGTATGTTCTACTTAAAACCCTTAGGTGTCCTGATTGAGATTCTAAAGGTTTGATGAAAGAACTAGGATTTCTGGTGAGTTTCTCTTCCGATTGTGTTACTCTCTTCACGCAAGTACCCACCTAGGTTACTTTACTTTCTAGAGAATTTCACTAGGAATTGAACATTATGCAGACAAAAATTATTTAAGTTTCTTTTATTTTTCCAGTAATTCGCAGCAAATACTCTTTTCTCCTCAGTCACCTTGTGTTTCCTGTTATTCTAAACTTAAAAACAAGTTAACACCCATGTTAACTTAATTCATTTGATTAATCAATTTCATTAAGAATTAGGTTAGTTAACTAATGGTATTAGCTGTAAATTAAATAAATTATTTTTATGCGTAGTTATAATTGTGAAATTGATTTACTGCTAAGTGAATTCGCAAAAAAAAAAAAAGTTTTTAAGTTGTATATATCAGTGTTCTAAATAGCGCGCTATAGCGTTTTTGGACCCCAAACGCTACGCTACGACATCAAAATGCGCTATTTGCACTACGGCCGCTATAGCGGCCACTACAGCGCTATTTGCGCTATACAATATGAGTTTATTTTTATTTTTTTTAAGCAATTTATATGGGTTTTAAATAAAGATAAAAAAAATCTCAAACCGAAATTGAATTTGTTGCTACTTGCTACAAATAAATCAATTTGAAATTGGAAATAGAAATAGAAATTTGAATAGAAAAAAAGTCCAAACCGGAATTAAAATTTGAATAGAAAAAAAAATAGATTAATGTCATGAATCATGATACTTAAGATATTTTTAATAGAAAAAATCGATAGTTTATGATATTACTATGGATATTTTGAACCGCAATTTGGACTTTGTATGGGTTCAATATGAATATTATAATTTCTTAATTACTTTGGTGTTATTTATTGTTCTATGAGACCTTAGATAATGTTGATATTTAGTACAAATATTGAATATACGAAATGTAAAAAAAAAACACTATTTGGAATAGCTTCCGCTATAGCGACGCTATTCGCTATTGCTTTTTTTTTAGCCTTCCCGCTACGACGCTATAAACGCTATTTAGAACCTTGGTATATATCGTTGATGTATCTGATGCAAATTTAATAGTGTATTTGCTTATTTTATAAGGAGAATAATTTTTTTTGTTAATATAAACATGACAGTATTTTATCTTATTTTACATGTGTGCTTTGTTTGGCTAAGGGGAGCAGAATTAAAAAATGCACGTTTATTGTGCTCATTTTCTAAAAATTAGTTATTTTTCTTAGTACTGGTAACCATCAGTATAATTGATTATATCAATATAATACTGGGTATTTAGATGCATCTTTTTTAGGTATTATAATATTATTTAAAAAAACATATATGTTGAAAGATTCTACATATAAGCTAATAATATGCTTTTTAATATTAGCAAATAAAATTTTACATTATTCTTTCAAGTATTTATATCTATGAAGGTTAACGCAAGGACGAGTGCGGGGACTGAAAAATGGAGAATCATATAATTAGTGGAATCATAATACATTATTCCTCTAATATTGCTGCAGAGATTTTGAAAAACTGAAGTGCGGATTAAGCATATTTGTTAAAAACAATTCCAAATGCAAAATCGTGAATTTCCTTCAATTTTTCTCCCTTGATTCAGTAACACATTTTGAATCTATTGAGGCGATTCAAGTAATTGCAACCTCCAATAATAATCTGAATCTATTTCTAATGAAAAATATAATCGAATAGAAAACAAGAATATTTTTTGGGAAACATAAAATAGGTAAATAAAGTGAAAAATTAAACACATTAAAATAGATTGAAAATGAGTCGTAACACAATTAGTGATCCACCGAAGGCTTGTGTGGCCTGAATGTTCGGATTTTTTTGTCCTTTTGAAATTGAAATAAGTTTGTTTTATTTTTGTATTCATCGAAATTGTGACATTATAAATTGAGGAGGGTTTAAATATTTATATTTTTTATGCCTTCAATATATTTCTATCGTTAAAACTATAATAACTTAAAATTTTAAATTTTAAACATTAAAATAAAATCGTTATATATGTATGGTTTTCTCTGTGTACACCTAAAAAATTATGACGTTTCAATTTTATTTTGTTTAGTATCAAGAATTTACAAAAATACACCGATGTAAATAAATTTTAGATGTTATTTTTTTTTAGTAAATTCATATAAATGTAAATAAAAAAGTGACAACTTTCTGTGTGCATATAGATCACATCTAATGACATTATTTTTTCGTCGGAGATACAAAATATAATATAGAGATATTTAAACTCTGATCTTCTAAATTTAAGTTAGCTAGTGATGAAATCCCATTTATTGTGGTAACTAAAATCCATTTTCTGGCTCAATTTGATATCAGAGTCGAGTAACCAATGAAGAAAGCCCAATAGCAAGGCCCACATTGGCCCCCGTTTTCTCTTTCTTGGAGGGCTGAGCAAAATTGCTCAACCTCGTAACTCGCTCATTTACAGCTCGTTTTAACTCACTCATTTACAACTCGAGTCAGTTCCAACTCGAGTTAGCTGACTCGTTTAATAAATGAGTTGACTTTGAGCTTAACCCAACTCGTTCATTTATAACTCGAGTTACATAGAATTGGTTACAATAAATCTCAGAAATTGTTTTTGTTAAGCTGCTGTATGAAAAATTGTTGGTGCTTATGTACTAAGTTGCTGTATGAAAAAATTGCTAGTACTTATGTACTATTGCTGTATAAAAAATTACTGGATACTGATAAATTCTTTTACAAGTAGTATACAATTAACTAGTTAAACGAGTTATAAACAAGTTGTGAGACAACTTGAGTTGATAAGAGCTGAGTTCGAATTGGCTCTACAACTCGTTATTACCATCCCAACTCGAGTTGATTCGCTCATTATTTAATGAGCTGAGTTCGAGTTGGAGGTAACTCGCTCAAACTCAGCTCATTTACAGCCTACGAAGACATCGCTTCGTTCGTGTATGTTTTCTTTTAGTTTACTGGAACAATAAGATTTCAAAATTTAAAATTTCAAGGGCACATTAAGTTAACAGTCGGCCTAATATTTAACATCCCTTTGCCATGAGCATAATTGGGTGGCCGGCACTTACAAAACAAGTATAATTAGTGACTTGGATATAAAATTGAGCTGCGTTCCACACATGATTCAAGGGCATATCATGTTGCCATTCCTGAATTCGCCATTGCTAGGATATCTCCGCACGTCCATGTGCGACCCTCAATATAATGATTAATTGTTGTAATTAGCCTGGCACAACTGTCACATATGGGGTTTCTAAACTTGTATAAATAATCACTCAATAAACTTGCTTATGGTGGCGTTTCTCATCAACGCGGTCACATATGGCGTTGCCGCGCTCTTCACTTCTCACTCTCTTTGTCATCTCCGTTCTTCTCTCTCTCCCTGTTTCCATGGCAACAGACCCTGATCTCCTCTCCTTCCTCCTGCGCATTCAATCAGCAGCACTCAGTTCAATGGGCTCCACCGACTTTGACCCCAAGCTCTACGTCGATCTCCCTCTCAAGACCGACCTCCCTACCGCCATCTCTGCCTTCAATTCCCTCCCTCACTATTCAGGCACCATCCCCATTTCTGATTTCAATGAGTTCCTGAAACAGTTCTTCGATGAGGCAGGTTCCGATTTGGTATACACCAAACCTGTGGATTTTAAACCGAAGCCTGAGGGATTTTTGGTGAAAGTAGAGAATGAGGTGATGATGGGATGGGCTTTGGAGGTGCATGCGATTTGGAAGAACTTGTCGAGACGGGTTTCTGATGCAGTTAAGACACAGCCCGAAAGGCATACATTACTTTATTTACCGGATACTGTTATTGTGCCAGGGTCGCGGTTTCGAGAGGTTTATTACTGGGACTCCTATTGGGTTATCAGGTGAATACTGAATATCGTCAAAAAAATTTAGATTTGTAATGTCATACTAACCTTTATAATCATGACATATCTGCTGTAATAATGTAATACTAACCTTTAAATCTACTATATATATTGTAGGGGTTTGTTGACAAGCAAAATGTATGACACAGCAAAGGCAATAGTACTTAATCTTGTATCTTTAATTGAAACCTATGGGCATGTACTGAATGGTGCGAGAACCTACTATACTAACAGGAGGTGAGGTGACAGTCATTTCAACACGCAAGACATTGATGCCATTTCAAATATTTATATGTATCGGCAAAACTAACTAATCGTTTTCATGCATATGTAGCCAGCCTCCTCTACTAAGTTCTATGGTTATGGAAATATACATGAGAACTGGAGATGTAGAGCTTCTTAAAAGGGTACTTCCGGCCCTGCTGAAAGAGCACAGCTTTTGGGTCTCAGGTTCTTTATTACTATATTTTATAGTTTTGTTATCTAGCTTTATATTGATATGTCATTTATATCTGAGACATATATTGTGTAGATATTCATCAAGTGACAATTCAAGACCAAAGAGGCCGCAATCATTGTTTGAGCCGGTACCAAGCCAGGTGGTACCAACCTCGGCCAGAAAGTGCAACCATTGTAAATTCCTCATCTCCCAAAAGAAAAGAAAAGACAAATTTGAAATTTCATGGATAACATTGCAAATCTTCAATATATTTAACCTCCAGAAGTAAAATATCATGATTACACTTGCAAAACTCACAAGCTCTCACATTTACCCAATTTAAATGTTTTTTTTTTTTTTACTTTTGCCAGCCTACTCTGACATCCAATAAATGGACAAACTTGAGAGTTCCTGAGTTTTGGATGGGTAATTACTAAATATGATATGCAAAGTTATCCTGACAAAATAAGTCTGACACTGAATGGATTTAGGGTACTGGATCTGATCAGTGGTGCCTAAAGTACACAATTTATTTCTATATTTCATTCTTTTGTCCTACACAATTTTATATTGCATTCATTTGTACTAGGATGAGGAGTTGAGTCTCAAGCTTTCAACACCTTCTGAGAAAGATGCTCTTTACCATGAGATTGCATCAGCAGCTGAATCTGGTTGGGATTTTAGTTCTCGTTGGATGAGGTTCTAATATTTTATCAAAATATGGAAGTTTGCAACATACATAGTCGCTGTTGCATTATTCCTTCTAAATTATTTTGAAATACTGCTCTTTTATTTCAAAACAAAATGAAAAGAGAAGCCTCCTACAATAGTTGCAAATAATACCTTGAGTCCAAGGTATTATTCTAAAATGGCAAAAAACTTGGAGAGTGAAATAAATGTTGCCTTTTCTTCTAAATTTGTTTTATAATAATAGTATAAAATCTATATTATATAGGAATTCATCTGATCTGACAACAACGGCGACTACGTCGATCATTCCTGTTGATCTAAACACATACATATTGAAGGTATATTTTGAAATTTGAACAATACCAGAACCAATACTTAATTAGCAACCGCCTAGAAGGAATAATACCTGATCTTACTCAATCCGATAATTTTTTAAAGCCAAATTGATCCGAATCCAACATAGAGATGATCCAAATTCATGTCAATCCAGATTTGCAATAAATTAACCTGACCAAAACCAACTCGATCTGCCCGATTGCCACTTCTGGCAACTTGTATCCAATAGTACATAATTATGTTTGATATATTTTCTACTGGCATCGTCTCTGTGTAAACATCAATTATTAACAACAGTACTAAGACAATGATGGGCCTTCTTTGTGTACTGCAGCTGGAGCAAGACATATCCACATTTGCAAAAATCATTGGAGATAATTCAACATCACAGAAATTCGTCGAGGTTTCTAAATCTAGAAAAGCAGCAATCAAATCCCTTCTATGGAACCCTAATTTAAGCCAGTGGGTCGATTATTGGCTTGACACACATGATGTCCATCAGGTGTTTTTATTTGTTTTAATGTTTGCTTATCTTTCTATATCCTCTACTAGTACAAATGTTTGCATTTTAAGATACAGCTACAATACCAGACAGACATTTATTACTGATTCCTTCCCAATGAAACTGGTACAATATGGCCGTTACATTAGCCTTGATAGAACACTTAATGTAAATCAACGGTTTTTTAACACTTAGCGTTTTTAATCTTTTAATATCTGATTCTGTTAGGGTGTTTATAGCTGGAATCATGGCTCTCAAAATTGCAAAAAATTTGCATCAAATTTTGTGCCTCTGTGGCTTCTGGCACATTATCCAGGTTTGCCCTCTGATCATATATATTATATTTCAAAGACTACCAAATGTCACAAAATATTTTATCACCATCAACCGAAACATCTTGTTGTCAAGGATATATTGCTCATGTTTAAATGTTATAAAATTTACTAGATTCTTACTAAAATCATGCTTTTGTATATCAGATCAACTGACGGAGGAGTACAATGAAAAGTTGATTATAAAAAGCCTAAAGAAATCAGGGTTGATTCGTGAATACGGGATTGCTACTTCCCTATCAAATACTGGGCAACAATGGTTGGTCATTCCTTTATTATAAAAATAATAAAATACTATAAATTGATAGACAATAGAAATGCTGACATTTTTTCTACAGGGATTTCCCAAATGGATGGGCCCCATTACAGCACATGATAATTGAAGGGTTGGCCAGTGCCCATTGCAAAGAAGCAAGACATTTGGCAGAGAGTATCACCGTAAATTGGATCAGAACAAACTTTGCTGCTTATAAAAAGACAGGTGCAATCCATGAGAAGTGCAATGTGGAGTCCTGTGGAGAATTTGGGGGCGGCGGTGAATATAAGCCCCAGGTAAGTGTAATAATGAATCCTCATTTCCTTAATCACCTCTGGTTGTCAGGCAATGTCAGCTCCACAAGTATCAGTGTGATCCTGTTAATACATAGTTCATCAAAAGAAGTGCCGAAAGTTTGGTATAATTGATCCAGGACTTTTTTATTAGTACTTATAATGATTGCATTTTTTTTTTTATACCAAGAAGTGTAACTTTCCTTGCTTAGTCCCTCATAGTTCAAAAACTTTTTTTGGTGCAGACTGGTTTTGGTTGGACGAATGGTGTGATCTTGGCGTTATTGGAAGAGTTTGGATGGCCTCGTGATAGAAATGTAACCTGCTAAACTAAATTGCAATATTTGGATGGCCTCGTGATAAAAACTTGTAACTTTTCATTTTCAATCAAATATATGTACTCTATTGTATACACACATACAATGGATTATCCATCTAAGAAAAGAAAAACATTAATTTTTGGTGCGTCTCTATCTCTATTTATGTATTTGAGGATGTATAATTTCCTTTAAATAATCAATCATCTTTACTATTTATCACATTAATGAAATTCTTCAACCGTTCAACAGGATAAAATAGTCAATGTGAACCATTCAATAGGATAAAATACACTTTAAATTTTACATTTTGTTAGAAACTTAATTATTTTCTAGATAGAAAATTACAACTTTTGATGGTCTAGAAATATTTAAATCAAGTAATTTTCTACCTATGTAAAAAAATAGTAAAAGGAATTAATGTAAAAAATGTCAATCTGAACCGTTCAACAGGATAAAATATACTTGCAGATAAAATTCTACATTTTGTTAGAAACTTAATTATTTTCTAGATAGGAAATTACAACTTTTGATGGTCTAGAAATATTTAAATCAAGTAATTTTCTACCTATGTAAAAAAATAGTAAAAGGAATTAATGTAAAAAATGTCAATCTGAACCGTTCAACAGGATAAAATATACTTGCAGATAAAATTTTACATTTGGTTAGAAACTTAATTATTTTCTAGATAGAAAATTACTACTTTTGAATGGTCTAGAAATATTTAGATCAAGTAATTTTCTACCTATGTAAAAAAATAGTAAAAGGAATGTAAAAAATGTCAAATGTGATCTAGAAATGATTTTCATATAGTGATCATGTATAAACCGATTGTTTGAACTTTAAATACAAAAATATTCATCAATAGCACAAATTAATCCGCACTATGCATAGTACTATAGTTTTACTCATGTTTTCTGATAAAATTCAATCTTTGTCACCTTAAGGCAGTTATATCGAGTTCGTATCCTCTGAGATATCTTAAAGTTTGAGTTTATCCAAAGCTGGGTCAAATCTTTTTCGGTGCCTATTCGAAACACGAAGGTCATTATTATTGAGCTTTGAAATTCGTGCAGAAAAAAGTTAAACGGTCAGATTTTCCACATATCAACTCAATGTTTGAGATATCTCAGGAGATGCGAATTCAATTATATCAGAGCTGGTAAGATAATTCGTCATAGATCAACGTTGTTTACTTAACATTTAATTTAAAATTCAAAACTTTTATGATATATTTAAATACTAGATCTTGTTATTTTTTAACAATGACAAGCACCGAAAGAAAATTTCCCTAAAATAAGGGCACTGAAAGCAGATATTACAATTTTTCTGAGTGTGACAGGCACTAGATCAAGATGTTAAAAAATAAGTATTTTGAAATTTACGAGAATTTGTTTTATCCGTGAAAATAAGTAATGACTATTTTCGTGGATAAATAATATTTTCGAAGATATAATTATTACCGGTGGGTGTATCAGCAAGGATACTGACGTTGTTAAGCAATTTCGTAGATAACACAGATTCTTGTAGTTATTACAATTAACTAGTTTTTGCAAATTTTGTACCTCCTTGATGTAGTATGATATAAATTAAAAAATATATATATAATTATTTTTGTTCGAACACATCAAGGATATGATGCATAAAATTTAAATTTATTATTAATTTTTTTAATTTTGAAATAATAATGTCAAAAAAAATTAATATATTACCGAATTACGTTACTTGGTAAGGTTTTTCACATAAAATAGGGGCAACGGTCACAATTTTTTCTAGTGATTGTAAAGGAGCCGAATCATAAATTCGATCGTAATATGTGGTCAATTTGTTGAACAAAGAGTTGCGCATGCAATCAGGCAAGAGTTGGGTGGCAAAGGAAATGACTAATAATATGTATTTTGATTGTACTAAATTACATAATCGATAATAAGATTAATTAGACTTCGCAGTTTCTGTTAAGATTTAAAAAAAAAAAAAGACAATAAGATTAAGGCATTTGCTTCAGTGGACATAAGGACCTATCTGTAAAATGAACATATTTTCATTTTCAAAGTTCAAATAGTCGATCTGACCGTTCAACATTATCTCCGTATTAAAATGTACTTGGAGGATAAATTTTACATTTTTTGAATTTTTTTACTATTTATTAAGATGGTTACAAAATCGCTGTTTTTCAATGGTCTGAAAACAACGACCATCTTAATAAATAGTAAAAAAATTCAAAAAAATGTAAAATTTGACCTCCAAGTACATTTTAATATGGAGATAATGTTGAACGGTCGGATAGACTGTTTGAACTTTGAAAATGAAAATATGTTCATTTTACAAATAGGTCCTTATGTCCACCGAAGCGTCCCTCTAAGATTAATTACCTTTTTCCTGAAAATTCTGAGCGGCGAATAATCTATGGAGTTTCCTGTAGCGGCTTTAAAGTGTGAAAAACTGCGCAATATAAACTCGCATTATTGCGGACGCACATGGAAAGAAATCCTTGGTGAGCCCCGAGCAGAGAAAGCACATCAAATTAATTCACATGGCGAGAGCCGCATGCAGCTGTTGCTTGAGCGAATATATAGCTTTCACGCCATACATGACTAAAATTGAAGAACTGGAAGAAATCTGTGCCGTTGATCATTGTAAATAGCTATCATGCATGCATATTCCTCAATCCATTAAAGCGCATGCTCCCAGTAATTTTTGTATAAGTGCAAATATAATTAATGTTATTGTTCTTCTCACTTATCATGCGTGTATCAAACATTCAGATAGCATAGTTTTCACAGAAGTATTTAAAAACATTTATAATTAACTATTTCAAAATGTCTCCGCAAAACTATAGTTGAATAGTGGTAACACAAACATTTTGAAAATAAAGGGATAGAAGGTAATTAAGCAACAATAAAGGCTAATTAAATAACAATTGCGTAAATGCCATTACTACTTTACTAGCTGAGTTTGTCGTCCATCAAACCTTCTGTAATCAAGTTTGGTTCAAGCCAAACACACTCTAGTGGCTTCTTTGTATCACAAAAGTTCATTTCATATCTTTTGCTTTCCATGCAATACGATGCACACGTCTTGGTTGTACCAGAGTAAATTGTTGTGAAGAAAATCTTGTTAGACCAGCTTTTGTGCGGTGACAACTTAGCAAAAGAACTTCTCGGATCAAGAAAAAGTGTCCAGCCTGCAAGGTCATCTAATTCTATCCATTCGATTTTCACTTTATCCAACTTCAAAACGTGTATCTCATAATCCAAATAGTTGTATTTGAAAACTGATATCAAATCCTCGCCTAACTCTAACAGAAAACGATCATGGGTGCCCCTAAAATAAGAATCACCCTCCAACCAAACCAGTTCTGTATAATTAATCAGGATATCCCAAGTTTGTTCAATCGGATTAAAAACCCCAAGCTCTCCGTACTCTCCCAAAAAATATAGCTCTCCATGGTGAAAAACAGGATTCGTATTGGCAATATTAAATTCAATTTCGTCACCAAAAATGAAAGTCCATTCTTCCTCCCCAAAGTGCCATACATGGATTTCAACATCAATTTTGTCTGTAAAAAGTCCTATCACAATACAATCTGGAGAAGTTGGAACTGACGTAAATGCGATACCATGGAATTTTTCATCAAATACTGTGAGAGCAGGTAGTTTGACTACTTGTTGAATCATTGGGTTGACCATGAACATTGCATGATCGCCACCGTGCACGACAACCCACCCATCTTTGGAACAGAGCATCTGAGTAGGGTAGACAGATGAAGGCAACCCAATTTTTGTTCTATACTCTTTCCCATTGAAAGGCTCAAGCAACTTGTACGTGTCATCCAATTTTTCCTGGCACATGAGCCATGGCCATATTTTTTCCTTTGGAATTGAATCTGAAGTCAAATTCCATGCCTTACATACTGCAAAAAGGCGTACGGAGTCGACCAAAGACAGGTGTTGTGGAAGTAACTCAAACAAATTCATAGGAAGATCAATCCATGGTTTAGAGATATTCCTCGTAATTTTCTCCTCCATAAGTATCTTATAATCACTATCCTGAGAAATGATTGATTCAGCATATGAGAGGTTGTTTAAGCATACAAAGAAAAAAATATATATAGGGATGCATTTATGTCTCAATCTGTTATGAATTAGATAACAAAACACATCTTACCTCATTCAGAACAATTGTTGGAGATACAGAAAAATCCCTAATCATCTTCCGCGGCCTGTGATGCATATAATAAGATTAGTACTTGCAAACATATTAATGATTGTGATGGTAAAATCCTGAAAATTTAGAACTTTGAAATTTGACAAAAATCTTCGAGCTTTAGTACCTTGCATTCAGAAATTAATTCTTAAACGAATTTGAAAATAGTTGCCATTTCTCACCTTCTAGGCACAAACCAGCAAAATCTGCTCTCATGTTCCGTATGTTCTATTGATATCGATCTAAAGGTCATTGTATTATCATCCAAACAGAATTTATAGATCCTTCGTTCATCTTCATCGCTGTGTGGCACATAATATATGCAATTGCATGACACTCCGGCATCCATTGAACAAACTGAAGTGTAACACTTATGTGATAGGAAAAAAGCACGTTCACCAATACTATCAACTCTCAACCATTTATCAGAGGAAGTATCTAAGCAGTAGATGTCCATGTTAATGATGGGACCCCTCTCATAGTTGTACATTCTCACCAGATAAACATGTCCGCACGATTCGACCAAGTGCGTACTAACCATGTCGGTTAGGGGGTATATAGTGTGCATTGGTGCTTTTATGGTCCTCATATCTATATGACCTACGAGCAAGGACGGGATATCAAACACAATGACATGAAAAACGCTATATGTATACAGTTTATCGTTCAAGATGACACAAGTTTCTCCAGTAATAAGTTGCTCATCTTCATCTTCAACTCCATATAGAGGTAATTTTTTCTTTTTCTTTGAAGGTTCATATAGAGGTATTTTAGTCCACTTCTCATCATGCGGTCGGCAGTACATGACAAAGTATCCCGTTACTTCGTTAGTGAAAGGTGTGCGTCTCTCTAATTTTTCTCCAGTGAATATGACCATACAGTCGGGATGATTGGGATATGATGAGAGACTAAAAGCGGTCATGATGCTGTACTCCCTTGGAAAGGGCTGAAGGTTCATGATGCTGAACTCCCTTGGCAAGGGCGGAAGGTGAACTTTGGATAGAGAGTTCAGCTCGAGAAAGAAACATTCTTTGCTTTGTTTGTCCCACAGAAATAGCCATTCATCAATGCAGCCGAAGCATAGTTTTCCTTTAATCTCACCTATCTCCTTCTCTTCAACGTTTGTTTTCATTGGATCGATAAAAGTTGTTGTATGCTTGTTTTCTCCGTGACACTGAATAATCCAAGGTTGATTGAAAAAGTCAGATGGAAATGACTCTCCATTTTTACGTGCGGCCATTTTCGTGAAGAGATCGATGTATAAATATATAGGCTTGCCTTGCTTGACTTCCTATACAATATGTAAACTTTTAACAAACTAGAATTTTTAATTAGGTAATAAACATGTTAATATATCTCCATAAGCATATCATAGCGTTATTCGTCAGAGATTTTGGGTGTCCTTATTTTTCTTTCTCATTAATATTTAATGCTTTTAATTCCAATTTTTTTTTCTGGTTTGTCTAAAATATAAAAGATACATTTTAGTACGTTATTTTCTTCGTTCATTGTATCATTCCAGAAGAACTATTTCATAATATTTTCTACATACGGAGCAAATATTTACTAGAAGATTATAAGAAGATTAATTGGGTACAATCAAAATTCATCATGGATAACTCGCGGGGTTTTGTTGAATTAATTTTCACAAATTTGGGGGCACAATTTTTATCATTTTTTTGTACGTATAATACCAATTAGCATGCTAACTTTTTGGATATCTTGAAATTTTTACGAGCTAGTTTATAATTATGTTATTGTTAGCACACCGGAGATTTTGTCAATCAAGACCAATTACTTGCACTAATCAATTGAGATAAATGTTTTGCGTTATTAACCCAAAAAGGTGACACCTAAGAACTCTTTCAAGCTTTAACTGAAAAAAGTACTCTTCACTGACAAAACAGAGTTATCTGATACACTTACCAGTAAACAGATTCTTTGTTGTTGAAGACGATCGAATGGATGTGAGATCGAAAAAGCCGTTTGAGTTTTGATGGAAAGCCGAGGAAAAGAAGGGGATCCAGGATCTGCTTCAACAAAAACGCGTTTTTAATGAAGTTTTGAGGTAATTGTGATTTTAATGAAGTTTTGATGTAACTTAACTTTGTTTTCTGCAATGAAACGGGCTCAGGCTTTTTATAAAAAAAAAAATAAGGTGTCATTAATTTTACGATAGTTTACAAAAGACTGCAAAAATAGTTATGATAAAAATAACACTTTTTATTTTTAAAATATGAAAGAGAAATTTTTTTGCACGCACCTAGCACCAATTTTTCTATTAATACTTCTATGATTATAAAATTTGAAAAGAAAAATTATTTCTATTCTCCGGTGCAAAATCTTCTAACCCAGTCCACCTATCCCTTTCGCTTTTTTATTTAATATTCTCATACATTGCTTTTACATAAAAAGCAATTTATTTACTTTCCAAACGTTTTTTAACTCTTCTTAATTGATTAATTTAGACGTATTGAGTTGAGACTTGAGATTGGCCGTAACTATCCACTTTGTAAAATATAAATGTATATGTCAACACTATTTAGTTTTAATGTGCCATATTGGGACTGTTAATTTATCTAAAGAACATCCACCATATTACATGCTTTACAATTTTCTTCTCTCGGAAATCATGTTTTCTAGTTAGTTCATTAATTCATTTAGTCTAGTAATTAAACATAAATAGCCTTTTTGTGGAACGCCGCAAAGTCATGAAAATTACTTTCCAATCTCAATCATTTTTATTTAAATGATTTTATTCCAAAGCTAAGACAATTTCTTTTATTTTTTAAAGCACCGCATATGTATTTTCACAACATAAATATTTTTGATAGGGTTCTTACAGATTAAGATTGGACTATAGAAGTTGCAGTTGACAAAATTCAGGGAAGCTCCAATATTTTTATTAATATCCAAAGTTAAATAGAAATTAATAAATATATCCAGCTTGGCTGGGTTTTGATAAAAATATCCAAACCGGCCATTAATGGCCGGTACCTATTTTAATCCAAAACTGGCCATTTAATGGCCAGTACTCAATTTTTTATTGTTTTTGGCTCTTTTAGGGTTTAAGATTTATCTATTACACCAAAGATAATTAATAAATTTTTGGTGTGTATTTTTTGTTATTGTAGTATTTTCTATTTAGATTTTATATGTTATAGTATGCATGCAATGATTTTTGTTTTCTTGTTTGTCTATTCGAACTGGCCGAATTTATTTAAGTATAATTTAGCATAATCATGATAATTTATTTTATTTTAGTATAATTTACACACCAAAAATTTATTAATTATCTTTGGTGTAATAGATAAATCTGAAACCCTAAAACAGCCAAAAAAAAATTAAAAAAATTAAAAAAATTGGGTACCAGCCATTAAATGGCCGGTTTTGGATTAAAATAGGTACTGGCCATTTAATGACGGATTTGGATATTTTTATCAAAATCCAGCCAAGCTGGATATATTTATTAATTTTTATTTAACTTTGGATATTGTCGGGGGAAGCTGAGCTCTAATAATTATAGATTGAGAAGAGCTAGAGAGTTAATTATTTTCTCCAAATACAAATATAACCAGATATCTTGTTTTGAGCTTTGGACGAAATATATGTTGCTGTTAAGTAGGAATGGAAACTGAGTTGGATAATCAAAAAGAGATGCGGTTGCAGTTGCACACTATAATTTATGTACCGCATGAGATTTTTTTTAGATGCGATAAATTAAGTTTGAATGCTGCTCCGTCCATTGCGATGGTGCACTTTCTTGATCTAATATATATATCAAAATTTATGATAAATCTTAGATAAAGAAAAAGAGTTATTAACTTATTATTGACCGTAAATATTTAATTATTCAGAGGCCACAATTTTTTTTTAAGAAAAGAAAAGGTATGTTAAAACAAATTAGTATTTTGGAGCTAAAAGATACATTCCTGCTAATTGGTGATGTTTGTAACAAATTAATTATCAAATAGAACCTTAGAAATGGAGTTATTATAGACCGATAAAGAAAGGAAGCTATTATAATCCGATAAATATTTTATTATTCAACGCCACAAGATAAATTGTTGCTTAGTATTATTTTCCTACAACAATTTATCAAATTACAAAATTGAATATTTTCCGATCTGGAATTAAATATAGGCGTTAATCTAAAAAACATATATCTCCATTCCATTATTAAGCACGTTGGGTGTCCGATCCGCCAACGGCTACGATTAAAAGATTAATTTTTGAATTTAATCTCAGCTCTCCAATCACATAATCTATTTTCTTTTTATTAAATGCATCTGTTTTATGTGTAGAAGTTTAAATTTAGCTACAAACATACTCGTCACACATATCGCCACACGATGCGTTACAATTAAAATTAAACACTCTAAAATTTAGCGATATAATTCTCCGTTTCCTTTAACATGTTTCCTTATTTCTTCCACTCCAGTTGAAAATTTTTCTATATGGCGGATCGCAATGCAAATCAATTTTTTGTTCACTTCCTTATTTATCTACTTCCTTATTTCTATACATATTACTATGATAAATCTCGAATATATTTCTAATTTTGTTTTTTTATGAAAGTTTGTCATTTTGTATGAGAATTTATTTTTGTTATATTATCATATATTCTGTTGCAACGCACGGACACAATACTAGCATAACAATATACAAAAAATTGATTTTATTTTTAATTATGACAATCTTTACAAAGATAACAAATTCTATCATCTCCACTGCGTTTTCTTTCTTTAGCTTTATCATTCTCAGCAGCTCTCACAAACTTTTTCACACCGACCACATATACAACAGAATTACGTGGCACTTTATACATCCAAGTACTCTATCCATCTGTAATATAAAATTTGAATTTAATATATGTTTCACCAAGTTTTTAATTTAGAATTTACACATGGTCCATTTACAATTCTAACTCACCCTTTGAATCTAACATCCGCAATATATAGCTTAACTATCCGCTATGAAAAATGCTCAACCGTTATGAGTTATCTATCCACAATTTAAAAATATGTAATTAACTTGGTTTAAATCCAGATTTTTTTTTTTTTGCAACTGTTATCTAGCTGATAAATATCTAGATTTATAGTTGAAATAAACTTAGATTAGATACTCTTATTATGGATAAATAAAGATAACAACTTTAAGTATTTTAAATTCAAGGTAATAAATATATTTTTTTCGATAGTACCATATATGTTTTTGGTGATATGCAATATGAAGGTTATCTTAATTTTATTATCTTATACGTTCTCATTATATCTCCATTCCATTATTAAGCACATTGGGTGTCCGATCCGTCAACGGCTACGATTGAAAGATTAATTTTTGGATTTAATCTCAGCTCTCCAATCACATAATCTATCTTCTTTTGATTAAATGCATCTGTTTTATGTGTAGAAGTTTAAATTTAGCTACAAACATACTCGCCACACATACCGCCACACGATGCGTTACAATTAAAATTAAAGAGACTCTAAAATTTAGTGATATAATTCTCCGTTTTCTTATTTATTTGTTTCCTTATTTCTCCGTCTCCAATTAAAATTTTCTATACGGCGGATCACAATGCAAATCAATTTTTTGTTCACTTCCTTATTTATCTACTTCCTTATTTCTATACATATTACTGTGATAAATTTAGAATATATTTTTATTTTTATTTTTAATAAAAATTTGTCATTTTGTATAAGAATATATTTTTGTTATCTTATCATATATATATTCCGTTGCAACGCACGGGCACGATACTAGTTAATAAGTTATACAGTTATCTTCATTCTTTTATGATTTTTAGTATACGATTTTATAATCTAAACAAAATGATGAAAAATAACATTCACTTAGTTCAGAAGATATTTAAATCAAGCACTCTAATTCATGATTGATCATGTAAAACTCTTTTTAAGTCTAATTTAGCATAATCATGATAATTTATTTTATTTTAGTATAATTTAGCGTAATTTAGTTTAATTTAGCATAATCTTGGTAATTTATTTTATTTTAGGGGAAATGCTAAAATGAGCCATGAAGTAAAACAAGTTTGTACTCCACACTTCATTATTTTTATTTTGAAAATTCAAACAACCGATCCGAACCGTTCAACATGATCTCCATATTGAAATATGCTTGGAGACCAAATTTTACATTTTTTGGAATTTTTTTTACTATTTATTAAGCAACTTTGAAAATCGCTGATCCATTGGTCCATAATTTTTTATTGTTTTCTACTGTTCACCCGGATCAACGATTTTCAAAGTGGCTTAATAAATAGTAAAAAAATTCCCAAAAATCTAAATAACATTCACTTAGTTCAGAAGATATTTATATCAAGCACTCTAATTCATGATTGATCATGTAAAACTCTTTTTTTCTCTACGACACATGCAAAAACCTCTCATATCAACTTCTCGTCAAACACTAGCAAATACAGTAAACAATTGTCTTAATTCAAACTCTTGTGTTTGGTCCCTATTTTGCTTTTCAAATTTTTTGGATGATACTCTTCCATCTTTTTCATCATGCTAGTTCTATCATAGCAGCTAGTTTCCATTGTGTTGTGATCAGTGTTGTAAAATACGTCCGTTTAGGCTGATAATCGGCCGATTAGTTGTTGGCGGTGACCAAACCGTTATGGATTTTTCCGACTAATCAGCCGATTATTCTCTATTATTCCCGATTAATTGTTTGGCGGTACCTTATCCGTCCGACGACCGCATACCGTTATTTACAACACTGGTTGTGATTCCCTACTATCAAGTCAAGTGGTAAAAAAAATAAGCAAAATAGTACATTAAAATGTGCACAAAATCTTTCATATTTTGGTTGCTTGATTTGATGGTAAATAAATTCGAAAATTAAAATTTTTTATATGGAAACGAAGCTCTCGTTAAAGACATTGGTTTTGAACAGTTTGGATTTGTCTTTTGAAGCCGATTCGATAGATTTTGAAGGCCGGAAGCATATTGTTGATATACTAGAGGAAGCGCGTTAGCCGTACTCCGAATATAGATATAAATATCAAGTCTCGGATACGGATACGGATCGGATAATTTAAGTAATTTTTTGAATTCGAATTTGAATTCAAATAAAATCAAATAATATCCAATCCGTTTACATCCTTATGCTCTGTGCATTAGTCTTGAACCAGATTGATAGGGATTCTAATCATCACATTCAAACTCAAATGATAAAGTAATACAGAGGGTTCGGACTCTCCGTTAGTTTGGGGCCATACCAAAATTTATTTGATTTGATTGCGGTTATCATTTGTCAGTGAGACTGTATTACTTCACCATTGCATATAACAATTTCGAATAAGCCACATAATTCATGGTGTATTGCTGAATTTCTAATTTGTTTCAATGACACAATATTAAGATATGCTACTAAGTTATCCCTGCCCAAAATTAAACTTTTGCAATATAATTTCCTTTGGGCTTTTTAAGGTATATTTTGCTACAACTTCGGTTTAGGCTTTAGCGTCCTTCGTTTCTTCTCTGTATTAGTTTTTTCCTTCTTCTTTTTTTTTCTCTACTAAACGGATGTAAAGTTTTTTTTTTTTCTGAAGTAATTCTAAAATTTTAAACAATTAACATTTCCATTGTACAAGTCTACAAGTATTCAATTCTTCCAATATATTAAGGTCCTTGCCCAGGGGCGGATCCAGCATACTGCAGGGTAGGGCAATGCCCTACCCTGGATTTTCAAAATGAGTTCTTTAGTACTGAGTTTTGAGCTCTTGCCTTACCCTGAAAAAAACAAATGCCCTACCCGGTTGAGTTTTGAGCTCTTGCCCTACCAGAAGAAAATCCTACATCCGCCCCTATCGGTACCATATAAATTAATGGAATTTTAAATATGTAAAAGGATAATGTTATTGTTGTTTTTGTTATGCAAAAGCATACTATTTTGTTGGTTTTTTGTCATGTTTTAATTGGTAGTTTGATTAGTTGATTATCTAAATATTATGGAGTAGATTGTGTTATAATACTATTTTTGTTGTTTTTGTTATCATGTTTTATCTAGTATCCGATTAATTTAATGAGTTTGGATCCGATTATCTATTTAAATCCGATTCAATAATTTCTTACCCTACCCTGATCAAAATCCTGCATCCGCCTCTGTCCCTGCCAAACTTTCATCCAGAAAATAAGAACCAAGGAGAAATCTGTTAGTCTTTTATGTAATTGCATTTTTTTTTGCCTCTGTGTGTTCCTTACAAGCAAAGTGCGGCGTTCAATTTTATTAAGAAAACCATGAATGATTTGTTCTAGCAAAATTGCATACCCACAATATTTCTTTCAGTTCTAATCTTTTTTTTATATATTTTCTTATATATTATTTTAATTTCTTTTCCAGCCGTTTACCTATTTAATAGAGGTGTTATTTAAATAAATGCTCGGAGAATCTTGTTCTCTCGAATTCATGCAAAGAACTTATCTTCAGAGGATATGATATAAAAATTCTATAGGCCAAATATCAACACTAGCTTGTAGTTAATAATTTTACATATTTTCAATTCAAAAAACAAGCTTTTAATCTAGTGAAAGTGATAAATGACAATATCTTTTGTACCCAAAGTAATTTAACACCCTCGTATATTATGACATTCGTGGACAAACAATTTATATGCAATCTTCTTAATTGTGCCATTACCACTAAATCAAAGGTTGGTTCTTTAACTTTTATTACATTTATTTATTATTTTGAGAAGTATTGTACAAGCTAAAAAATATATATATTGTAAATGTTTTTCAATTATTAAATACATGTGTATCAAATTTGAATCGATTTGAAAGATGTTTAGTATTTCATCAAATAATTTAAACTCAGGATGCTTTTTTCAAATTTGTAAGATAATGAACATCACTTAAAAAGTCCACACGATGTTAGTGAAGTAAATTTGTGTTGTGTCGTAATTTTAGTTACGTGTCATGTTGTGCTGAGATTAAAATAACGAAACTATTATAGCACATTAATAATAATCACGCTGTGATTGATGATGTTAATTACGTTTGGTCATGTTAAGTCACATTTCACTATTTTTTTTAATTTAAGTTATTCTATAGTAAAAAAAAAAAAAAAAAATTGGCGTATCGTGACCAAACTGGTTCGTATGCCATGTCATATTATTTTTTTCCGAAAAAAATTATAGCACGTAAATCAACACGATGCAATTTCTTTATTACTTGGCCAGTTGGCCGTGCCTGCCAAGAATTTCTCAAAAAAAAGAAACCAACTCAGGTGTTTTTCCGAAAAAAAAGCAGAAACCTGCTTTTCCGGATCTAACCATTCAAATTTTTTCATTTGCGTATCTCGATAAAGAAACTTTTTCATACACAAATCTCAACGAATTTAAATAGTTAGATCTGAAAAAACAGATTTCTGCTTTTCTCTCGAAAAAGCAGCAGAGTCGGACTCCAAAAAAAAGTTACAAATCTCATGAAGGCGTCGACGGAATTATCTCCAAAAATATCATTTACTGTTTCTTTATCTGTCCATCGGCAGTATGCTTTTAATTGCATTTTTGAGATTCCATACAAAGTTATATGTGACTCCTTTCCATATAAAGACAAGACATATGCTTTTTTCCTTTTCCCTTGTCTAATTTGAAAAGAACCTCCCTCTTTCATTTGACAAGGCAGATTATCCCTATATCATTGTCACTTTTGAGAATAATTGTGTAATAGGTCTTTTATAACTATTCCCAAAAAATGAGCAACACTGAGTTCAATAGAGTTCTTCTCCTAAGGGCTTTTCATAAAAAAAAAAAAATGATTTGAATGGGTTCTATTCCAAAAATAAAGAGTTAATTTTTAGAGCAGAGTAGGTCCGATGAATATCGGACTTATTTTAGATTCGATGTACTCTAAGACTGTTTGATCCGCTTCAAGCTCAGTGTGTTCTGCTTTAATATTTGTGTACACGGATTTTGAAAAAAAAAATTGAACGGTCTTATAGCCCATTAAACCTGAAGTAAGTCTAATGTCTATCAGAATTACTCCCGTTTTAGTTAATTTTATATTGAACGGGGCGAAGATAAGCCGTGTTAATTTAATTAGCAAAAAAAGAGAGAAGGCAAAAGATAAAGTTGCAACAAGAAAATAAAGAAAGAGAACAGAACCAAAAATGCCATAAGACAAACTTTATAGCTATCCTAGCAGTCTATTATTTTCAGGGGCGTTTGGACTTTAGTATACTACTGTTACTGTGACATCATATTTCAAATAACAATATCTTATCCATCAATATTTTATCCCACCATTACAAACAGGTTATTTTATTATTTTAGATGAGAGGAAGGATGAAGATGATTATTTCAAGTTAATTTAGATAAAATGAAAAAAATATATATATAAGTATATTGTTGGACCTATAGATAGCACAACAATAGAACTTCTTGCAATTTAAATATCATTTGATGATGCATTAAGAGGCATATTAAATTAGTCCATAATAATTCAAGTCCCTTGATGAACAATAATAAAACATACACCAAATCTGAACATTTTGAATAGACGTGATATGTTCATCATGTAAAACATACTAATAATGTTGTATTTCAATCTTAAAATTTATTGTTGAAAATTGTCACAATTGTCAAATGATTCGTCATACCAGTAATTTTATGTTCAATTAGATATTTGCACGTATATCATATTAATATTTACGATGTCATATCAAAGACATTGAGATTTGCAAATACATAAATTTGAAATTTAGATGGGAATTTTTTTACAAGTTTTGATAATATAACCGTAATTTCGCCAAAATATTACTTTTCTAAACTTATGCGAAACGAATAATGATGTTAGAGTGAGGCTACAGTAATATGCATAGCACGGATTGGTCGGTGCTACGGCATAATATTTGAGTTTTCAAAATCTTAATGATCGATCCGAACCGTTCAACATGATTATAAAATGAATATGTACTTGCAAACCAAATTTTACATTTTTTTGAATTTTTTTACTATTTTTTTAGATAGGTAGAAAATCACTTGATCTGAAAATTCCGGACCATCCAAAAACAGTGATTTTCTACCTATCTAAAAAAATAGTAAAAAAATAGTAAAATAGATAGGTAGAAAATCACTTGATCTAAACAATTGCTGGGTTGTAATTTTTTAACCAAATAGAAGTTAATTACCTTCTAACCCATAATTTATAGACAGTTTGGTTTGACCGATTTTTGCAAATTCTATTCACAACATAACTTAGTTGCAAAATATAATTAAAAATAAATAATGATAAAATATATCACAAACATAAAACGTGACAAACTCAATAAAATTTTCACGAATTGTGATCAGCACAAGTAAAAATGTTGTAAAAATAAGTTGCATTAATAGCGTGGAGAAAATTAATTGATACATATTTAATTTCGGTCATCATGATTTATTGTCTATATCTATTTATAAATTTAGTTACAAGGACCATTATAATTAGAGTATCAATGAAATCCTTTTTTTTTTAAATGAAGAGTCCAATAATTACGATATATAAACTGACATATTTTGCTAGAGAGACAATAATAAACTGACATACTTAAAAAATTTAAAGAACATATATTTTATTTGAAAAAAATATATATAGAAATGAACTCTTTTGGAAAGAAAATTAATAAATCCATCAAACAATAATAAACTGAAAATTTATGCTAACACAACAAATAATCACGAAATCAAAGCATCATTTTCTGAGAGAAAATATATTCAGTCATTTTTTTTAAATGTAAATCTTCTACAAAGTACAAACTAATGAGAAAGGTTCAGTGTTGGAGACGAATCCATGTTCTAGTCAAAACATCCACATCCATCACGCCCAGGGGCGGACCCAGGAATTGGGCCAGGGGTAGGCAAGAAAGTGAATTAGGCAGCAAATCTGTTATTCTGAGTCAGGAGTAAGCACAGGAATAAAAATACACTAGACCTAAAAAAAAAAAAATTTAAATAGCCTACCCCTGGGCCTTTATGGGTCCGCCCCTGATCACGCCAACATGACAACATATGAGACATTGAAACTTTCTCCGCTTCCTCACGGTGTGGATCAGAATTCAGACGGTTTTTAAGAAGACCGAAATTTAGCGTCTTACTTCAACAGCAGCCTTTCTTTCGGAAAAAGCCTGCACATTTGCCGGAGATCCTCTAGCATGTATTTTTTGCACCTCCGATGAATCTTGGTATAGTTAACTGTTGCAGTGCAAGCAAATGAAATGAGTATGCACAATTAATCAAACCAACTTCATTATGTTATTTGAAGCAAGAAAATATAATATCTCATTCAAAATGCAATTTCTCATATACGGCTTTATGGAATATCACCTACATACCCCATATCCAAAAGCAATTTAAAGGATACCCAATATACTCATTTTTTTCTACAAAACATTAGATGCGGTGGCTCAGAATATTTTGAAAAAGAAAATAAAATGAAGGGGTGCAGAGGACAGTTTCATGCATGATAATTCACTGTTAATGAGAAACCTTAGTTATAAAGATAACATATACCAGAACTGATTGATAAAAGATCGGTATGCAAGTACAGAAGTCTGTATCAGGTACCGCCCATTGGCACTTTCTCTGACAATACTTCTGTACCTGAATGTCAAGTGATCAAAACCTGCATTTTTCATTAGATGAAGGAAAAAAGTGTAAAAAAAAAAAAAAAAGGTTCAACTTGATAGGAGCAAGTTAGGCAATATCTGCCTACGGTGTATTCCTCACAAAAAAAAAAAAAAAAAGTTAGGCAATAGCAAATGACCCGAAAGAAAGAGAATTAAAAAAATTGTGATGCACAAAAAAAAAACATAATAAGTATTTTAATTCAGACATATCTGAATAGCATATGACCACCAAACTTAGAGTCTAAACATAAAAATATTACATTGACAATCATTACTCATTTACTATATAATCAAAATAAAAAATAAATATGGTTCCGACCTTGAAGTGCAAACATGTTCTGCTAATGCATTCATTTGAGCTCCTGAAATCAAATTACTATATTTAAAAGTGTCACCATTATATTGAAATACCAGTAAAAATTAAGAAAGACAAAACCTTAGTTGAGATTTCCAGGATAATTCTCAGCATGGCCACTTGACAGACCAAACTTAAAGAGTCCAAACACATGCGAAATATTACATCGACAATCATTACTTATATACTACAAATTAAAATTAAAATTAAATAGGCCTGGGGTCTGACCTAGAAGTGCAAATGGAACATGTTCTGCAAATGCATTCATTTGCTGTTATGTTATTTTTTTAAGTAAAGGTTGGAAATAAGTCAACTTTCTATTTAATATTAATAAGAGATTTTTTATTTAAATTTTAAATATATGACTTTTTACATAAACAATATTATTTTTGTTACTGGATCAACGACTAGTTCTCTAATTACTATTTGTATATATAATTAATGGTGTACAAACGTAGAAAATCTTTATTATTAGATTAAAATTTGATTCTCTATAAACTATTTTTTGTACATTTCTCTATAAACATGGGCGGATCTACATTCACCCGTACGGGTGCTAAGCCACCCTATAATTTTAATATTTTAGTTATGTATATTGAAATTTAATTGAATTTTACTTTTTTAGAACTTTTTATATAGCCCAGCCACTCTCATGAAATATCATATATTTACTTGTAGTCTAGTGGTTAGAACTTACTTTGTAATTGTAGAGAGCTATGGTTTAATTCCCACCAACGACATATATTGTTTATTTTAAATTTTAACACCATCTATCATGAATTTCTAGTTCCGCCCCTGTCTATAAACTATTTTTGTACATAACATTGATGATGTACAATTGTACATAGCTATTTGCAAACATATATGGGTCTGATCGAAACCCCAAATTCTCCGTTAAAACGCGAATTAGAATTGACGTCGCTTCATTTTCTCCGATCGGAACGTAACCATCAACGGCAAACGATTTCATTTGAGACAATTTGGAAGGAAATTTTGGCTCCAAAAATTTCTCATGAAAATTGATGAGATTCGGCCAGAAATGATTTGGTAAGAACAGTCGCGTTTTTTTATCCCCGCGATACCCTTCCTACTATTTCAGAGGTTCATCAGAGAGATCGAACAAGATTTTAAGACAGATCTGAAGTTTCAGAGCTCGGCCGTAGCGACGCTCAGTGAGACGGCGGAAACGTACCTGTTTGAGACACCAACACTCGTATTTCGCTCTCCAAGAAGAAGAAGCGAAGAAGAGGGAAAAAGGAAGGAGGTTTTATTGGAAGAAGCAAAGAAGACCAGATGAGATTTTACTGGAGAGAGAAAGATTGAAAGCCCATAGCACAAATTATGCATTTTGCAGTTTTAATCTTACTTTGTATAGCCTTTGTATATGCAGCATCTCAGCTGTTAATTGCTGATAAATAGGAATCAAATTAGGATCTAACTGACGGCTATTGGCTAATATGCTACACTTTTACTTGGCTAATAAACACTTTGCTACAGGTGATGATGCATATTTACCATCAAAAAGATATATGACTGGATTATGTGCAAGCAATATATTATTTAGTTAAGATGTATGATCTTTGGTCTTTCATTCATTCTAGGTGACCATGTAAAAAAAAAAAAGTTATAATAAATCAACATACGTACATAACCTCAAGTATTTTTTAGTTGAGCATTTTGTAGTCTGGTGAATTTTTTTCATGTACTATGGTCTGCTTTTTTCATTTAATACTTGATTTCTTTTCTTATTTTGAATGCATACGCTTGAATCAGAACATATACTACCATAAATTAGATATAGTATCGTCAAGATTACTTTTTTTTTTATTAAATCTAATCATAAATTACCTTGTCAAAATTAAAGGTGAATTGAATATTTCCTAAATTGACAAACTTATTGATTACCCTTCAAAGAATGCAAAACCTGATACATGCAGGCTGGCGAGATAAGGTTATGATCTGTACCAATTGCAAAATACTGCTACGGGCAATTCAGGAGGGTTCTATGGAGATGATGTCGTCCTGGAGATTAATGGATACAGTGACAAGATGCATGCAAATAATTTAAGACACGTCCGGAAGAACGGTGATGTTATACGCCCAACGAGATATATTGCGCCTGCCTCACTGCTTGGCAAATCTTGCTAGAAGGACGGGTCAAGAGTTTTACTGGTATTCCGGACATGGACCTCAGCCAGTTCAAATAAATGTGCAATTCATACTGATACTTTTATATGGGATGAAAATGCTTAATGAAATTAGTTAGGTCTGCAGCAAGTTATTTTAATTTTCTATGTACCAGTTGGTTTTTGTTTAGGTCAGCAACAAGGTATTTTACTTTTATGTACCAATTGGTTTTTGTTTAGGTCAGCTTTAATTACTTTTTATGTACCAGTTTGTTTTTTACCAGCAAGATAATTTATTTTTATGTACCAGTTGGTTTTTAGTGATGTTTTGTCCAATACATTATTATAATGTTAAACCAATTGAATATTGTCCGTACCAGAAGATTGGTACCATTTGATATCAGTACCAACTCAGATATAAACATTTTATGTCCAAAACTAGTTGAACTAGTTGTTTGATAAATTACTTTAAGCTACAAATTGAATGGGTTTAAGTATATACTTGAAGGGCATAAAAGTCATTTTTACTTGAATGAAATCATTTCTCTTTTATTATTTGTACATTTCAATTAATAAATAGAGAAGAATTCAATTCTTGTCTATTTTTATTCTGATCAACAAATTTCATTTAGAAATCATCTCTGTTTTTTTTTTTTGAGTAAAGGTTAGAGGTCAAGCCACCCAACTATTTAATACCTCTGTTTATTACAACAAATGATTTCTCCCATCTGAATTTCGAACACATGACCTCTCAAATAGAGACCATGTGCCTTTGCCACTAGACCAAATGCTAGTTCTCAGAAATCATCTCTGTTGAATTCTATTGAATTGAAATCAATTGTACTCTAACACCTTTATTGTTCCGATCAGACCCATAGTGAATTTAGAATAGGAAAATTTCTCTTTACTACTCTTTACTGTACCCAACACATTCCATATTCGATAGAGAACAGATATCAAAATTTGACCGTCACCCTGAGATATTATTCCATTCAAATTCCTAAAAGGTCAAAATCAGCTTAATTATTGTTTTCTCGCAAAATGTTTTCATCTTAAAAGAAAGAATATCCAACTCGTCTTTAGGGAATTTTTTTTATTTTGTATATAGTATGGTAATTATTTTACAAATTTTAGTAGATTTTTTATGTAAATTAAAATGTAATGAAAAAGAATATGGTGTGGATCGAGTTTTAAAATTTAATTTTTATTTTTTCCAGGCTAGGGACCGACTATTCTAGGAACCATATAGACATAATTTAAAAAATATAGAAATGTTCTAGCCCTCGAGCCATCCTACCGAGCGCGTCCCCCAACTAGTTTAACAGAAGAAGCCTTCCAATTTTGCCTAACTTCTATTTCCAGCGCTTATATTCAAGCTTTTAAAGTTTTGTTTATAACATTTTATAATGTTACTCGCAAGCAATTAAATCTCCATCTGCAAGCATTTAAATTTTAAATCTATGTAGTTTTAACTCCTTACTACTTTTGTCTTCAAGCCAAAAAAGAAAATATTACTTTTACCCACTTTTTTTTATTTTTCTCTGATCATTCTAATCTATTTTTCCAACGACCTGTGATGAATTTTACGAATCTAAAAATACGAACGTTTTCTACTCGATTTTCTCTTTCAAATGAGATCCATGAAAATATACTTTTGAGTTATTTTGAAATTGTTTTTTTAAAGTAAATCCATGAGCACTTTAAATTTTCAAACTTTTAAACCTCAGTCTACAATCATTTAAATCTCTGATATCAATATTTAAGCTATTATATTCAAGCGTTTAAACCTCTAATGTCGATCATATAGTATCACACATTTAAACCTTTATATACAACCGTTAAAAGTAGTTGTATCAAACATTTACATAGTTTCCATGTCATGTTTAAAATGTCGTAGACTGAGGTTTAAAAACTTGAGAATTTAAAGTGCTCATGTGCTTTACTTTCAAAAAAAATAAAAAAAACGACTTGAAAAAAACTCAAAAGTATTTCTTCATGGATCTCATTTGAAAGAGAAAATTGAATAATAATCGTTTGTATTTTTAGATTCGCAAAATTCATCACGGATCGTCGAGAAAATGGGCGAGAATGATTAGAGGAAAAAGAAAAGTGAGTGAAAATAATCTTTTTTTTTTTGGCTTGAAGACAAAAGTAGTTAAAAATTAAAACTATCCAGATTTAGAATTTAAATATTTACATATAGAAGTTCAAGTGCTTACGAGTACTATTGTAAAAGATTATAAATAGAGCTTTAAATGCTTAGACATGATTGCTGAAAATGAAAGTTAAATATTAAGGAAGCTGATATGAGTACCCACAGTTGAGTACCCGCACTGTACCCGCACCTAAACTGCCATAACTGCTTGTGAGTACCGCAACTATTCCAAAACTGTAATTTTATTTTACAAATGTTAATAGTAACATTGTGAAGTACATAAGCTCAGATGGGACAAGTATTTGTATGTATACATTGAACTACATATGATATATGAATTTTTCTAAAATAACTGTAACCGCACTTTTTCTTGAAAAAATCCTCGTGTCGTACCCGTATTAGGGGACCACTCAAACGGCATGTGGGGACCACTAAAAAATTTCAACAAAAAATGTTGACTTAGCTTATGTGCGGGTAATAAAGTATTTATATCTACATGCTTGTGGTATTTATACTTACGAAATAAAATATTTATATCTATATGCTAAGCTATGACGCCCAACAAGTGGTAAAGTAAGAATTAAAAAAATGTTGCCCCTTTGACTCTTGCACAACATAACGATATGACCAGCAGTTGAGTATAGTGCGGGTACTGTAGCGCGTACAATGCGGATACTGAAATAATTATTCAAATATTAAATACTTGGATAGCTCTCAGAGATTTATTTGGAAGGCAATTATTAGGCTCCAAAAAAATATATATATTTTTCCACATATTTTCCTAAATGAGCTGTTATAACTTCTAAATGCCATAATCGTATCTATATATTTTTCTCCCAAAATGTTTTCATCTTAAAGAAATAATATATAACTCGCCTTTAGGGAAATTGTGTTAATTTTGTAAATACTATGGTACTTTTTTTTTGCAAATTTTAGTAGATTTTGTGTGAATTAAAATGTAATGGAAAAGAATTTGGTGTGGATCGAATTTGAAAATTTTCCTTTTATTTTTTCTAGGCTAGGGACCGACTAAACAAGATGGACACAGTTAAAATAAATAAAAAAACTTATAAAAAAAAATAATTTTTGTTCCGCTAAAGTTATAAATAACTCGATATAATTAGTACAAATTTATGACACAAAAAGCTATGTGCTTGGTTGACCCGTTTGTTTATTGTTGGTGACTTTCTACATATTTTTATAAATGAATCGTTACAGCTTGTAAATGTCATAAATCATATCTAATATTTTGAAGACATAAATTGTCCTTGTCAAAGTTTCGATTGAAATAACGAAAGCACCAAAGTAGTACGATATTGTCCATTCTATTTTTTTTATTGATTTTTGGGGAGAGTCTAAAAAAGTGTGAGATGGTACAAAAATATGTGGAACTACAATCAGTAAAAAAAAAAAATGTAACGTCTAGGGCTGAAAACGGATGTGGATAATCCGCTCCGAATCCGAACAAGATCCGTATCCGAATTAAACGGATTCGGATAATTTCGGATTCGGATTCGGATAATTTTAACATAGGATGAACAGGATCCGGATACGGATACGAATAAATTTGTTCATTTGAAAACGGATCGGATATCCGGTTATATCCGAAACAAATTGGGTAAAGTAAAATCCAATGGGATTTACGATCCAATGGCATCAGGCCATCACGTGGGTTCTTTGAAATCCGATCCGGTTATTACCGGTTATAACCAGTTTCTTTGAATCTCTTTATAAAAAATAAATTCTTTAGTGAGAATTGTTTGGGGTATCCATTTGAATGTACATAGAGAAAATTGAATAGTTTTTTTATTTGTTTTTATTTGTTTTTTCTTAATTTTGTTAATTAGTATTTGTATTTTAAAACGCTCGTCTGACTCAATTATTCGACAATTATTCGTTTTGTCTCCGTATTCGTAGATTATCCGCTCCGTATCTGTTTAAGGTGGATTTGCTTTTGAATTTTGACATCCATTTACTATCTGTATCCGTATTCGTATCCGCTCATTGAAATGTGAATATGGATTTGGTATTAATATTATCCGCTCCGTTTACACCCCCTAGTAACGTCTCATGATTAAAATGATAAATAATAGTTATATTACGCAAATGTTCATGTTAAGTATGGTCACACCGTCATACTGTGACAATGCATAAATAATCACTTTTAATTATTTTTTCGAACTTCAAATTTTCAAAAATGAATAAAAAAATAGAGTGGTAAAAAAATGTTCAAAAAAAAATGTATTAAAATTAATTTACAAATCTTATAATTTTGACTGCTTGACTTTATACTAAATTAATTCAAAAGTTTAAAATTTTCATGTGTAGACACATCACTCGTAAGGTAGATGGGTTTCAATAGTTCGGATTCGTCGTTTGGAGCCAATCCGATAGGTTTTAGAGTTAAGTTCACAAAGAGACTTAATAAATTTAAGAACACTCTAGTTCTACTCAACATATATAATTGTTGAGGAACGAGCTAGAAATATAAATTCGTGTTGTATCATGACTAGAGTTATGTATCATGTTGTACCGTGATGAAGTTAAGTGTTTACGTATTGTACTGTATCGTGATTAAAATTATAAAAATTAATCATGACACACAAATAGTCATGACATGTTGAATTGTAAGTTTGTTTAAGGAAGAAAATAATAATTAGAAAGAACGTCAAAAAAGATGTGGAAAAATTATTAAAAATTATAAAATAAAATAACAATCTTCTAATAAAATTTGTGTAACAAAATTTTTCTGTCTGAAATTTGAATTATTAAGTTTAGTTAATTTTGATCATGTTACCTGACAAAATACCATAACTTGTTATATTATGTGTCGTGTCGAAATCAGGCCGATTGACATCATCACATGTTCTGCCATACCGTGTTATATTTACCCACAAATTAAAACACATGACCGTATTGTGCCGTGTAGTGTCAGATCACGGCGTGTTTTTTTTTTTATACGAACGGGAATGCTTTTTTCCTCTGGATTAATAAACGAGATTGATTAATTATAACCATTTAGGGCCTGTTCGGCTGTAACTCAAAAATTACTGTTCACATGGGAAAAAAAAATTCACTCAGAGTGAAATTTTGTTTTCCCACGTGAACAGTGATTTTCAGTTCAAAAATTTTGTTTTTCCGTACCCATTTCCGAACCCACACTGCAGCCGAACATGACCTTATTCAGTACGTCGACCTCATGTAATCCAGCCTCCAAATCATTAGCAATAAATGTTCGGATCGCGAGCTAGCTTCATCATCATCTTAAGGATTTGACCGCATTCTCTTCGCAACAATCACCGGTACGAGGTTTACACACGCTACTTATTTCAGGTAATTAAGGTGCTCGGATAAGGATAAACTATCAAGATTAAGATCATAATTGCTATTGGTCTGATTAAGCAATGCACTAACCACAAATTTAGCATACGACAAATCAAGGAGTTCAATTTTCACAAGCAAATTTCCAATTTATTTTATTATTTGTCAAAACTTATGATAAAACTTATGCAATGATGATTGATGCACAAAGAGACGAACAAAGTTGAACTAACAAAAATTTATTATGAGTTTGTTTTTCATATAGCCTTACTTTATCATCCAACAATTATTTAAACATTAATACTATTTTAACTATCTTCTATACTCTCAAAATGCTATTAATAACCTATCAGAGACCCACAAAACATAGTTCAAAATACCATAATGCGATTTACATTTATCTATCTAAATTGGTTAAACATAATCACACTAACTCATTAATGACACATAAACCCTAAACAGATTAAATCTCTTGACATGTCTTTTTACCAAGATGAAATTATAGAAAAACTCCAAACATTAAAGTTTTTTCTTTAAGGTACTTTTGGTTGTAAAACAAAAATAAGCTAGAATAGTCAAATCAATAATAGTTATTGTTTGTCTTATTAAAATAGTCAAATCTCAAAACTCTTAGGAATAGTCTATTCTAATAAGACCAAAAGTTTCGATTCACTATTCTAGCTATTCTAATCCAACCAAACATCGAATAGACTATTCCAAATGGTTTAACCCCAAAAATAGTATATTCTTAATTCAATTAAACATACCCTTAAAGGTTACCAAAAATTAAGGTTATGTTTGGTTGTGAAGTAAGAAGTTGAGTAAACTCTTTACTCCACACTTAAGTAGCCAAACAAGAAGTAATATGGAGTAAGAGATGAGTTAATCTGAAGTAACTTACTCTATCTCTCTAGGTGAATTAACTTACTCTATATTTACTCTGCTTGTATGACTCATTATTATAAGCAGAGACACATTTCCCAACGTCTTACTCTTTCAAGTGAATTAATTTAATCTATAATTTAAACTATCAAACAAGATTTAAAATATGAGTAAACAATTTAATTCTCATTAATTTTACCCCACAACCAAACATGACATAAAGTTGTATATTATTTTGTATATTTTTCACATAACTTTAAATTGTCATTATTGAAGCTATATAAAGAAGTTATGATCAAAATACAAAAACGTGTCAATCTATAGTGTGGGAGTTAATTGACACATCTTTCACCGGGTCTTTTTGTGTCTTGTTGAAGGTCCTAAACGATTTAAAGATATATTGAAGCGTCCCAAATGCAGGAGTGGATCCAGGAATTTGATCAGGGGTAGACACAATGAATTAATCAAAGCAGCAGACTGAGTCAATGAATTAATCAGAGCAACAAATGTGTTATTTTGAACCAGAGATAGACACAATATTGAATCAGGGGTAGGCACAGAAATAAAAATACACTGGTCTTAAAAAAAAATTTAAATCCAGGAGTAGACACTTGCCTACCCTGAGCCTTCATGGATCCGCCCCTGCCCAAATGCAATTAGGTTCTGTGGTAGGAACGGTAAGGTCTAACGTGTCAATCTTGTTGAAGGTCCTGAACGTTTTAAGGACATAATGAAGCGTTCCAAATAATATCAGGTTCTGTGGTTGGAACGGTGAGGCCTATTGGTTGAAGGAGCGTCGGGACCGTGCAATCCGACCGGTATCATGCAATTTCTTCAATTTCATCAAGAAAATTTCGTAATCTAACCACTCCTTAAAACATATTTTTTTTTAGTTCTAAAATACTACTTTCATTTTTTTTTCCCAGCTAAAAGTGAAATTTAAACACCGCTTAAAACAAGTGGGAAAGGGGACAACTTTCTTAAGTTTCTTTAATAACAAAAAAAGGAAAATCTTTTTATGTTCAGTACCAATAATCGACTTTATTTTATGACTTTGCCTGAAAGTCCAAAAAAGTAACAAAAGCAATTTTTGCTCTTCACCGTTTCAGTCTTTTGCCAGAGAAAAACGCTCTCCAGTCAAGCAGAGACAATAGATGGAGGGGAATTTTTTTTTTATAAACAATAATTAGAAAAAAGAATTTTATGAAACAATATGATTTTTTTTTTTTTACAAAAATCATAAGAACTGAAATGTTATTTCGGTCTGAATTTTTTTTTTCCCGGATCGAAATGACAATTCAATCCGAAGTGGTTTTACAGGTTTTCATACCAGCGGCCACAGAAAAATCGAAAATCTCTCTGAACCGAAATGTCATTTCAGTCTCACTAATTTTTATTTTAAAACCCAAAACAACATCTTCTCTCTTCTCTTCTTTCTTCTTTCTAAGCAAATATGTTTTTCTAACCTTTCTACACAATTTATAAGTAAACCCTAAAAAAAAAATGGTTCGGACTGAAATACTATTTCAGTCCGGACTAAAAAAACATTGGACCGAAATAGCATTTCGGTCCATGGGTGTTACACCGAAGACTACATCTATTTTTCTGAAAAAACTATGAAACCATCTCGAGCTGAATTGCTATGTCGGTCCGAAAAAAAAAGATTCGGACCGAAATGACATTTCAGTTGTTATGATTTTTGTAAAAAAATAAAAATAATGCATGTTGGTTTCATAAAATTCTTATTTTTAATTATGATTTATAAAAAAAATTCGATGGAGGGACGGAAACAATTGCCAATTATACTTGCGCAGTTACGCTCTTCTACTTTACTTCTTTACCTAATTAACTTATAATTACATACCTCTTATCCCCTTCATTAACCACGCTAATCCCAAGTTCGCACCGTACACGCAACCCAGTAAATTATTCTAATTAAAGCATTAATTTAACTCAGAAACGTACACAACATAAGAAAACAAAACCCGAAAAGAAGGACAATAGACCCGAGCTTTCGGATTCTTCTCTTTCTTTCCAGATAAATTAGAGCACAGACTCCGTTTATTCCATCTAGAAGACCTACAAAGACTTGTACCCGGGCCCACACCACCAAATCATATAAATTGACTGATGTGCACTCGTAGAACAGGTCTATTTTATCAAATTCTGGTACCCTTCTTTCCTTTTTTAAAGCTCCCTCTTGCACCCATTCCAACCTCTCATCTCTCTCACTGCACAGAGCCACAGAGGCACTGTACTAGGATCTCTACTATCTAGTTTTCCAGTCTAGGAGCAGTATAGTACGAGAACCAAGTAAAGTGCAAGTGAAGAGAGACACCTCGTGCCTTCCTCAGTCTCTCCTTTCGATGCGCTGTGAGCTGACACGGCCATGGCGAACCACCACCAGCCTCCGCCGCAACCACCGCCGGACGACGATTTCTTCGAGCAGTTTCTGTCGTACGGAATCCATGGAGACGCGTCCACAGCTGGTTCCGGCGGCGGAGGCGCGCCGCCTCCTTTTCCCTTGGCTCTGAGCCTTGATCAGGGAACTGGAGAAGGATCCGCTAGTGGAAAACGGATCCGAGATGAACCCGATAAGGTACTAAGCGTTCTTCGGCTTGTGGAATTGTGAAATTTAGGCGAACTTCTCTCTGTTTCCTATTTTCCTTTTCGTAGTGTTATTTGCACTGGTAATCTATCTCTTTTAAAAATGCCCTGGGCTGAAGTGTTTGGAGTAACCATATGTAGCTAACAATCAGTGGCATGCAAACAACTTAAGTAACAGTGGGAAAACAATTACTTGAAAGGGGAAATTATTTGTTAGGGCTATATTGCGAATTGCTCTCCTTTTCTTTTGTCTAATTTCGTTAACCGGGGGGGTTTCGCGCGCATTTATTGCAGAAAAGCTGACACTTCTTTTGCTCGCGTTGACCCCTAATAAATTACTAACTGATGAATATGCCCCTAGAGAATCTTGTCTTTTGTGAAAGGGTCATTACATTCAGGCACTTTTTACTGATGGTGCATGCACAATACATAACTGGGCTGGTTTTAAACATTAGAGCAGCAATAAGAAACTTTAAGGGTAACTTTGCCAAGATTCTATTATTAATTTGGATTTATTTCGGAGTGACGCCTTTTTGTTTGGTTATGTAGGAACGAGAGGCGGTACATCTGACGGGTTTGTTCCCGCCTGGATACGGACATGTGCAAGCTCATCAAATTAGGCCTAATCCTCCACCTCAGGTCCATTTGTTTCTAGAACATTACTCATTAATTAATTCCTGTTCGTTCTCCTTTTTCATTGATCACACGCTCCATATTCTCTTTCTTCAACTATTTTGAAAAGGTAAAAACATTAAAAGATATTTTCACAAAAAAAAAAAAATTCAGTACTTCAATTTTATGATATTGCAATTTCATTTAGTTTAATACTGTTAAGCCTGTAGTTTCAATTATCATTTTTGCATGCACAATTCATTTTGCAATGATTATTCTAAAAAACTGTATTTGTTTGCAACTGAATTATTCTAATTACATCTGTAAGGGGCAGCAAAAGCTGCAGTTGTGAATTGAAATCTTAAGAACTTGTTTTTCATTTCTTTTGGAAAGTGGGCGTAATTCTTTTTTCAATATCTAAAGAAATTATCCTTTGTATTTTTAAGTTTTTTTTTTTTTTTTGCAACTTGTATTCAGGTGTTCCATGCACAACCAAAACAAGGAGGTGCACCGACCCCACCGCAACCACCGGCCCCACGGCCAAAGGTGCGGGCTCGGCGTGGTCAAGCCACTGACCCCCATAGTATCGCTGAAAGAGTAGGCTCTCATCCCCTCCTTTTCTCCGCCTCTATTTTTGGTCTATCATTACAATATGAAATGTCACTACGAAACCAATAGATGAGATCAGCCAAACATTCATTACTATATTGTCTTATATATTGATATTTATGTTTTCATTTTTCTGTCTGCAATTGACATGATTGGTTTTTATTAATTTAATGTAAACTACTACGTGCATTATGAGAACATATTGCAGATGATAATTTAACTTGTAATGCAGTTAAGAAGAGAAAGAATAGCAGAGAGGATGAGGGCTTTGCAAGAATTAGTCCCTAACACTAACAAGGTACGCTCGATATGTTTTTAATGTTTAAAAAAATCAGTGTCTGAAAATTGAAATTCCTTTCTGGTAAGAATCTGATACTTGATATCTCATTATGTAATTTCCTTGTGTATTTGTGGTGAACTTTCTGTTTGTAATGGATTTAATATGGACTTGCTTCTTGTATTTAATATTTTTTTAAATAATAGAAAGAACGATATATTTTATTAAAACTGATGGTTTCTGTCTTATTTGGTTTGTTTACTTGCACAGACAGATAGAGCAGCAATGCTTGATGAGATTTTGGACTACGTAAAGTTTTTAAAGCTTCAAGTTAAGGTTCTATGCTCTATACCACCCCCCCCCCCCCCCCCCCCCCCACCCCCCCACACACACATAAAGAATGTGCAAGACCAACAAATGTAAAATAGTAATACTTAAATTAGTAATCACCATTGTAATCATAATTATGATGGACAATGAAATAAATTACAAAGAAATAAGAGTTTTGCGTAAGAAAATGGTCATTGCGATACTGCTGATAGTTCTAGTTTTTTCTTTCTTCTCTGTTACAATCTAGAACTTGTGAGAATATTGGAGAATTAATTTACCAGCCTCGGAAAGTAAAAATACCTAGCTAGTCACCAAACTGCGGTCCCTTAGCAATGAAGTGTCTGCCACTCCGAGATTTATAGGTGTAAAACCGTCTGCTTTTTTCAAATAGAGCATGGAGCCCACATGGTAAATATTTACTAAAAAGAGAAAATCTGACAAATTCCTGAGAAATCTCATGCACTGTTCATTAGACTTTGTATTTGATCGTCATCATGAATTTCTAATTATTTTATTCTTTTTAACTTGTTTGCTTATTATTCTTTTTCTTTTTTTCATTGTGGTGATTGTTGGTTTGAATGGTAGGTGTTGAGCATGAGTAGACTTGGCGGTGCTGGTGCTGTAGCACAGCTTGTGGCTGACATTCCCCTCTCTGTTGCGGTATTTACATTTTTCATTAATTTCATATTATGTTTGAAAATGTGTAAATTGGGATTATTGATTCTCTCTTTGGCAAATCTGAAGAGACGTAATCTATCTAAAGAATATGAAACTTAAATGTGCGATAATTGATTATCTTTTAAATGTGTTATTTTTGTGACCTTCTGAAACATCTGAAAATACCCAACATATAATAAATTATGGAAGTCCTTTGTGTAGTTTTCTTATTATACATGATATGATTCTAATTAGAAAAAGATGAAATTTTAGATGCATAGCTTCTAAATAAAGGAGAAACTGTTTTCTATTGTGAAAATATCCCATTAGCTCACACCTAAAAGGATGCATGCATCCCATATCCCTGTTTTTCTTTCTAGTTTCTTCAGAATGTGCCGATATAACCCAATTTTTCTGAATCCTGTTACCCATTGATTTGTTGCCTGTGTATGGAGGCGTGTCCTGTTCTTTTTGTTTTTGTTTTTGGAGTTGTGGGAACTCCTAACGGAAACTATAATTTACTCTATTGTGCAAATATCTTAGAAATTGTGTTGCTTTATGACACTTTCTCAATCAAATTGTAGTCATTTTGTCTATGATTGGCAAGTCAGAATTGTGTTGTCTCACCTTTTTCTTTGCAGAAACTATATCCAATATCCTGCACTTCATTCATTGAATCATTAAAATTTTTATTCTCAGACACATACTCTGTACCACAACTACTGTCAAAGTCAAACATCTCTTCTCCCTTTCAGTATTTTTCCTGTGCACCCTCCAGAAAAAAAAAAAATCTGATGTTCAATATTCATTTTTTTTTTATCTGTTGAAAAAGTAAGATGGGGTTATAGGTCTAGCCTTGAAATCTAGCCTTGAAAATTTTAGTGCCTACAAAAGTTACTAAGTCTAAAGAACAATAATGAAAATGTTAGCTCTTCCTCTTCATTCTGACTTAAATATTTTAATTCCAGCCCACAAGGAATGGCAATGATGACATTTTATATTTTTTTTTTGTCGTACTCAACAAGGCATATTCTCTGTTGAAGTTTTTTTATTCTTCTATTATTAGAACCCTTCTATCATTGCTTTTTTGTCACAGCATGCGTGATATAACTTATAGTATAAACTTGTTCTCCTTTTCTGAATTTTTTATAAATGAATTTTGAACTTTCAAACCATAAAGAAGCATTTTTAGTGCAAGCAGGTTGGTACCGGACCTTGTTAACCAGTAGTTTCTTTCAGCATGGTATTGATACCTACCTTTCTTAATTTCTGAGAGGAAGTCAACTAGTGGTAGTATACTGTGACATATATATAACCTTTGGTGACGACTAATCATCTCTACCTGATGCTGAATTCAGCAGGGGGAAGCAAGTGAAAGTGGCAGTGGGGCCCAGCAGCAGATATGGGAGAAGTGGTCGACTGATGGAACGGAGAGACAGGTTGCAAAACTTATGGAGGACGATATCGGAGCGGCAATGCAATTTCTCCAGTCAAAGGCCTTATGCATGATGCCCATCTCTCTTGCGGTGGCCATTTATGATACACAACACCACCACCATGCACCAGAGCCGCACCAACCAGGTGTTAAACCAGAACCCAACACCCCATCATAGTTCCATAGTATATATATAATAACCCCAAATCACTAGGATATACATTTTTTGTCCTGGGGCAATTCGACTTTTGGTACTCTTTGACCTGCAAACTTTTTGTGCAATCTAGTCCTCGGAAAATAAGAACTTGAGGGACTGCAACGAAAGAATTGCATATAGGTGTGAAGTCGAGGAGCAAAAGTGCAATTTGCATTTCACCATCTAACATTGTAGTAGGAGAAGACCTCAAAGATCTCAACGTGTAAGAATGCTGTATGATGATGTCACCTTTTCTCTCTCTTAATTTCTCCATCCTTTGTTGCTTTTTGGTTTTCTTTTGTCAAAGGTGTATTTGATTGCAAAAGGGGATAGGAGTGCCCAAAAGGGGTCTACTCGTTTTCTTACATCTTTTTTCTGGTTTCTACTGTTCTATGAGTGCAGTGAAGATAAGAGAGAGAAAGGCAGCTAAATTTTACTATAAAAGCGTTTATTTATTTCTTTTTTATTTCTTAGGTTGCCCTTGTATTTCGGGTGTGATGGCTTTTGGTGCTGTAGTGCACTAACCATACACTTTGTGGTGGGGTCTAAATTTGCTTTTTGTGAGCTAGTGGAGTGTGTTAGGGCTAATCAGAAATGGTCTGTGTGCATAATTTTCACACATTATGTTTGACAAAATTTTAGAAAAAGGGACCTGTGTTGAAAATGGATGCTGATGGTGATAATGATGTTGCTAGCAATGTTCTCTCATTTTCTATAAAAAATTGTATGATTTCGTTTTTATTTCTAAGCGTGCAATTGTTTTTGCTTCTAGTGGGATGTGTTTCTCAAGTGGGGCTGAGATTTCTCTTTCTATTTCTTCTCCGTAGTGCCTATCTCGTTTGACAAGGACGCCTTAGGATTTAGACCTTGTCTGTCTCGTCGTTTGTTATATATTTTTGGAAATATTTCAAATAATATGCTCGGGTTTTATGGTTAAAATCATCAATCAACAATCCACCCAAAGAGTAACTGTTATCTGAAAGTAATTTTTTTTTTCTTCGTCCTTTATCTGAAACTACATTTTTTTTGTTGTTGTTAAATCATCAATCAAGTAATAATTCTGCTCCAAGCAGTTTGTTGTTTTAACGCGAGAAATTATCTAAATGACCTGGAAATATGTTGCTATCTGATACTGTATGGGTTTGGAGTACTGTGTTTTATTTGTAATATAGCAGGTTCATTGTAATGCATATATTTGAATCATTCGTATAATTTTTTTGAAATAAAATAGGGGTTAAGCATCTAATATTATATTTTGTTGATAAATTAGAAATACGATATAATCAAAAGAGCCAACAAACATGAAATTGTTAAACGAGTATTGAGCAAAAAAAATGAAAAAAATGTTACATATCTCCTAATAGTTGACCAACTAACTCAAAAATAAAATAAAATTTCTCTAAAAAATTCGATTGCATCTCCTCTTCATAATATGAAGAATCATTTGTATTTTTTTTTTTTTTTGAAAGAAAGGCATGCAATGCCCGTTTTATATAAGAAACATAATAGTTTTAGTTACAACCATTAGAAGCAACTCATAGACAGTAGAGAATAACCGCAAAAAACTAACAAAGAACAAAATACATATGCCCTTCGTTTTTACAATCCACCAAAACACCGTAATTGAAAATAATAGTTGAACTAAGCCACCAAACTCATTGGAGCTGAGGTAATCTAAACCTATAACAGATGTTAACCCAAAAGGAGTATAGAGTTTCATATCTTCATGTTGGAGATCCATTTTCTACTAAGGTCGAATCTGGTGCAGGTCCTCCCTGGTACACTACCAGCTGCATGTCCTGTGGGTCCCATACCCTCAAAGGAATGGCATCCAGATCAGATGATAGCCACTGTGCGGCAGCCACCTTAACTTTCTTGTCCATATGCCCTACCCAGTAATCAAAAACAGAAATAAGCAGCAATATAAGAGATCTTGTCGTTTTAAATGGGGAATTTTGAAAAATAACTGAGTTCCTATATTTCCATAACGTCCAACACAAAGCACTGAATATTACTAGGAATGCGGTGCGATGATCTTTTGCTAACGTACCTGCATAATCAAAGATATTATTACAAGATTTCCATTGCAAGAATATATATTGACAATTGCCTAACCAAAACCAAATTTGTTGTGCTACAGTTAAGAAAAAGGTGATTCACGGTTTCTTTTTTATGGCAGAATTGACATGTTAAAACTCCCTTCCAGCCTCGTTTTTTAGATTGTTCTTGGTCAAAATTCTATTATTCATTACTAACCACATAAATATCCTAATTTTGGGAGGAAAGAGGAAGTCCCACCAAATGGCAAACCTATTTCTACTAATTCCTCTAAAGTTAAGGATTTCATAAATCGATTTGACTGTAAACAGTCCTGTTGGGGTCCATCTCCAAGTTATTTTATCTACAAGATGAGTAAAGCTACAAGAACTAGTGAGATTTAAAAGTTGGTGCCATTCTAAAAGTAATATACCACTTAATCTTCTTCTAAAGTGTAAACTAGTACCTTGAGAATTGATAACAGAATTAATAGAAATCTGAGGTTTGGAAACATAACTTGTATAATTGAGGGTATTTAGTAGCTAAACTACAATTTTCACTCCATAAGGTATGCCAAAAGGACAAAGAGGAATTCAGACCGGATTCGAAAGTAACACTAATTTTCTCTAAATACAAGTATAATTACAATATAATTTTCATTTCCTGTTAGTCTCTTAGCTCTATTATTTTCTTTTCTCTTTCTTTCCCTTTTTCTTTTTCTTTTTTTTGTAGGTAGGAGGGGTGGAGAAAGAGGGCGGTCCGAAGCAAATTTGGTCCAATATCCGAACAAAACCGTTCAATTTGTGTCAAGATGCGCACGTATTGGTTTAGATATACGGTCAGATTCTAACATAAATTATCTGCATGGATTTTAATGAAAATCAAATGGTTCCGACTGAATATCCTACCGAGTTTGATCTATCTGATTATTTCGGAGGGATGATGTTGGGGATCCGTATCCTCTGCATTAACTCAAAAGGGAATCTTTTGAGTTAATGAATTTCAACCGTTTGATTTTTAAATGGAGTCAATCTGGCTCGTGCCTATAACATAGGGGGTCTTTAATATTAGTGTAGATCTAGTTCGTACGAATCTTAAAACAAAGATGCATTAACTCAAAAGATTGAGTTAATGCATAGGATACGAATTCTGATGTTGGTGGATATCGTGCGGGGAGTACTCTTTCTGATTGTCAACCTTTTACAAGTATAGAACAAAAAAAGCTTTTGGGCTATTTCAGCCCAAAATAAATATTGCTAAAAGCCGTAGCAGTGAAAGTGTTTTTTTAATCAACAATCCATAAGGTAAAATTTATAGGCCATTTCAGCCTAATAAGCTCAACTGAGAAATCAAAAGGTAAAGGAGATAAGAGCCCAATAAACCAAAAGGTAGAAGAAACCCAAAACCTCAAATAAACCTCAAAAACGCTCTTTTTGTACTGCCTTTCCTGTCTCACCATGTCTCTCTCAAAACCCCTTACCAAGCTCTTCTCTTTCTCCCATGCGACCTCCTCCGCTGCCTCCGCCGCGCGCCACCTACGCCGCCGTCGTCAGTCCCCCTCTCCCACCGCCGCCTTCATCCCTCTCCGCTTCCCTACTATCTCTCCACAACAACATCCTCCAGCTCATTTACTCTGGCGACCTCGCTGAGGCCTCTCTCCTCCTCCGCCACTCGTTCTACTCCAATTGCCCCCCGTCCGTCCACACCGTCAATACTGCTCTCCGATCTCTCCTCCTTTCACACCACCACTCCGACTTCCTCTCTCTCCATCGTTTCTCTCTCCAATCTGGCATGCCCCCCTCTGTCACAACCCACAACCTTCTATTACAGTGTTATGTCAGCCTTGGCCGACTCGACACGGCTTTGGAGCAGCTGAGGGTGCTTGAGAAGGAAGATTTGGCCGTTACCCCTTCGCCAAGCAGTTATCGTGTTGTAATTCAGGGTTTGGTGGAGAATGGGAGGCTCAAAGAAGCGGTAAATCTTAAAAATGAGATGCTTGAAAAAGGGTTTGTTGGGCCTTGTTGTAAAGTTTACAACTTTCTGATGGGTGGTTTTGCAAAGGCCGCAAATGGGGATGAGGTTGTTGCTTTGTTTGAGGAGCTCAAAGAGAAGCTTGGTGAGGAAGCCAAGGTGTCTTATGGTGTAGTGTGTGGGAATTTAATGAAAGGTTATTTCTTGAAGGGCATGGAGAAAGAGGCAATGGATTTCTACAATGAGGTGATGGGAGATAGCTCAGGAGTTAAATTTGGGGTTGACAGTTATAATTCGGCTTTAGATGCGCTCGGTAGATATGGTAAATTGGATGAGGCCATTAAATTATTTGAGAGGATGGAGAGGGATCATGCCCCACCGAGACGAATTGCCCTCAATTGCAAAAGTTTTGATTTCATGGTTGATGCATATTGCTCTGCCGGTGAGTTTGACAAGGCATTTATGACTTTTGGTAAGATGGAAGAGAAGAATATCAGCCCTGGTGTAAAATCCTACAATAATTTAATTGAGCATTTGATAAGGAACCGGTTGGTTGCCATGTCAGAGGAGGTGTGGAGAGAGATGGGTTTGAAAAAGGTTGACCCGGATGAGTCTACCTATGTGCTACTCATGAAGGCTAGTTTTGGAGTTAATCGGGGTGATAATGCTTTTGATTATTTCAATAAGATGGTACAATCAGGATTAAAACCTGGTTTGATTGCACATGAACTGGCTATGACTGGGTTAGTGGATACAGGTACAGTAGACATTGCACGAGAAGTGTTCGATAAAATGCCTGATAGAGGGGTCAAACCAAGCACGGCATGCTATGAGTTGCTACTAAAAGCATATCTCAAAATTGGGAATTCGGAAGACAGTATTAAAATAGCAAAACAGATGCTTTTGGACGAAACAGTAATTTTCCGCGATGAAATGAAGGAGCTTTTGGTACGAGAGCTTAGTGAAGTAGGTAGAGAAGAGGAAGTGGAGAAATTGTACAAGGAGGTAGAGAGAGAGAAGGAAGAGGCAGTGGCCCGGGAGGCAGAGGAGAGAGAAAGAGCCAAGGCGCTTGAAAAAGAGGAGAGAGAAACAAGGCGGGCTGAGTTGGCAGCCAGAGAGGAGGCTGCAGCTGCCGCCAGTAAAGCGGCCATTGAGTCAATTTTGGGTTCTAGAAGGAATGCCGATGCAGAGGAGGAAGCACCTGTGGATGGTTCTGTCGGCTGTGGTGATTTTCTTAAAAGAATTAGCCTTTCAAGTGAAGAGAACGGAGAGGTGAAGGATCATGAAATATGAATATGTGATGGGAACAGTTTAATTGAGGTGCATGCTGTATTGCTGTTTATTTCATGTTTTACTATTTCTTTATAAATTTTATAATTTTTGGAAAGTTTTTACTATTTCTTTAGATAGATATAAAATCACTGTTTTTGAACGGTCCAGAAACAGTGATTTTGTACCTATCTTAGAAAATAGTAAAAAATTTCAAAAATTATAAAATTTCTTCACAAACATATTTTAGTAGTATAGATATCATGTTGAGCGGTTCAGATCGATTATTTGGACTTTGAAAATGAAACTATTAAATATGAGGCATAATAAGGTATAAAAGACACGAGATATTAGAGCTAGAGTAGGAAAAATGGCACGGCGGAGCCGGCTCCGTCACGGAATGGCACAATTACGTCACGGCACGCGTGTCAGTTACGCGTGTCAGTTACGTGCTGTGACTTGCGTGTCTCGTGCCGTGACCATTCGCGTGTCGTGCCCATCTTTTGAAACTTTGGCACGGCACGACACGTAGTCACGCGACTCACGTGTAATTAGAACTATTAGATATTTATTTAATGGTGAATATTGAATAAACTAACCTAAATTATGATTAAATGGTCACGTGAGTCACGTATGGTCGCGTCACGTTAGGCACAGCGTGACCATTCGTGTGTCGTGACTACCTCTTGACATTTTGGTCACAGCACGGCACGGCACGAGACCAAAGTCACGGCGTGTTAGTCACGGCAGTGAGGCACGTTTTTTCCACTCTAATTAGAGCCCTCATTTTTAGAAAAATAATTTTGTTTCCATCTTGACATAAAAATGTCATTTTGTTATATGTTGGATTCACTTTCTCTTGCAAGTGGAATTTTCTTTTTTCGTACTTTTACACTTTTAGTGGTGAAAAGTTGAAGTACAAAATTAGTTTTTTTTTATTTAAGACTTTCTAGAGTTAAATATATTGACAGCATTGTTTTGACTTTATGCAGTATATTAATAATAAAGTCAAAATAAAAAATCTACTATTCGTATATATGCTACATAAAGTCAAAACATCAATGTCAATATATATTGTTGCCCCTTTCTAGTTTAGGTAATTAAGCCTGTATTAGTGGGTTGGTCAATTGAATATTAGGACCATGGTGAATTTTGAATTTGGTCGGATTGGATTTTTATCGTTTATTTTTAAATCTTTTCAGATTTCGGATCATGGTGAATTTTGAATCTTTAACTTCAAATCGTCTCAAATTTTGAATTTTTTTTATAATCGAATAAGGTTGGAATATTTATATTAATTCTTTCTAAAATATTACATCGAATTAGCGAATCGGACGAAATCTTCAAATCAAGTCAAAATCTTATCAACGCTACCTCTAATGAAATCGTGTAGCGATAGATTTCTTACTTCAAAGCTCCAAATTTACATCTCTTTCTTACCAAACGATCATATAGCTTGCTGTTTTAAATCATCAGAGAGGGCTTATGAAAGTGAAATGTATATATTATACTACATGCACATCGAGTGAGGCTACAATAATATGCATACTACGGATCGACCTGTACTATGTATTTATATTTGTAATTTCAAAACTCATCCAAATCGTTAAACATATTTTAAGAATCTTTTTACTATTTTTTTAATAGGTGGAAAATCACTTTGATCTAAAAAAATTCTGAATTATCACAAAGCAATTATCTCCTCTCTTTAAAAAAAGAGGTGGGTTCAAATGCCTCCATTTTTCATACCTCCATCATGCCTCTATTTTTAAAAATTTTAATAACTCAAAATTTAAAACTTAAAAGTCAAAATAAAACCGTTGGATATGATCTACATCATTTTATCTATGCACGTGTAAAAAATTATGACATTTCAATTTTGTTTTGGTTGTCATCAAGAGCTTGTAAAAAATGTACTAATGTGGATAATTTCTAGACGTTGATTTTTCAACTTATTGATTCACATAAAAACAAAATCAAAATGTGATATTTTTTTATGAGCACATAGATAAAATGATGTAAATCATATCCAATGGTTTTATTTTGACTTTTAAGTTTTAAATTTTGAGTTATTAAAGTTTTTAAAAGTGGAGGCATGGTGGAGGCATGAAAAATGGAGGCATTTGAACCCTCCTCTTAAAAAAAAATAGCAAACATATTCTAAAAAATGTGAAGTTTGGTCTCCAAGTACATTTTCAAAGGGAGTTCATGTTTAGCGGTTTGGATCGACTATTTTTGAATGTGAGAGTTGGAGGTCAAGCCACCCAATACTATTTTCAAATTCTTTGTGATTACAATAAAGAATTTTCTCCATCCGGTTTCGAGTCCATGACCTTCCACATCAGAGGGCATGTATCTTTGTCATTAGATTAAAAGCTGGTTCTTGAATTAAATTGACTATTTGAACTTTAAATATAAATATATGGATCCATAGCATGAATTGACCCGTAACACGCATATTATCATTACCTCTCTCCATGTAGGGGTGCAAACGGATCGGATACGGATCGGATAGTGGTAAAACCATATCCGTATCCGTTTTTATTTTTCGGATACGGATACGGATCGTATATTAGACGGATACGTACGGATACGGATCGGATATCGGATATCCGTAGATATATACATAAATATTGTCATAATATATATTAAATTATATGGTATATATCTACTATTCGGATACGGATAATTAAAATGTAAAACCATATCCGTATCCGTATCCGTACGGATATTCGGATATCGGATATCCGTATGTAATTTTCGGATACGGATCCGGATACGGTCGGATATTATCCGATCCGTTTGCACCCCTATCTCCATGTATATACATCATTTACTTCATAATTTCACATCTTCTCCATAGTTTATAAAAAAAAAAGTTATTCCTTCTCTCTTGATTCCAGGTATGAACCTGTTTAAAAATAATGGCATGCAAAAAAAAGTTTATTTTCAAACATATTTTTTCTAATTGTCCGAGAAAGAGTGCCATAATCAAAAGTTTTTATTGACCGCAAGTGCGCTAACCAAATTTGTATGAAATATAAAATGTATATTGAGCCCAAGTTAGACGGTATACAAATTAATGTACTAATTATAATGCTTAAAATCCAGCGGATCTGCATGAAATTTGTGATTCTTATTCATACTAAAATATTTATTATAGCGCCGAAAGTTTTGCGGAAATAATAGTATATAACAATAAGTGTGAGGCTACGGTACTATGCATGGATTGGTCCGTGCTACGGCTCAATATTTGAGTTTTCAAAATCTTAACGGTCGATCCGAACCGTTCAACATGATTATAAAATGAATATGTATTTGCAAACCAAATTTACATTTTTCGAATTTTTTACTATTTTTTTAGTTAGGTAGAAAATCACTGTTTTTGGATGGTTCAGAATTTCAGATCAAGTGATTTTCTAACTATCTAAAAAAATAGTAAAAAAATTCAAAAAAATGTAAAATTTGGTTTGCAAGTACAAATTAATTTTATAATCATGTTGAACGGTTCGGATCAACCGTTAGGATTTTGAAAACTCAAATATTGAGCTGTAGCACGGACCAATCCGTGCTATGCATAGTACCGTACGTAGCCTCACTCTAATAATAAAGCACTGAGTGGCAATTTTCGCATAGTATTAATTTAAATCTTTTTCATGCGTGACACATGTCAACATCCGATTTGTGGGTGAGTCCAAAGAAATATCATCAGCAATTGTTAGCATTAAAATTCGTGAGTATGGCTGGTATAGGTACTACCATGCTTTTTTTTTTTTTCTAAAAAAAAAAGTTCGTGAGTATTTGATTGGAACGAAACTTAAAATTGTTCATCCAAACTTGATGCAGATCGAATGATTATGACCAGGCATATCGGATCGCCCTCGATTCCTCAATTTTGAGTTATGTTAGGTCTATATATATACTACTGAATTAATTGATTTTTCATATATATATATCTCAATGTATAGGGAGTTCCATGTATCCATTTTAAGTCATAATTAAACATACTTGCGAAAATCTGCGTTTCCAGCTTTAATTTGATATATATATATATATATATATATATATAGAGTACGGCTAACGCGCTTCCTCTAGCATTTCGGCCGAGGTGCTTCCGGGGGCATATCTTGCAATTTGATGTTCAAACAACAAATTCAAACCGTTAGATGTTCAATCTATATTAAAATCTACTTGGAGACCAAATTTTATATTTTTTGGAATTTTTTTACTATTTATTAAGCCACTTTGAAAACCGCTGTTTTTATTAAATTTCTGAAGCATTGAAAAACAGCGGTTTTCAAAGTGCCTTAATAAATAGTAAAAAAATTCCAAAAAATGTAAAATTTGGTCTCCAAGTAGATTTTAATATAGATTGAACATCTAACGGTTTGAATTTGTTATTTGAACATCAAATTGCAAGATATGCCCCCGGAAGCACCTCGGCCGAAATGCTAGAGGAAGCGCGTTAGCCGTACTCTATATATATATATATATATAGGAATTGGCTACGGTGCTACGCGTAGCATAGAGGGCCTCCGTGCTACGGCTCAATATTTGAGTTTTTAAAATTCTAACGGTCGATCCGAATCGTTCAACATGATCTCCATATGAATATGTACTTGCAAACCAAATTTTACATTTTTTAGAATTTTTTTACTATTTTTTTTAGATAGGTAGAAAATTACTTGATATGAATGGTACAGAATTTTCAGATCAAGTGATTTTCTACCTATCTAAAAAAATAGTAAAAAAATTCTAAAAAATGTAAAATTTGATTTGCAAGTACATATTCATATGGAGATTATGTTGAACGGTTCGGATCGACCGTTAGGATTTTGAAAACTCAAATATTGAGCCGTAGCATGAAGACCCTCTATGCTACGCGTAGCATGCTAGCCATTTCCTATATATATATATATATATATAATCCACAATTGATCCAAAAAACAACCAAATTGTGAGAAATAAGCAATACTGCATTAGCATACAAGTTGAAAAGTTTGCATACTCGCGTAGTATCATCAACTTGAAATTTCTCCAATGTTACATATTGGAAAAAGAATAAAGAAATAAGCAAAATCTACATCTAAGTAGAATACGAATTCTGTACAACTTAAGGACATGACCTAAACTTAAAAAAAAAAAAAAAAATGCATCAAACCGGAATATCAGACTTCATCACTTTTGGTTAAATTTCTTCCCCCTTTTCTTTTTTTTTGCTTTTGTCTTTTTTTTTTTTAAGTCTTTTACCTGTGTTCCTTTTATGCCATTGAACGCTCTTATTTTGGCATATAAACTCTATAAAAACTTCTTAAAATATCCAGTAAAGAGGAAAAAATAAAAAGAAAGGAGCTGGTTAATTGGATTCTCAGAACATCCATGGTACTACTGATCATGGGCTTGAGCCCAAGCCTATTGCTTCACTTCCTTTCATTATCCTCAGCTTCTTGCAAGATGTGATGAACATCCTGTATACAAAACAAATAAATTTAGGTTAATATGTTGATTAATACCTTTCAGAAACGTTTTCACAATACTTAGTAATTAAATCCCTGTAGTTTACTATGTATACAATAGTAGTTAATTTCTTTGGTCTATTATACATTAATTATTGTGTACTTTTGTGGCCTGGTATATGCTTTTTAATTTATACAGTCATTAACCAATATAGGATTGATTAGTCAGTACAAAGTATACTTACTCCCAAGGGACATCTCCGACGAGCATCAAGTCGCTGTCTTTGTCTTCATAGGCGATAGCAAACTCGTCTTTTGCGGTCGGAAAGCACTTGAACATGGCATCCAAGCCTTCTCTGAGCTCTCTATATCCCTTGTACATGTTTAGATCAACCTTTCTTAGGTATGGAGCACCATCCATGCTAACCTTCACAAACAACCCTCCCTTTTCATTATTTTGATCCCCTCCCTTCTTTGCCATTTGGATGCTATTTTTCCTATATGACCTAATGGGCGGCCATCCCACAACTTGTGCTCTGCCATAAATAAACATATATATTTGTTAATAAATAATAATAATAAAATAAAATATATTTGAAATCATTGAGCTAGCTATTAATCAAAAGAACTTAAATAGATATATGTTGCTTATTAGTTGTCCTAATTTTTATTTTCTTGGATAACTAACCTTATTTGTCTACACACTTTTTGGGGCTCATCTAATTACTTAAATTCTAGTTTCTACATATAACTATGTTTGAAACAATTCATGACAGATCTTATATGACCAAGACAATTAAGCTTTGCTTAGGACTTACTTAGCAACTGGTGCAGTCTCAGCCGACTCGGCCTTCATCGAAGACTCATCAAGGCCTCTCTTTTTCACTTTTTTCGGCTCTTCGTCACTTCCCGGCAATCCAAGCCTCAACTCGGTATCTTTAAGGTTGTCGACTTCTGAATCATACGATTTCTGTGTTTGCCCTTCCATTTTTTTCCTCTTCTTGATAAGTTACAATAGATGTATAATCCTTGCTTTCTGACAAACTTCTTCTTTGATGAGATGGCGGTGGAGATGTTGAGATAGAGAAGACTTAGAAGTATGAAAAGAGAAAGAATGCTTTGCTTGATGGTGGAATGTGGGAGCCTAGGCATGAGTTATATGGTTGCAAGGATTAGAAGGGCTTGCTAGGGAAGCAACCTCTTGCCTAGATCAGGTCCAGTGAACCAGATGGAGGTTATTAATTTTTTTTTTTTGAGATGATGTTATTAATTTATTAGTGATATGGTCCATGCTGAGCCTGGTGTAGATACTTGTTTTTCTTTTGGCTTTCTTTTTGTAGTATATGTTTTCAGTTTCTTTCCGCAATCTCAGAAGTCTTGTGCCCAAAACAAATGTTTGGGGAAGTAATTGTCATAGATCCGTTTCATGCTTTTGTCATGCACCATAAAATGAATTTTTTTTTTTTTTTCTCTTTTCCAAGTCTTGACTCTCAAAATTAAGATAAGTAATATATATCAAACGGTACAAAATAAAGCACAATTAAATTAGTACATTTACTTTTCGTCTTAATTGTTTATAGTTGGTTATTTTATCTTGAATTTATGTATATAATAATAATAGATCAGTTTTTTGTGTACATATTATTAGAATGTTGTAAGGTCATAAGCTTCACAACAATCATGAAACAACTAGTTTTTTATTAATAAATACTAAGCAATAAAAATTTGACTTAGTTATTATGTCATACTTTTTTCTAATTAAAATTAAAATAGTATTTATATAAGAGTGAGGCTATGGTGCTATGCATAGCACCAATGGCTAGTGTACTACGGCTCAATATGGTACTTTTTAAAATCCTAACGGTCGATCCGACCGTTCAATGTGATATCCATATGAATATGTACTTGCAAACTAAATTTTATATTTTTTTCGAATTTTTTTACTATTTTTTTAGATAGGTAGAAAAATCAGTGTTTTTTGACAATTCTGGACCATCAAAATTCTACCTATCTGAAAAAATAGTAAAAAAATTCGAAAAAATATAAAATTTAGTTTGCAAGTACATATTCATATGGTTATCACATTGAACGGTCGGATCGACCGTTAGGATTTTAAAAAGTACCATATTGAGCCGTAGTACACTAGCCATCCGTGCTATGCATAGCACCATAGCCTCACTCTTTATATAATATGAATCCTACGCACTTATTCATATAGGATCACATACTCACAATATGTATTCTTAATTTAATAAGAAAACATGAATTGTGAAAATTTGTGCATTAGATCATCTAAATTCAATCGTTCGTATTAATTATAAGAGATATTAATCATAATGATAACCAATATACCCCTAATCAGTACGGTCTGCAACTAATGGAATAGACCATGTTCAGATCAGAACAAGATATGGAGGAGGCAGAGAAAAGTACACTGCTGGTATATCGCGCGACAACTGGGACCGACCAATGGTGCGCGAGGTTTGGATCCTGTTTGGGATTTTAGATTCCTTCGTCATTCCAAAGGCGGTGCAAGTGAACCGCGCGCAGGAAACAGAGCCCACATGGGCGGATCCCATAAACGATTGACCCGGCAGCAGCATGTGATTGGAAAGCTTGAGATTAGATTGACTAGCTCAGCCCATATTAGCCGCATTAACTATTCAACTTAACGGGTCGGGTCCTGTCAGCTATTGAGGATCCGAATCAAGAATTTTTTTTTTATTTCAAATCCGTAGGCAAATCAAGAAGTTAACAAAGGCCCGATGAATATTTGTGCCGCGACATGCTTTATCGTGACTAGTCAGACTTCTCATGCTATATCGTAATTAAGTTAAAGTTTTCACGTGTCGTACTGTAATATTATCAAAATTGTAAAAAATAATCACGGCACGTTAGTCATATCATGATCAAATGTGACGTTAATTTGTTACGTTTGATCATATTTAGTAATATTTTTATGAATTTTATGTTTGTTTGAGGAAGAGAAATTAAGAATAAAATCGAAAATATGGAAAAAAAATTTAAAAAAAGTGGAGAAAAAAATAATGTTGTAAAAGAAAATTATGTGTGAAATAATAAATTTATTATTCGAAACTTGAATTGTTGTTTTGAGTGTTGGAGAAAGTTACTCGATTGTAAATCATGTGTGGTTATTTCTCTGCTGGATGTTTTTTAAGAAATTTATATCAATAAATAGTGACAAAATTTTATATTGTTTTGATCACGTATAGTCATATTTAATTATGTAACGTGTTGTGTTATGACGAAATTATACTGTGTTGTGTTCGATCACAATATGACCTTTCATCCTAATTAAGCAAAGCTCTTGAAATTTTTGTATACCCTTTCTTCTTTTGACCACGAACCTAAATTAATATTTTCTATTTTTTGTTCCTTTTCATTTTATATAATTAACCAGTTACCCCCAAATTATGGTTTGTATATTAAGCTGTGCTTTCTCATTTCATGTACAAATTATTGGTCGTAAGTGTAGTCCAAGAATATGCAAAAATAATAGGCAAATTCTTCTATGGACATAAGGACCTATTTGTAAAATGAACATATTTTCATTTTCAAAGTTCAAACAGTCGATCCGACCTTTCAACATTATCTCCATATTAAAATGTACTTGGAGGTCAAATTTTACATTTTTTTTGAATTTTTTACTATTTATTAAGTATTTTACAAAATTCAATGGTCTGAATTTGACTAGTTTTTGTAAAATGCTTAATAAATAGTAAAAAAATTCAAAAAAAATGTAAAATTTGACCTCCAAGTACATTTTAATATGGAGATAATGTTGAATGGTCGGATCGACTGTTTGAACTTTGAAAATGAAAATATGTTCATTTTACAAATAGGTCCTTATGTCCATAGAAGCATCACTCAAAATAATAATCTCGATGCCAATTTCTTTTGCAAAATCAATTCAAAATATTGTTTTGTGTAGACAGTTTATCGACTTTTATCTAAGCAAGCATGACTTATTGGGTGATTATATTGAATAAATTTGTTAATATGTGAAATTTAATGGAGAACAATATTACAATAATACAAAATTTAATATGTGATAATTTAACATCAATTTATTATTTTTAAAAGTATGTGGTCATAGTCATCAACTTTAATAAAAATGTTGAGAATCAATCTTAAGCTTCATCCAGAATTTGTATTTAAATATAAATGAAAATATAATTTGTTTAAATTTATAGAAGAAAATATAAAAAAGGTTAATTGATATCTAGTTTGAAAGTGTAAATTGGCACAGCCATACGCTGAAATAAATATGTGTCCCAAAAGAAACAACAAATCCAAATTACTAAAAGATTCACACATGAAAGAAAAGATTAAGTGCGAATCATGTATATATGTTTTATTGAGTGTGAACATTATATAAATTTTGAATTTATATAAAATTAGCACTTGTCAAATAGCAGTAATATATTAGTTTATTTACAAATGAACATCTTGTTTGAGTCATTTAGCAATAGTAGTAATTGGATTATTTTCCTTTTTTTTTTAAATGTGGGTCAAACTTTCAAATTTTAACAGAGAAATAACTTAAAAGGAAAAAAGGGACACTATTTTAAATAAAAAAAATTCTTTCTTTCTTTTCTCCATCTGGTACACAATTTTTTTAACACATTAATTGATGGTCATTTGCTCAAACTGATGATTAGGGTTTTGATTCTTTAAGCTTAATAATTTTTGCAAAGATGCCTTGTGGAAAATAAACAAATGAAGAGAGAAGATATAAATAAATGAAGCTCCTGCTATGATTGTTACTTAATTTGAATTGCAAGAACTGAGCAAAAGATTCTGCAAGTTGCCGGGCAACTGCACTTGCTATGGAATAATTAATTAAGGTCTGTTTTATGTTAGTCGTTTCTCCAACAAGCTCTTTTAAATTTTAAATTTTAATTGAAATAAAATATTTGAGCACAAAGTTTTCTCTCCGGTTAGTCGGTTTGCTCTAGTTTGGGGTCCGACTCTGCTGCTTTTCTATTAGAAAAGCAGGAACCAGCTTTTCCAAATCTAACCATTCAAATTCGTCGAGATTTGTGCATAAAAAAAAAATTTTGTCGAGATGCGCAAAATGAAAAATTTTGAATGGTTGAATCCAGAAAAGCAGGACCCTGCTTTTCTGTCGGAAAAGCAGCAGAGTCCATTCCCTCTAGTTTGACCCTATTTTAGGTGAGAATTGTTAAAGAGATACCATGCCAACATCCGGATTAAATTTAATTTGATACCTAGTCGAAATTGTTCTTGATACTTGATTTGCACGAATTTTGAAGTTGTTTGCGCAGATTTTGAAGTTGATCGAACGGCTTCAACCGATATATTAAAGCATTTCGGTGAATGAAGTTCTCGATCGGAAGATCATTAAATTTTTCTAATGTAAAAAATAGTTATTTAATTTTTTATATTTATTCATAAAAGTAATACTTCTATATTCTATATAGAAATATAACAAAGTACTAATAAGAAAGAACGTTCATATATTTAAGCTAAATTTCAGTAGCACTCCATTATTTATTTGAAGGAGAGAAAATGAAGTAACTTAATTAATTGGAAAAAGGAAAATTGTTGATATAACAAGCACCATTGTTCATATAACTTAAATGTTCTTTACATATTAAACTATCTTAATACAGTGTTGTAAAAAACGGCCGTTTAGCCCGACTAATTGGTAGATTAGTTGTTGACAGTAACCAAATTGTTACGAATCGTCTGTTTCCGTTTATATGGCCAATTAGTTGGTCATTTTTTTAATGCATTTATTTGTTATATGTATTATACTTTGTCTTGTCTTATCCTAAATGATAATTTCATAAAATTTTATTAATTAAGAATGAAACTAATTTAAAATAAGTTTATTTGATAATTTTGATGAGTTAAATTAATCATTTTTAATAATTACAAGTATATGTACTAATGCACATAATTTTAATAAAAATACAAAATTATCCGTAAAATTCTGATTAATCTCTTCATGGTACTTCGTCCGTCCGACGAGCGCATATCGTTATTTACAACACTGCCTTATTAATATATGGCCTCTTGTTAAATATAGTTATAATTGTTTTCGTTTTCTTTATTTTGAAATAAGGATTTTTAGAAATTCCGACATCCATTTCTTTGAAGATGTTCTTGGAGGAATTTTTTTTTATTCTAGACCTTTTTGCTTAATTGGTACGTAAATTTTTTTCTTTTTTGTCTGAATTTTGGGAGATTCCACTAAAGAAAATGGATAAAAGTTGTCTATCAGAACCAATTTTAAAATAAACAAAATAATTGGCTTGAAGTTTGAAGAACTAATTATTCTAGCGCTACTGGTAAAGGCAAATAAAATATCAAGTATTGTGCAGAATCTTTGCAAGTGGTTATTAACGGTTTAAACTATAAGCTCTATGATCATATATATATTTATAAAATAAAATTATATAATCAAATTAAGAAAAGTATTTGTCTAGGAGTACTTGAGTAAACAAAAGTTGGTGGCAAAATCTATGATGAACTAAATAATTTTGCAAATGACATGAAAAGAATCAAAGTGCATGGAACTTAGACAACCACATGGGAGACAATTTTCATAAACAATTAATTAATTGTACCTTCGTTTGCATATGTGGTGATGCTCTAATAATAAAATACTACTGTTTGATTTAGTTGTTGTGATGTTTGTTTGAATGCTAATCTTGGATGCCATTGACGAAAACTTCAAGCATGTGAATTTTATTGGTTGGTTCTTCATTTCAAGTCAAAATTCAATCTTAACTGGTTTCATCTCATCCAATATAACTAAATCAAATCAAATCAGGTAGTTAGAAAGGGGCGGACCCAGTGTATTTCAGGAGGCAGCTGCCCCCCTAGATTTTGAGTTTTAATAGAGATTTATCGGTTCCGACCGACTTTGCCCCTTCTGAAAAATTTTTGCCCTCCTCTGGACGTTTGATTTGTAATTCGGGTTAAATTTAGGATTAAAATTGAAATAAATTTGTTGAATTTTGATTTGTAATTAGAATTATAAGTCAGAACATCAAAAATTACAAGTCAAAATATTGAAAAATATAAGTTATCGAGTACCCAATTGGTTAATAGATTTAAACCTGATTAGGTAATTAAATCCGATTCAATATTTTTTTGCCCCCCTGACGATAATTCTGGGTCTGCCCCTGTAGTTAGATAGGCTAGATACACCTTAAAATAAGATAGACAAGAGTTGCAAACACAATTAGAACAACCGGAATAAGAGCCAATAATATTTCACAACTGATGGACAACTTTTACTCAATAAAATTAAGAGTATCTACATCAGAAAAATTAAAATTAAGAAGAAACTAAAAATAATTGTCAAGTATCAAATAGAAATTAAGTTAATTTTAATTTCTAAACTTCTACAATCGTACAATTAATTTTTAATTATTTTTAGTAGACACACCAACAATTATTACTAAAAATAATTACATCCACAGAAACAAGTCAATAGAAATAATGAGAAAGCAATTTCTTAAAAAAATAAAAATTAGATATTTTCTTATGTTACATTTCAGCAAGTACAATAGGAAGTGTGTGCTTGTAAAAATAAAATATAAATTTCAATGCAGATGTTTTAAGTAGTTGTATGGGATAAAAAAAAAAGGGTAATTATATGTTACTCCTTGATTCCTTCCTCCATTTTTCCTCCAACTAACTAACTTCCTTTTCTAACTATAATAATCAATTCTAACTAACTAGTGGTCCCTACAAATTAATTAGTAGATTTTCTCCTTCTATTTCTTCCCTCTCTCCCTCCCTCTCCCTCTTCCACCTCCGCCTTCCCCTTCTACCTCTGCCTCCGCCCGCCTCTTCCACCTTCGCATCTCCCTCTCCGCCTCCGCCTCCCACCTCCGCCTCACACGACGAGGATGAATACTTGTTCAATGATAGATGAATACTTGCATGACGAGAGTGAATACTTGTGTAACGAATAACTCGAAAATATGTCATCATGGATCTCATTTTAAAGAGAAAATTATGTAGAAGACGTTCGTGGTTTTAGATTTGCAAAATTCCTCACAGATCGTTAGAAATATTAGTTAGATTGAACGGAGAAAAAAAAAACCACCTCTAAAAACGTGTAAAAGATGGGTGTGATATGTCCAGTTTTTTTAAAAATACTTGATATATCAGGGTGAATACTTGATGTATTACATGTGAATACTTGTTCAATGATAGATGAATACTTGCATGACGAGGGTGAATACTTGTGCAACGAATAACTCGAAAGTATGTCATCATGGATCTCATTTTAAAGAGAAAATTATGTAGAAGACATTCGTGGTTTTAGATTTGCAAAATTCCTCACAGATCGTTAGAAATATTAGTTAGATTGAACGGAGAAAAAAAAACCACCTCTAAAAACGTGTAAAAGATGGGTGTGATATGTCCAGTTTTTTTTTAAAATACTTAATATATCAGGGTGAATACTTGATGTATTACATGTGAATACTTCATGTATTATAGATGAATACTTGATGTTGTTTCCACTTGTGGTGACGGTTATGCGGTCCCCCCACTTAATTACGCGTTTTCTTTTGTTTTTAGCGGACTGTTGTTGTGGTACCCTACTATCTCCGCGTAATTAATGCTCTTAATGTCGTAATATTTCCATATATAATTCTTTCTCAAAGATGAGTACTTTTATTTATATGGATGAATACAACTCGTGTTAAGTGTGAATACTTTTTCGCAAATCGTCCCCTATTAATTCCACCACTTATCTCCGCATATTACTGTGGTCCCCTACTCTTTACACTTAGGTGACTATGATGAATACTTGTTAAATGAGAGATGAATACTTGCGTACGATGTGTGAATACTTGCATAACGGACAACTCGAAAGTATGTCATCATGGATCTCATTTGAAAGAGAAAATTGCGTAGAAGACTTTCGTGGTTTTAGATTTGAAAAATTCCTCACAGATCGTCGGAAAAATTAGTTAGAGTGAACGTACAAAAAAAAAAACCACCTCTAAAAACGTGTCAAATATGGGTGGTAATGTTTCTTTATATAGTTATTTCTCAAAGATGAGTACTTTTCTTTACATGGATGAATACTTGAGTTTACAAGGGTGAATACTTGTGCGCAATCTATCCGCCTGTAATACTGTGGAGGCATTAACGGTTTACTGTGGTCCCCTACTTATTTCAACGGTTATTAACGGTTTACTGTGGTCCCCTACTTATTTTCAGTTGGAGGAAAAATGGAGGATGGATGACGGGGGAAGGTTAGGCCCTCCCAAAAAAAAAAATTATATTCAAGGAGTTAAATAGCTAACACGTGTCAAATAATAAGTTAGAAAAAGTGCAGTCAAGATGAAACCGCGCAGTATTTAGTGCATAATTGTGGGACCAAAAACAGAGACCGGAACAAGATACATTAAATGCCTAGAAGCCAACCTTCCAGCTCACCTGAAAGAGATGCCTCACAAACCCAACTCTACGGAGTCATAAGTCTTAAATCCTCTGTTATTATTTTATATTTCAAATACTATCAAATCCAAAGTTGACCCATTAGCATGACAATTTGAGATAAAGTTTTCCGATAATGAGAGCACCATGTTACTATCAGCATTTTTCATCTTGGGAATGAATTTGATCAGTATTTCACTATTGAGATAAGTTATATTAATAATAATTTATTTAATAATCGCGACAATTAATTAAATAATTAATAAAATAAAATAAATTATTATGAACATCTTCTCTAGGTCATGTATCAAATTTGATGTAATTCAAGAATTAATTGGTTAATTGTCTAATAATTTGAAACGGTTCAGTTTTATTAACATGTGATGGATTATAAAACACTATAGGATGTGTTTGGATGAAATACGGAGTTAGTGAGAATAGCTACTAACCCGATCTAATCTCTCAACCCTAAGTGAAATAGCCACTAACCCAACAATTTGTTGAGTCTGTGAAATAACCACTAACTAAGAAAGAGAATGCTTCGTGTGACCTGTTAAAACATAATAGCACTTTGATTTAGTACTATTATTATTAATTACATAAAATTTGATGCAAAATCTATTTATCTATAAATTAAAAAATATATATTTTGTTGGTTGTCGCGATTTTTTTATGTATGTTCTTAAGCATATCTGACATAAAAAATTGTAGGAATATAAAAATTTGAAAATAACAGAGAAAATGGAATTGCTCGGCCATTCTAGACGTGCATCTCAAAATTGGTACACCCGCACATGTACACTGCCCCACCAATAAATGGGGCAAACTTCACTCAGATACAGACGTGCCACACGGGTAGCCGCACGGAGGGGTCCACAGCGAAAAAGCCAACTCACTGACCATATCAAACAGCCCCATTTCTTGCATGCATGGCTTATTTAAGTTTGTCTTGTCATTTAACAATCCAACTCATACCACTCAATATTTTTATATTATATAAAATTGAGTGAAGTTTGCACAAGCTAGGAAGTGTGTGATATGTCAATTTTTGTTGAAACTAAATTTATTTTTGTATTTTTCCTCCAAGATCATTAATTGCAACTGCTTTCTATATTTTGTGGCCTTTGCCCTTTGGAATCTCAAAGAACTATAAATAGATTGTTGATTAGTTATCTATGCTCGGTTTTTGTTGGGCAACAATTTAAATAATTAAAGATGAAATATGGTTCTTCTGTTTTTCTATTTATTTTTTATTTTAGTTGTTTTTACTTTTGTTGTGTCAATCTCAATATATAGCACTTTAACAAAACAACAAATTTCATGTAACATAATTAAGGAGCTTGAAAAGTCAATTAGTGTGTGTGTATATAGAGAGAGAGAGAGAGGGTTGGCTAATATCAAACGTTTGTTCCGGAGCCGTGATGTAACCAATTAGTTTTCGATTTTAAAAGTTTAAACGGTCAATCCAAATAGTTAGATGTGATCTCTATATTAAAATGTACTTGGTGACCAAATTTTACATTTTTTGGAAACTTTTTACTATTTATTAAGCTAGTTTTAATATCGTTGATTTTAATAAACAGTTAAATTTCCTGGATCATTGAAAATAACAATTTTAAAACTAGCACATTTTATTTTAAATTGAATATTGAACGGTTTGGATCAATTGTTTGAACTTTGAAAATGTAAATACCGAAGCATTTGTTCCATGGCCTAGGAACAAACGTTTTGATATTAGCCAATCTCTCTCTCTCTACACACACACACACACACATACTATCTCTTCTTTGGACATATTAATGTAAATATGACAAGGTTAAACAAAAATATTTAATCATGCAATGTACCTTTTTTATCACTCGTTAATAATATTTCTTCAAGTTAAATATGAGATCAAGATTATTCACTTTAAATATTCATAGAAACAAATTTTGTCAGATTTCCAACATATAACCTATCATATTTTATTTTAGTTATTAAAATAAAGACGGTTTTTCCACTCATTAATGATATAGTGTTTTAGCTAATGATTAGAAATCACTATATATTGTCTTATTTGCTCATAATCATTTGTCAAATAGTGAGGTTATTCCAAACTCCTAAATAGCTTCCAATTAATATTTTATTCAAAACTTGGAGGCATGCAAGATGAGCCACAAAATGAAAAAAGGTTTGAAACTAGTATTAACCGGTATATGAAAAACATAAGTATCCGTGCAAATATTAGAATAAAAAATGTATAACTATTAGAAAACTATGTGCTAGCTAGCTAGTAGCTACAGCAAGCAAAGAGGAAATAAAAAAAAAAAAAAAGTACACGCTGTACTGACAGTTGCTTGGCAAATTCTTTTCTAAAAAATTAACATCTCACTTGATTTGGGGTAAATATATAACTAGTGTGTTACATTGCATGAAGCAATATTTTTAGTATTTTTATTTGCGCTAGTACTTTGTATAGAGAAAAACAAAATGCCACTTGATTTGAGTAAATATATCGTTTTTATTTGCGCTAGTACTATGTATAGAGAAAAACAAAATGCCACTTGATTTGAGTAAATATATCGACAGAGTTATTTTAACTTCACAATGCACGATCAGTAGAGTCAAAATGAAAAAAAAAAATATATATATATATATATAGAGAGAGAGAGAGAGAAACTGGCTAAGCTCAAAACGTTTGCATCAAGCCCTTGGCGCAAACGTTTTGGTTCTCCTATTTGCAAAGTCCAAACGGTCGATCCAAATCATTAGATATTTAATCCATATTAAAATGTGCTTGGAGACCAAATTTCACATTTTTTGGAATTTTTTTGCTATTTATTAAGCCACTTTGAAAGTTGCTGATTCGGATAAACAGTAAAAACAGTGCAATAAAATTCTGGACCGTGTGATCAGCAACTTTCAAAGTAGCTTAATAAATAGTAAAAAAATTCCAAAAAAATGTAAAATTTGGTCTCCAAGCACATTTCAATATGGAGAACAACTTGAACGGTTTGGATCGACCGTTTGAACTTTGGAAATCCGAAAACAATTCGTTTGCACCAAGGGCTTGGTGCAAACGTTTTGAGCTTAGCCACTCACTATATATATATATATATATATATATATATGATAGGTATGCTGCTTAAATAAAAAATAATTATGTCAATACTTTGACCTTTTTGCTTTGCGCCAGTACACTCTGTTTACAAATTTGGTGTAAGTTTGACAATTGACATCCAGGTGAGGTCTAAGGGTAAAGATATTGACAATTGACAAGTTCTTTGCAGTTCTGCTTCGATTTTATTATCAACACGCTGTATGAAGTAAACACTGCTCTCTCAATACTTTTACCCAAGTCTTAAGTGTCTAACCGTGCTGTTAGGCTGATAGTTGTTGGCTTGTTGCTATGCTTTTGAATTTGGACGGACCCAACAGGATCAAATCATAACCCACGTTAAATGAGGCACAGATATGATTATGAACAGCACTGCTAACCTGTGATGAGGGTTGCCAAGATTTTGGGCCTACCAGGAAACTACAGCGAAGGACGGGACGTACTCATGCCGACATAAAACAGTGCATGCTAATTCATGCCACGTGGCCTTGCTCCATTATTTTCCCATCTAATATCTATGTATTATCTAGTTGTTTTTTCTCTCTTGTCATTTGTGTTTTTTTTTTTTTGTTTCAGGGAACATGTGATGATTTCCAAAACTGCTATCTAAGTTGTTATTTTCTTTCTCGTGTTTTTAAGGAGAATAAAATGATATAAACTGTAGCAGACTAATAATTCGACTGCTTGGATGAGATATATATATACTCGACCTCATGTCATGACACGTAATAATTTTTAAATGACGTGATGTAATGTAACTAAAATGACAAAAAAACAGTAACGTTATACAAATAACTACATCATGTATGATTATTGAAACTATAACAAAATAAATTAAATAAAGAAGTAATATCGAAAAAATTAGTCATGAATGTGACCGGGTGACATGTCATTTTCGATTAAAAGGAGACATGTCACATGACCGACAAACGTGACGTGATGTACCCGTGACATATAACCGGTAACGACATAAATGACCTTCACTGTTTTTTTTAACTATTTACCATGTCAATTATACCGAGAAATTTTTTAATAATTACATCATTTATATCGTGATCATAAGTGTTTCATTAATGTTTTAAGATCTCAATTATAAGCAGCAACATTTATTTAAAAAAATCGTGCAAGAGTTCATTTTATATAAAATTAAAAAATGTGAAAAATCAACAGCTTATTGTAATTAATTTGCTTTATTGATTTTTTTGTCCTCTCGATTTTGTACAAAGTAACTCCAATTTTTTTTTTTTTGAGGTGACTGATTACTTTAAAATTAAACAATATTAATGATTCCTACTTATCATTTGAATATGAAACTTTTAATTAAGAAAATTCTAATCCACATCCAATTATATGGTACATTTATATAATATTTACAAAACTGTTTTTATTAAATTGAAAATTTTAAATTGTAGATATGTTGGGCTATTTATTAAATATCTACAAAATAGTTGTTTAAAAGGTTAAAAGTGTCAATAGGTTCCATCACTAAAATAGGTGTGTATTACATTTAGACCAAGTTGAGTGTCGTTTAGTTTTTCATCAAATAATTTAAAAAAATTAACAACTTAAATTGTTCTTTTATGAATAACAAATTGAATTTCAAATTGATTCAAATTTAATACATGCCGTATCAAAATGATGGAGAAGTACCTCTTTGAACAGTATTTTAATATATCATAATAAATGTTATGATTCATGGTCATGATAGATATATAAAAAATGTGGGGGAATAGAATCCCTTATCAATAATAGTTCTTTACAAATTTTGGTTAATGTAATAATGTTTAACTTGAAATATCATCTCGCTAGCTTGAAGATTTTTGTTTGAAATAGGAGCTCTATTAAAGTGAAAATGTATCTCTTTTGAACAACTTCTAAGTTCTTAAGTCTAGCTAAATGATGAGTTATATTGAAAACAAACTTCTTTGACATATTAAATACTTATCAAAATCTGAAAGGAAATTACATATTTATTCTCTATAGTTTAGTTTAAACAAGTTTGAGCAAAACTAGGGTGTGATGTGCTCACCAAGAGGGGTTGGTGAGCACACATCCAAAAGACTATCGGATTAACTTCAAACTACGAATCCAAAACTAGGATGCATGTATATGCAGAATTTTTAAAGTTTCGAATTCATTTACTACATGATCAAGCGGTCAAAATAATGATTAAAAATGAATACATAAAACAATTTAAAATATAATTTATAAAATGTTCATTTTTTTTATGGCGTGATATGAAAATTAATTGATCATCCATAAAATGGTTATTTGATAATTTGTATCAGACACTATATTAATGATCCATGACTTTTTTCTTTCTTTCAAATTGCACTAATTCGGTACATAAAACTTATCAAAATACGAACAATATTGTACACAACTTATCAAAATATAAACTTAATATATATTAAGTGAGGCTATGATGATACTATGCATAACGCAGATGGGTTCATAGTTCATACTATAGATTAATATTTTTATTTTTAAAATTCAAACAATCAATATGAACCTTTTAACATAATTTCCATATAAAAATGTACTTGCAAATCAAATTTTACAATTTTTTAAGCGAAAAAAATAGGTAGAAAATCACTACAAGTACATTTTAGATTAAACGAATTTCTACCTATAAAAAAAAATAGTAACAAAATTTTAGAAGAAGTGAAATTTAGTCTACAATTACATTTTCAAATGGAGATCATGTTGAATGGTTCAGATCAACTATTTGAACAAATTTGATTTAATATTTGATCCAAATTGTTGAATTTGTATAAAGATTTGGATAGACAACTTTAAAATTTGTCTTAATCTTAATAAAAATCAAATGGTTCCGTCCATATATCAAACGAAATTTGTTTGGCCCCCACCATATGATGATTAGCTTTAAAATTCGTGCTAACCGCTAATACGGACTTTGAGATAGTTTAACGGCTACTCCCGAAATTTTTAAATATAGCACAGTTCAAAAAAAAATATACCAAAACGGCACCGTTTGGCAGGAATTTCAAATTTAGCACGGCCGCAGATCAGCTGAGCGGCCCCCTTTTTTTTTTTTTTTTTTTTTTTTTTTTAGACCTGGGGGCCGCAGATCAGCTGAGCGGCCCCATTTTTTTTTTTTTTTTTTTTATAGATCTGAGAAATAAAAATTCGAATTTTACGAAACTTTAAACGGCCATAAAACGGCGCTCGAGTGTCCGATTTCAGCAAATGACCACTTTTCGGAAAGCTTGTGAAAATGCGCATGCGTCCGAACTAGCTATGCTAGATTTCCAAATTCAGAATCGCAAAAAAACAAAGGGAAGAGCCTCAAAACTTCAGTTGAAGTTTCCGATTAAGATTTTCATTTCTATTCTCAAATCTACGTAGCTCAGTAAATTAGTTATCTAATGAAATTAGCTCAGTAAATCAGTTGAAGTTTCCGATTAAGATTTTCATTTTCATTTCTATTCTACAAGTTCATTAGATAACTAATTTACTGAGCTACGTAGATTTGAGAATAGAAATGAAAATTTTAATCGGAAACTTCAACTGAAGTTTTGAGGCTCTTCCCTTTGTTTTTTTGCGATTCTGAATTTGGAAATCTAGCATAGCTAGTTCGGACGCATGCGCATTTTCACAAGCTTTCCGAAAAGTGGTCATTTGCTGAAATCGGACACTCGAGCGCCGTTTTATGGCCGTTTAAAGTTTCGTAAAATTCGAATTTTTATTTCTCAGATCTATAAAAAAAAAAAAAAAAAAATGGGGCCGCTCAGCTGATCTGCGGCCCCCAGGTCTAAAAAAAAAAAAAAAAAAAAAAAGAAAAAAAAAAGGGGGCCGCTCAGCTGATCTGCGGCCGTGCTAAATTTGAAATTCCTGCCAAACGGTGCCGTTTTGGTATATTATTTTTTGAACTGTGCTATATTTAAAAATTTCGGCGGCTACTCGGTATGAGTGTGTATCAGTATCACTGTCTGAGATTAATTCTGTGATGGTGTCGGGATGGCCCACAACCCACACGAGTGGGCTCCGGGTACTGTTGGCTTGTATCCTGCTCCTGCCCATTTCTGGACACAGCTTGGATTTAGATTAGATGTCCCTTTTTCTTCTTCAGTGCACACTGCAGAGGGAAGTTGAGACCACCTAAAGTAATGCAATTGGCATTTCATAATTACAACCTAATTACATATTTGCTGGAGGAGGGTTCCAATGCACCCACATTTTTGTGCTTCCAATGCACCCACATTCTTTATCTCCGTTTTTAAAGTCCGAACAGTCGATCCGAGTCGCTCAACATAATCTTCATAATAAAATATTCTTGGAGACCAAATTTTATATTTTTTAGAATTTATTTACTATTTTTTTAAGATACAAAATCACTTTATCGGATGGTCCAGAATCTCCTTTAAAACAGTGATTTTGTATCTGTCCAAAAAAATAGTAAATAAATTCTAAAAAATATAAAATTTGGTCTCCAAGCATATTTTATTATGAATATTATGTTGAGCGGCTTGGATCGACTATTCGGACTTTAAAAATAGAGATATATATATATATATATTTTTTGGGTGCATTGGGAGCATAGAAATTTGGATGCATTTGAACATTTTTGTTACCTAATCATATATAGTAATTAGTTTCTATTGTTGTACATTTTTGTTATTTACTTTTACATTTGAGTTGTCTCAAGACTGTTTGGAAGATGAGAATAGATTGTAATAGAAGTTTTATTCTAGCTGAACAAGAAATGAATTGAGTGAAATTATGAAATTTGAAAAAGTGAAATTGAGTTTTATTTTTTGCAGCCAAAATTTTATTTTTACAAGTAGGTTTTCTTTTCTATTCCGTCATGAGCTAATATTTTATTCTATGAAGATGATAGAATAGAAAATTTAACTTTATTTAATAGATAAAATTGGTTCATTTATCGATACATTTTCATCTTCTACTATTTTATTTTATTTAATAGTTAATTGTCAAATAGCAAAAATGTGTTTGACAATTAACTCTGTCTGAGATAGCACTTCTAATCGAAAATAGTGCAAAAATCAGGAGAAAATGTTGTTGAACAGTCTCCTAAATTTAAGCGTATTTATTTTTATTTTGTTAAATCATGCATGTTATAATTATTTCTTGTAAAAAAATCCAACGGTAATTTAATTTATGTGTGTTATGTTAAAGTTAACCATAAAATATTCGCATGTTAAATATCTTTTAGGTGCTTATACCAATGTTTTAAAAAATGAATAAATTTAGACGAGTCTTCATTTTGATTAAAAATTAATTCATTTTATATAAATGTTGTATATAAATTTTGAAAATATTTTTGATATTTCAACATGCGTTCTTAAATATAGAAGATTATAAACGTTAGATTATTTGATGAATAACAATTTTTTTATCAAAAGGTGTTATTTGTTTTATCTGTATAATGCTTATAAAATATATATATGAGGAGGGATCCAATTACACTCTTTTTTTTTATACGTCTTGACATTGTTTTTTTTATAGGCCAATTTTGCGATTTCAAAATCCAAATAGTCGATCCGAACCGTTCAACATGATCACCATATTAAAATGTGCTTGGAGATCAAATTTTACATTTTTTTTGAATTTTTTTACTATTTATTAAGATGGTTACAAAATCGCTATTTTTCAATGGTCTGAAAACAACGATTTTGTAACCATCTTAATAAATAGTAAAAAAATTCAAAAAAATGTAAAATTTGATCTCCAAGCACATTTTAATAGATCCATCATGTTGAACGGTTTGGATCGACTATTTGGACTTTGAAAATGATAGATGTCAAAGTGTGTTAAAAAAAAAGGTGTAATCCGATCCCTCCTCTGTATATATTATATCAAATTTAAGCTAATCTGTTGTCCACTTAAAATAAATAAAACTATAAAAGAATCAAACCGCCAAAGAATCTCTGCGCCATCGTCGTTTATACCAACTGGATTCGTGGATGTGATTTTTTATGTGGATCACTAAAATACAAAAGAATTTTTTTATTGAGTGAGGCTATGGTACTTCGGCTAGTGTACTACGACTCAATATGGTACTTTTTAAAATTCTAATGGTCGATCCGAACCGTTCAATGTGATATCCATATGAATATGTACTTGCAAATTAAATTTTATATTTTTTCGAATTTTTTTACTATTTTTTTAGATAGGTAGAATTTTGATGGTCCAAAATTTGTATAAAACACTGAAAATTCTACCTATCTAAAAAAATAGTAAAAAAATTTGAAAAAATATAAAATTTAGTTTGCAAGTACATATTCATATGGATATCACATTGAACGGTTCGGATTGACCGTTAGAATTTTAAAAAGTACCATATTAAGCCGTAGTACACTAGCCGAAGTACCATAGCCTCACTCTTTTTTATTTATCCTCAAAAACTCTGTTGTTGGCTGTTTTGATCACTTCCTCTTACTCCTATGTCGGACGTAGAATTTTTTTTTTTTTTTTTAAAAGATTGTCGGTTGCGAAACTTCAAGCATCAACGTCAGTAAAATTAGTAAAAAATTAAAAAGAAATTGAAAACAATTATTAAGTATTAGATAGATATATAATTAATTTTACTTTCTAAATTTTTACACCTGTACAATTAACTTTTAATTATTTACTACGAAAGAGAATGACGAAGACGTAGCCAATATAAAAAGTTATAAAGTGATTTCTTTTCCATCCAAAGAAATATTTCTAAGTTAGAAATTATAGTACATCAAAAAGTTGAATAAGAGGTGTCAGCGTGGTTTTACAAATAAAAAATGAAATCCCAATACAAATGCTCTTAAAATTTATCACAAATATTATATAATTAAACTACTTACAAAATTGTTTTTCAATCTCATTTCACAGTTTAGACGATTGATAGCCCCATGGAGCAATTTGATAAAAAAAATGTTTAACTTTGCCATGTTTTCTAGACTTACATTTTTAATTTATTATGTAGTATTGAACTATAAAATTCAAGATATTGTACTATTAAATAATTTAAATGATATTGCATTCCAAAATAATATTAAAATAGTATTGAATTAATAAACTACATTATATTGCTCAAACTTCAAGTCACTAGATGCATCAAACATAGTTATTTTTAGAAACATGATACATACATCTTAAAAATCATGTTTATAACTTAAATTTATTTTAAAAGATTATTAAAATAAATAATTGTCAATGATCCTTCTAAATTTGTTTATATGTACATAAACAAACAAAACTGATACATATATCCAATAGTTAAACTTATCTTTCCTTATTTAAAATTTAATTATTTATTTTCAGAAAGACTTGTGTGAAAAATCAATTTTGGGGACAGTGAAACCTCTGTATTAATTATGTTTGTTAATGCTTTGTCTAAATATTGGAAGCTTTCAGCTGGAGCGCGCAAAAGAGGTCAAAATAGGTCTAGTAGGCCCAGTTCAATTGCTCAATCCTGTCCGACCCAATTCAGTAATGATTGAAATCCTCTCCATTTTAGAGCAAAAGAAGAGAAGATGAGATTCAGTGACAATACATCAACTTCTTTTTTTTTTTTTAATTTTAAAGAAAAGTGGAGGTCTAACGTATAAATTTTAGAAATTATTTTTTAAATATGGTATATAGTATATATTTATATGTTGTGCATGAACAATGATGAAATTTAATGTACGATTTCTCATTTATTGAACAACTTCAAACTTACAATGGTATATATTTAAATTTAATAGTATTTGGTGTAATTTTAGAAAATATTAAATTTGCATAAAATGTGATGACATAGCTAACTTATTAATCCAACAACATATCAATAATTTTTTTATTTTATAAATTTAATAAAATAAATTAAGAAAAATATTATTAAAAGAGAATACTTGTACTGCAGCTTACTGTACTAATAATATATCGTCAATTTTGCATTAGCCCATTCGTGTAATTAAAATAATATATTATCAATTGCAGCCAGTTTTGAATTGCAAATTTCCAATAACAGGATGTGTTGCAACGTTAACTTGAGAGGAGAAATTTGGACTCAAGCAAGCGCAAACCAGCGACAGAATTTTGTCGGGTGAAATAATTCTTGGACGTTGCTTTGTTTGGTTCTTGTGTGGCTCTGTTCGTGTAGTAGTTTCGTGCAGCAGCCGATGCAGCCGTGTAAGTATAGTGACAAATGAATAGTTCGGATTTGGTTTGGCGGGATCAAAAATTCGTGATTCGAAAATAATTCGGGTATAATTCAGAAATAATTCGGTACCACAAGGAAGAAAAAAACCCCAATTTTTTTTAAAAAAAATTCGCATTGTATTGGCGAATAAAACGTATAATACGTTTTTTTGTGTTTTATTCGGTGTTCGGTTCGAAAACGTCAAAAAAATGAATTGTACGCGAATTAAACGCGAGTTGTGTTACTATACGCGTAACTGATTATTGCTTCCTTTTTACAAACCGGTGATAGAAACTTTTAATTATTAGCAATCTAATCATATTTTTCTTTTTTCTTTTCTAAAAAAAAAATCAATTTTTTCCAATACAAATTTTGTTCTTAACAAGATGCTACCATGAGTTGTTAACAACATTCATCTAATAAGATTATTTTAAGGAATGAATATTTCGATATTTAATTATTTACCTTAAAAATATTAATTTTTCAGACGATAAAACATAGAACATGATGATTGATGAGACTATATAATTTTTTATTAATGTCAAAAGAGTATCATTTTTTCTTTGTTGATGTTGTGGACAAACTATTTCTGAATAGTTGAATCACAAATTTCAAATGAGTCCCTGCTCTTACAAATATATCATGGTCTTTGCCGCCGCAGAGAATCTGATTTTATACCATCGGTTGCTTTAATTATTACACCACCCACCATACTTTACTCCAGATATTGAAAAATATTTTCCATCTGCATCCCTCTCTTTACCGTGTTAAGGTTAAGGATGTACAGAGATAGGAGTAGGTCCGATGGGCATCGGACCTACATTTAGGTTCAATTAGCTCTAGAACCGTACGATTCGCATCAAGATCTATGTGCACGGAAATTAATACAGACTTGCACGGATTTTGATACATAGCACACGAATTTGATGCAGATCGAATGGTCATCACACCCATCGAACCAAGGTAGGTCCGATGGGCATCGGACCTACTCTGAGTCCGGATGTACATATACTGACTGTCTATGCAATTATGCATGCATCTATGGATTGGGGTAAATTTGTCGGAATGAGAGTAGGTCCGATGCCCATCGGACCTACCTTGGTTCGATGGGTGTGATGACCATCCGATCTGCATCAAGTTCGTGTGTTATGCATCAAAATCCGTGTAAGACTGTATCAATTTCCGTGCGCATAGATCTTGATGCTAATCGTACGGTGATAGAGCTAATTGAACCTAACTCTAGGTCCGATGCCCATCGGACCTACTCCTATCTCAAATTTGTCAGCCTTTAGAAAAAGTAACAGACATTTTTCACAGTCTGTGATCTGTCGCATTAGTTTCCTCTCTTCTCTCACGTGTACCTGTAAATATCAATTAATCACCAATATAAACTTATAAAGTGCTTTGTCAGGCCTACGGGCCGTGATTATGTATAACAAGGTCAATCGGTGTATATTACCGTAACCTCACTCGTTTAAGAAATAAAATTGGAAGTGATAAGAGCGAAAAAGTTTTTTTTTTTTTTTTTTTGTACATTCACGGGCATACATTTATATTTCTATTTTTAAAGTTTAGATAATCGATCCGAACAATTAAACACAGTTTTCATATAAATATATACTTAGAGATCAAATTTTACATTTTCTAGAATATTTTTTACTATTTTTTATGTATGTAGAAAATTATAGTTAATTGATTTTCTATCTATCTAAAAAATAGTATTTTTTTAAATATAAAATTTAATCTGCAAATACTTTTTTACAAGAATTATGTTGAACTTTGAAAATAAAAATAATTCCTTAGCATAGGCTTCTGTTTGAACTTTGAATGTGAAAATATAAGTCCTCATATAAGGAAGGACTTCGCATAAAAAATGCCATATTTTGAAAATATAATTAATAACTTTGGAAGTGCTGCACTTTTTTGAGAACGGTAGAGCAAGATTCTTACATAAATTTATAGCTGCATTTGCAGAAAGTAATGTTTTGAGAAAATTGCAAGGACATGAATGAAAAAGTGCCCCTCTTTTAAACAAGATAAGAGTGCTTTATAGCGGAGTCACTTCCTAATTATACATCCCACTCACCCCACAAAAGAGAAAAATAAAGCCCTTGCAACAGACAGCCACACAGCCACAGAGAAAGAGAGAAAGAGAGAAGAGACAGAGAGAAAGCGAGAAGAAAAAGAGAGACAGAGAAAAAGAGGAGAAGAGAATGGGGAGCGAGAGAGCAGCAACTGACCTGGGACTGGAGGAGACGATGCTGTGCCTAGGCTTACCGGGCGGTGTTAAGACTTCCGCCTCAGGCAAGAGAGGTTTCCCTGAGACTGAGGCTACTGAGTCGCCGATTGACCTCAAGCTCAAGCTCCAGACTTCTGTGGGACCTACAACACCGGCCAATCAGGCCGCTGAGAAGTCAAAGCGGGGCCCATCGGAGAAATCCAGCGCCGAGACTTCTGTCAGGCCTCCTGCTTCAAAGTATGATTCTTTTTTTGTTCTCCTTTGTAATCTTTTGTATAGATGTGTAGTCATAGTTTCTTAGATGAAATTAAAAAGAAGGCAACTGGTTCTCTAAGTACCGAGTGGAAAATTTTAATTGGGTTATCGTTGGTATAACGTATAATAATTCTAAATTAAGTGCTTAGAAAAAGAGCACATGCAAAAATGAAGAGAAGCTCAAGAGGAAAATACTTCTCTTTCTTAAGTTTCTCTTTTGCTTAGTAGCCGTGTTGTATCTTATATATAATTTTACGATTTTGCTCCTGCTTCTCTGCATCTGGGGTTTCTGTGATTTTGAGTAACAGTTCTTGTTAGATTTTTTTATGGTCTCAGAAAGGAGCCTAACTAAGAATTTAAAAAGAGAATAAGGGAAGCAAAATACATGTTTTGCTACCAGTGTATACTTGACACAGACAGGTACCAGTACATGCTTGAATGTTACTACTTGCTTGAAATTAACTTTTTTCTCTCCTTTTTGATATGGCCCCATGTCAGATGCTGATTTTGCTTGGTACCTATTTAGGTAACTTTTCGCTTTAGCAATGAGCATTATGCCTCTTGTTCAACCATATAACTGTATGAGAATATATTCTTATGAATAATAAAGATTTACAATCACAACAAGCAAGGGCAATAAATGGTGGGTTTAAAAGACAAAATATTCTTGTCCCCTTGTTTAAAAAAGGTATTCTAACTTTCAAAATTTCAACACTAGATTCACAGAAGTTTAAAAAAGTTAAGGGCCTATTCGTAAACTTGTTTTTTGGTTTCTTGAGAAGTTTCTTCAACCTCTATCAATGGATGTACTGTACCAGACACTGGCCTTGTACCTATGCAGCTAATCATGGTTCTCTCACTATTTTATCAGAGCACAAGTGGTAGGTTGGCCACCAGTAAGGTCCTACCGGAAAAATATACTGACGAGCAATTCTGAAAAAGAGAAGGGGGAAAATGAAAAAGGCGGCGTGGCCTTTGTTAAAGTCAGCATGGATGGTGCACCATACCTACGCAAGGTCGATTTAAAGATGTATAAAGGCTACAAAGAACTCAAAAATGCTTTATGCAAGATGTTTGGCTCCTTTGGTACAGGTACGACTATTTGAATTTACAAAAGTTTTAAGAACCGCTACTGGTACGGCATTTAGTATCAAGACAAACTCTAATTGGGGGATTGCATTTGGGAATACAGTGCTTCACAAATCTTGTTTCATCTCTTTGGTTAATGCTTCCATTTTCTAATTTGCAGAATTTAATCTTACTTATGAAGATAAAGATGGGGATTGGATGCTTGTTGGTGATCTCCCTTTTGAGTATGTACCTTTACCAATGATATTTTTTCGTTTTTCATTTTTTATTTAACTGACTTGTTGCTAATGACTAATCTCTGTGTATCCCTTTTTAGAATGTTTGTTGAGTCATGCAAACGCCTTCGTGTAATGAAAGGATCAGATGCCATGGAACTTGGTAAGTATCTAATCCAGTTGTATAAATTGCATGTGTTCCATAAAATGTTGAAACGTCGCATAATACTCATACGAGCACAAGAATATCTCAAACATCTTACTAAAAGATGACAAAAACTTCCTAATGAGATACCGAACTACCCTTATGTCTCCCTTATTTCTGTGAAGAAATTGATGAGAAAAGGAGTAGTTGGTCCATCCTTTTTGTTCTACAGGGGCATTCTTGGCATTTCTTAAATTTTAGGGTAGGCACAAAGTTGGCTAGTCTATCTTTTATTTATTGCTTATATTTTGCTTAAAGCTAATTAATTAATTTGTTTGTTTTTATTTGTAGCACCTAAAGGGGGAGATAAATGCAGCAAAGCAGGCTGAAATTGCGAGATAACAAAGCCTTCTCACCTCTTGTATCATAAACCAAATAGACACGACTACTTTTATCAAGCTTGCCATTTCTTTTTTAATTCTTTTTTCCCAACTTTTTGACTCTTAGTTTATATGAGAGAAATTTGTTTGCCTGTGTAATGAACTTCTCTAAAATCCTTTCGGTAGAATCCCAGTACAATTGTTCTCACTGGATTTTTTGGACATGATCATGGGAAACCAATTTAAAAAATTGTATGTGGAATTCTACCGAAGGGATTTTATATGTGGAAACGATGTGAGCTACTTCTTAATTATGTGTAATGTTGTGTATGTGAATTGTTTATTTAGTAGGGTTCCAAGTGTTAATAGAAAATTGTATTTGCCATGCTGGTACTGTCTGTAGTTGATTGGATGATTCCATAATTTGGTCTATGAAATAAGTAAAGTGGCTTTGATACCACTCTATAATTGAAGTGCCAGCGAGACATGGAAGCAGGCCATGTGCACATAATCATGCTATGATATTTGAATATAGTGCGCGTATCTAATTTTCTAGATTTGCTACCCTCATTTATTCATAATATATAGCAGTGTATAGCCTTGTGCCCTTGTACAATAATTTTCTTGTTAGTTGGGGTTGGTGCTTTTCATGGCCCCACATTTTTATTAATATCCAAAATTAAATACAAATTATTAATTATAGCCAGATAATTTTTAAAAATGTCCAAACCGGCCAAAAATGTCCATTGGAATAACAGTAGAGTCGTATCCGTTGGTGGGAGGGTGTGGCAAAGGGGTAACCGAGAGAAAATTCTCGGTTGATTGGGCATGGGGTGTTTTTATGGGTTTTCAAAATTTGAAGGTAATCAACCTGTTTTTTTTTAATTACGTTTTATAAAAAACTTTCCCAAATCGTACCTTCATATAATATAAAATTATTATATACTGGTTGGATGAAATAATGCCTCTCACTAATATAATAGAGCTACGAGTGAGGTTATGGCACTATGCATAGCTATATTGGTCTGTACGGACCAATATTTTCGGTTTTAAAGTTTAAATAGTCGTTATGAACAATTCACCGTGATTTTCATATGAAAATGTATTTACATACTAAAATTTATAATTTTTTATAATTATTATTAATTTTTTAGACATGTAGAATATCGCTACTTTTGAATAGTATAGAATCTTTAGATCAAGTAATTTTCTAGCTATTTAAAAAAAATAGTAAAAAAATTTGAAAAATATCAAATTTGATCTGCACAGCACACAATGAGAAAATGTCAAAAATCTAATACAGTTCTACAAAATAGAACTTTTCCTTGGGCAAAAGCTTAGTACAATATTGCCATTATAACTCCAAAGAAACATATCGCCATCATAACTCCTACAAAGGAAATAATATTAATGATGATGTTAATGTTGGTAAATTTTTTTGCAAAGAACATCCGTAGCTAGAATAAAAAAAAAAAAGGAGGAGATATAACTTGCCTTATCCATGTCTCCTTTTACAAAATAAATAATATACAATTAATAATACATTATTATATTAGAGCCGAAACCTCTAATATATGATTATAGAGTAAAACTAAGGTGCTCTTAAGCTCACCAAGAGGTTTGGTGAGCTTAACTCAAAAACCTATCGGATTGACTTCAAACGACGCATCCAAACCGTTGAAACCGTTCTACTTCATGAGTGATGCGTTTACATGTCAAATTTTTAAATTTTTGAACTAGTTTAGTATGAAGTCAAGCGGTCAAAAAAAGATGATTTATAAGTTAATTTTAATGCGTTCATTTTTCAACATTTTTTGACCACTTGACTTTATACTAAACTAGTTCGAAAAATTATAAATTTGACATGTAAATGCATCACTCGTGAAGTATAACGGTTTCAACGGTTTGGATGTATCGTTTGAAGTCAATCCGATAGGTTTTTGAGTTAAGCTCACAAAGGGCTTGGTGAGCTTAAGAACACCTTAGTTCTACTCATGATTATATATATATTAGGGCCGAACTTACCTTATCCATGTCTCCGACCAATCCATTTTAGAGCCGAAACCTCTAATAATTTACTAATTGCACCTAAGTCCATTCACAAGGCTTTTTCGGTCACAGAGTAATTAATAGTCAACAATTTTATCCCGAATTCCCAATTAACCCGCTATTTTTATTAATATCCAAAGTTAATTATAAATTAATAAAAAATGCCCAGAGTCGCTGGGAATTATTAAAAATATCCATACCGGCCATTTTCTGGCCGGTTTTAATTGATTTGGGTATCGGCCAGAAAATGGTATAAGTTTAGATTTCAATCTTAATCCACCCATCCCCCTTCCTTAACGTTGTATGCAACAAAAGGAGGTGTGTTTAATCCAACATGTTGTATGTAACATATATACCTGACTTGAATTTAGATTTCTAATTTGGATGTCTTCTTTAAAGGACAAAGAACAATTCTTGTAAATTAGTATTTTCAAGAAAAGTTTGGTTTGTGTTTTCATCGCTTCTTATATACCAGTACATGTCTTTATCTAGGCTTTCGGAAGAAGATTCGTTATACATTGGAAACATGAACGTGAATAATTATAATGTAGTTATGCTTGAATTTGAAATTTCTAATGAAGTTCAGCACTCACTGTTTGAAAGCATAATCTGATGAAGATCTGTTATACATTGAAAACATGAATGTGTGTATTATATACTTGTCTTAATATTTAATTTAATGCTTCAAGTAAAGAAAAGAACTTCGAAAACTTATTGTTAAACTGTTGTCCTACTGCTCCATTTATGATTATGTTTCTTGGATTTTTTATGAGAATTGTTAAACTGTGTTTACTGACAATGCGGATGATATTTTTTGGCAATTGAACTCACCAGGTGTCTACACGGCCAGATCAATATATGATACAATCATGGGAGGAGGGGAAATCAAGGATGCAAATTATGGTTTATGGAAATACAAGGCACCAGAGACTGTATGCATCTTTGGTTTCCTCATGTTTAAAAAGAAAATAATGACTCACAATGTCATGCTAAGGTGCAAGATGCACTGCAATCCTACGTGTGTACTGTGCCCAGACTGCCCGCTCGAAACAACAATACATCTGCTATTCGAGTGTCACTATCCATTACAGGTCTGGTCAAAGGTAAGTACAATTTTGGGATACAGAATAAGACAGATATCAGGCTATATACAAGAGATATGGGACGGTACTCTAAGACAGATCCGGTACAGGTACCGGGATTGGAGCTCTAGAGGTCCGGTATTAATTCTGTGTACTTGCTGGCACATTTGTCGTCAGAGAAATGCCAAAATCTTTGAGGGGGCTTGCCAGCAAACAAAACAGCTGAAAAGGCAATGTCAGGAGCAGAACTATAGCTCAGGTATTGTTAGCAAGGGGTAAGTGCATGGGAAGGTGCAAGGTATTGTATATAGGCAAAGCATGAGTGAGTCAGGTTCATCTGGTGCAAGGACTGTAATTGGTAGAAAAGGGAACTGATGCATGGATGTAATTTTTATTTTTTCTGTTTTGCTGTAATTTGGTAGCCTCTATCAGACTTTCCAAAAAAAAAAGTTAAATTGTTATACATTGAAAATATGTCATTTTATATTAGAATTGTTTTTTTTCTCTTATAATATGTCCCGTTGCAACGCACGGGCACGGTACTAGTATGATTATATATATATTAGGACCGAACTTACCTTATCCATGTCTCCGACCAATCCATTTTAGGGCCGAAACCTCTAGTAATTTACTAATTGCACCTAAGTCCATTCACAAGGCTTTTTCGGTCACAGAGTAATTAATAGTCAACAATTTTATCCCGAATTCCCAATTAACCCGCTATTTGTATTAATATCCAAAGTTAATTATAAATTAATAAAAAATGCCAGAGTCGCTAGGAATTATTAAAAATATCCATACCGGCCATTTTCTGGCCGGTTTTAATTGATTTGGGTACCGTCAAAAAATGGCCGGTACTAAATAATTTTTTTTTTTAGAGACAAATAGCAAAAATGTTGAAATCTAACACTAAAAAATTGATTTTTTTTTAATATTTGTTAGATTATTATTTTTGATATATAATTAGCATATTTATACTAAAATATGCTAAATTACTTGAAATTATGTTAAATTACGCTGAATTACACTAAATTACGCTAAATTATAATAATTATGTTTAATTATGCTAAAATACGGTAAATTACACTAAATTACGTATGAATAGGGCCGATGTTTGTGCCATCTTTCATAAATCATGAAAAATAGTAAAAAAAATTCAAAATAATAAAATTGGTATTCTACAAGTTTATTATATAACTAATTTACTGAGCTACGTAGATTGAACAATAGAAATGAAAATCTTAACTCAAAACTTCAACTGAAGTTTTGAGGCTCTTCCCTTTATTTTTTGGCAATTTTGAATTTTGAAATCCGGCATCATAAGAACTGACGCATGCGTATTTTCGCAAGCTTTCCGAAAAGTGGTCATTTGCTGAAATCGGACACTCGAGTGCCGTTTTATGGCCATTTGAAGTTTCGTCGTAATTTTTCGCCTTCTCAGTGAAGGTATCATCCATATTCATACGTAATTTAGTGTAATTTACCGTATTTTAGCATAATAACATACTTATTGTAATTTAGGGTAATTTAGTGTAATTCAGCGTAATTTAACATAATTTCAAGTAATTTAGTATAAATATGCTAATTATATATAAAATAAGTAATCTAACAAATATTTAAAAAAAATTAATTTTTAGTGTTAGATTTCAGCATTTTTACTATTTGTCTCTAAAAATATATATATATATATATTTAGTACCGGTCATTTCTGTCCGGTACCCAAATCAATTAAAACCTGCTAAAAATTAGCTGGTATGGACATTTTTAATAATTCCCAGCGACTCTGGACATTTTTATTAATTTATAATTAACTTTGGATATAATAAAAATCACGGCCAATTAACAAAACAAAAAAGTCATCCTTGGCTGCCACAGTAAGTTTTCAAAAAAGACAAAACAAAAATTAAAAAAACCCTCTTCGCAGAAGCAAAAGAAAAACCCTACAATGGAGGAGATTCAGGAGAAGGTGAAGGAGGAGGAGGAGGCAATCGAAATTGAAAGGAACTGGGCCGACCTTCCGCCGGAACTTTTTTCTCTCATCCTGAACAAGTTCTCCGAGATCTCAGATTTCGTCCGATCCCGAGCAGTTTGTAAGTCTTGGCGTTTCTCTTCTTCCGTCTCCGACCTCCCTCCACAATTCCCTTGGATCTTCGAGCTCAGCAATGGGCCCGATCTGGAATTCTACTCTATAGCTTTCAACAAAGTATACACCTTACATGTTCCCTGCCCCACCGGCATGAGGTTCTTTGGACCTGCCGGTGGTTACTTGCTCACTGGTGAAGAAGATACCGCTGATAGTTTCTCTCTTCTGAATCCCCTTAACAATATTGAGGTTCCTCTCCCTGTTGTACTTTTTTGTGTTCCATATAAGTTTGCACTTAATTTTTCTTCACATAGTCATCTGAGTTCTCAAATTGACAACTATATGCTCTTCTCTGAGTATGAAAGATCGGCTGGCTGTAAACTCGGTGATGACAGGTGGGACATCATTGGACCTGGACACGAGTGTAAATACCGTTGTTACTATTTTAACGGTTTGTTTTTCAGGGTTGAGGATTGTACTGGGGTTACAACAGTTATGGATATTAGTAGCCGTAAAGAGCTCTATGTCATACAACCACCCAAATATGAACACATGTCAAAGATGTCCTTTGCAGGCCCTTACCTTGTCGAGTCTTGTGGAGAGATTTTAAACGTTTGTTATAATCAATCCTATAAGAGGACGAATTATAAATTTTATATTTACCGTCTCGAATTTGGCAATGGAAAAGGGAATCCTTGTTGGGTCAAGCTTACGAGCATTGGAGATCGAATATTGTTCTTTGATTTTTCATATGGTAATGGTCATGGTTTCTATCTCAAAGCGAGTGATTTTGTTGGATTCAAAGGAAACTGCATCTACTTCATAAATGTGGTAATTCGGGCATTTGATCAATCTTATAATTATTTGATTGTTATGTATGACATGGAGAATGGTGAAATAGTATTTATCGATAGCCCTTTTGGTCGGTTTAAAGAAATTACTTGGTTTATGCCTACAATAAATCATATCTAACATCAATACATTTAAGATAAGTGTAAAGGGAACTCAGTCCAGTTGGCCACTTCTTCTGGCATTACTTCCCTTTTCTTTTATCTTTGGGCCTGATGCTGTTTTTTTAGCCTTTGGAGTATATAGTTATACTCTCATTGTGTCTGTATTAGTCCTCTTATGCAGAACTTAAGGGTTACTTAATGTAAGGCAATCATGTGTCGAGAATGATCACTGTGGATATTAAATTAAAATTTATGAAGTTTTAGTGTGCTTTTTTTTACTAGTTTTTGTTGTAGCTTGCAACTGTTTGTGTCGAACTTTATAGATAAGTAATTTTACAGAGAAGAATTCTCAAGATTATGCCCCCTATGTTGTATTTTACATAGAAGTAATGCTCTTTGCTTTTTTGTTATAGTTTGATCTATCATTGTGACTTTTTGATTTCAGATATATTGGGAATATTATTTGCAATGTTGGGTAGTAGATTATGGAATTTGGCACACCTGTATACAAGATTTTAGTGGGTATGGAGAGTAACTTTTGGTTTACTCTACAGTGGAAGTTGACGTTAGCATTAGTTATCTCATTGCTTTGGCCAGCATTGACAGAAGTATATAGCATTTTAGGCTTCCATGGCATCATGCATCTGCTATTTAAACTGAGGAAAGTTTTGATGCATTTTGAATCACTTTTTATATTTTTTTATATGAAAATAGTGTTTCAACCAATGACAACTGAGAAGGTTAGAACAATTATTTCCCACTAAAGATGAGACAAATGATTCAGATTCTGATATGGACTAAAATGATAACTTTACACGAGTTCAAAAGATGGGACCACAAAATGTTTTCACGCTTTAGACCTTTCAGAAACAATACTTGTCAAGATTCCTTTTTAGAAATACATCAGAAATCTGTTTGGCACAATATAATTTATTGATTTATATGGAATGGTGTAATTGACCAGTTGCCAGTATAATTATATATCACAATATGATTATTGCAAACTCTAGATTGGCACTTTTTTCTGGGTAAAGATCCAATTAGTGTTGACAGTTGGTTGTAATTTTGTCCATGAACTGGTGTCTTTTAGTTTAGGTGGTAAAATATGAACTTTGGAGAAAAGGAAAGAAAGAGGTGAACAGTGTACAGTGTTTACTATGCTTTGTTAAATGCAGTGGCAAGTTCATATCCATAGTTATCAGCAAGACTTGAAATATTTACTTGCCAAGAATTATCAGCAAGATACTTTAATTACTGACGAAATATTTTAGATACCATTACATTATGTTTGTATTCGCATGATGTGATACCAAGTTACAAAATTGACACAGCAACCTCCAATTACATCACAGACCAGGGCACAGAACTAGAAAGAAAAAATGTACTGGGGCAACTTTCCCCCACAAAAATTACATAAAATGTACTGGTATATATATATATATATCGTGTAAACTGGTAGATTCCATGATAGATATATTATAAATAAAGAAAAGCTTATCGAAGAGGGGCTATATTCAATTTTGGCAAACTACTAATCAGGTATTGTACCAGTTCGTCATTTTAAATGATATGGCCAATCATAGATATACCAGTTTTGTTCTTCAGTTAAGTCATATGTATTTCTTCAAAAAAAAGTTAAGTGATATGTAAGTTCATCATTTTAAATAATATGGTTTATCATAGAATCTACCAGTTTTGTTCATCAAAATAACAGATCCATAAAATACAAATGACATGAATGGAACATAGCAGGCTGTTATGTTTCATTCATGTCAAAACAGCTGGTTTTACAGAAGGAGGCATTAGTTCCATATGAACAAATCTTACCTTTGTAGTATACAAATATTATACTAGTTGGATGAAATAATGCCTCTCAGTAATATAATAGAACTATAGATGCAAAGAAAAATTGTCAAAAATCTAATACACTTCTACAAAATAAAACTCCTAAAAAGAAACATATCACCATCGTAACTCCTACAACCATTATAACATCTACAATAAGTAAACATATCGCCATCATAACTCCTAAAGCATGATAACATGTATATTGAAATTTTTTAGAGATTACCAAAGTAATAATGATGATGATGCAAATCTGTAATATTTATTTAAAGAATGAAAGCATCTATATTAGTATTTGACACTCTCAGATCAATTTGGAACTTGAATTTACATATATAGTCGATTCGATTCCCTTTGAATATATAAAAGCCTGAAGATTTGTTGAATTTGCCTTTGTTAACTTTTATGGAATTACAAGCCAATAGCATGAATACCAACCAAAATATACCCCGAAAATTTAACCGAAAGTAGAAGAACTTTACATGATCTAACATCACAATTCAGTCTGCCTATCTTTCGGTTTCTATAAATTCTCATGCTTTGGACAAATCATTTACGGACACAAATCAGTATTGAGTAAATTCTCATACTTTGGTTTCACTAAAATTCAGGTACCAACTATTAAATACAGAGAGATGTATTTTCCAAAATTAATTATATATGCAGAGTGCTTCTTTAAATTCAGCGGCCTTTTTGCAAAAAGTAGATTATACTCTAGGGACGGGCTGCCCGGACCACCAAAAAGGAATTTGACATGGGTGAAGTGGCTGATTCCCCCTTCCTCGGGCTGGTCATACAAGACAGACTTCTCATATAACTGGTACTGAATAAGAACCCTCTGCATTACCTCACCATTTGAGTTTAAATCTGGACCGTCTGATCAGAACTCGTGCCAATCCGGCCCAAGCCTGTAATGCACGGAGTCCCTTTAAGATTCGTACTATTATATAACGAACAAACTGGATTCAAACTCGAAGATTGAGGGTATCTAAGGTGATATAAATTCCTGAATAAGAAGGGTTGCAACATCGCACCGGGATGTCGACTATGCCATGCCATTCAACTAGAGACGAGGGACCGGTAAACACCCTTGATATCATTCATATATGGCATATGGTGGTCTCACAGGGCGGCCTTATCGCTAGCAATGATCACTCTACGGGACACAATCTGGGCTGCATGGTACAGAGCACTCTGACAAGAGAGGAACAGAAGGCTTTTCTCTGGCAACTTGGCAAGAGCCGAGCTGAACATACTCAAACCAGGTCCAGGGGTGAGTATTGTGAGTCTCTGTTGTTCTTTGCTTCCTGTACCTTCTACTTTATAATGAGCTTGTACTGTATACCTAAATTGTAAACTTTTCTTTCATTAATACAAATTTTTAGCGGGCAATTCGCTCAGCTAACCTTAAAAAATAAATAAAAGAAATGGCCAAGTCCTTAACAAGCACTGCAGTCAATTCTCTGACTGAGGCTCTCATTGATAACATAGAACTTGCCATTCTGATCATTATACTATATATTCTTGGCAGATGTTGCTGCTACTTTGCCTTCATTTGTCAAGTGACCGGTACGCATTGGAGGGCTCTTCTCGGTTCCCTTGAAAGATACGGCTCCGTCAAATTGCACCAATTTGCCTTGTCGACTAATTTGGTGAAGATGGGTATGGAAAATTATCCAAATTGCACAAAATTTGCTAGAAGTTCGATTCTAGATTTAAAAAAGAAATGAAATTTGTAATGAAACAACTTGAGAGGGTATGAGTACATACATCATGCAGACAGCACAGTGTGCGGTTGTCCTACAATCTGCTTTAATTCCTCCCATATATTTTATTTGCAATTAATTTATGGATTTAAAAAAAGGCTCTATTTCTCCTTAAAAAAACAGAGAGAACATGTCAGCAATTTAATTGCATCTTGGGTCCATAATTTAATTGCAATTTGTTTTATTTGATTTAAGATTATTTAACTCTCAAAAAGAAATTTTCATATTATCCTCAGTAAACAAACAATTATCGACATACTACAGTCAATTTCTCTGTTTTGACATAAAGAAAAGCTTAAGAAAACTATATCTTAAAGTCTAAGGTAACTAGTTACACTAAAGCACCTTGGAAATCTGTATTGTTACATTCTAGTCTTGATTAAGAAATTCTCCTGAAGTTAGATTTGAGTTTTTCGACAGTATGAATCCTTCGCAGTTTAGATTGTAACAATCCCCTACACCTGCCTGTTGTTTACAATAATAGTGCATAGATAAAAACAGATTGCTTATCAGGTGGTAAGGTTTACAATAATAGTGCATAGATAAAAACAGATTGTTTACAATAATGGTGGAAAGGATACACAGAAACTTACTCTCTATGGACCTCCTACATTTGCAAAATCAGATGGTAAGGTTTCTTTGTACAGGGCCCCAGAATTTGGTCAATCAGAGGATCATTTTTCTGGACACAGCTACACTCCATAAAATACCTATTCACATGGTCAACTACCTGGTAAATGGGTGAGGGCACTACAATTTCGTACTGGTATGATGATTGAGGGGAGGGGACTATAGCCAAAACTGGCTCTAGACAACAAAGAAGGAACTTATCGCGAAGAGCAGCTACCGAATCAGAAATCTGGCAAGAAAATCACACAACCCAGTTCAATTTCACTGAGGAGAGTGATATGCTAATTTGGAATTGGGAGTCAAAGGTACAGCTCCAAGTCGGTATATGGCATGATAAAGGGAGGAGGTAGAGCACAGTGGGAGTTTATGCATACATGGAGTTACAACATTCCTCAAACGGTAAAGATTTTTATTTACCTTTTGCTTCAGGATAAATTGTTAACTAGAGATGTAATGCTGTATCACAACTTCAACGTACCAAGTGAATGCCCCTCATGTGATTGCTGTATTTTGGAAACTGCGGTACATATGCTATTTGAATGTAACTTTGCTATATCAGTGTAGGGGGAGTTAGCAAGGAAAGAAGGTTATACTTTGAAATGTGTTGGATTGTGTCATAATCTACTTGTCTGATTGAGTAAATTTGCAAAACATATATTTGTTGAATTTTACAATTTTGTGTCTTAAGATATTGTGCAGGTTCGTGACGATATGAATTGTTAAAATACACATCAATGATATATGATGAATTGCAATATTAATCAAGGATGAGTCATGAAGAATCAAGCATTGGAGCTAGAAGTATCATATCAAGATTATGTTTAGAAATCTGTAAACTTGGTAAAGCATTTTTGAGATTTAAGTAATTTACTTTAACCGTTGCAACGGTTAATTAAACGTTACAACGGAATAAATCAATCACAGCCAAATTGATTTATTCCGTTGTGACAGCCGTTGCAACGATAGACCAAAATTTCCAGAGAGTAACCGTTGCAACAGTTAATAGCCGTTAGGGTTCCCAGCGCAGCCAAACCTGTCATCTGGAGTTAACCGTTGCAACGGTTAAGCCTAGATACCTTATTTTGCTCAGCTCTCTATAAATAGAAGTAAAATCTAGGTTTGGAGAATGACTCTAGCCGCCCACAATTGCAATATTCTGAATTCTTTTCAGATCTAGAAAAAACCATTGTTGCTACAGCATGAGATGAATTAAAATAATTTGAGAGGGCTGCACCTCGGCCGAACCGCCCCTCCCATTTCAAATATGCTTTATGCTAATGATCTCCTCCTGATGGCAAGAGCTGACAAAACAGAGGCCCAACTCATCCAAAGAACCCTGCAAACCTTCTGCGATCTGTCCGGTCAGAGTGTGTCATCAGAAAAATCCAAGATGTGGATTTTCGGTGTCTCCATCGAGTGCCGAAAAGTCATACCTGGGAGGGCTGGTCAATGTGTGTCACACCCCAAATCCGGAGGTGCTACAATTCCAACCGCGTCTATCTTACCATTCAATATACGTAACATAAGGCATGAATCTTTTTATGCATTGCCAATAGCATCCATTATTTTTTTCCACATCCCAATTTAATTTACAATAATTATCTAACATTTTACAGTGGATAATGCTAGAGATATATTCTCTGCACCCTGTCAGATATAATAAACCCAAATCCCATACCTTTAGGTGGCCATGCTGTCAATTATAACCCCAAAAGTATTTCTCTGTCTTCGTTTAACAAACCTGTGAATCTCACAAGGGGAAACGGGTGACAAATAATAAATTATTCCTCAGTGCTAATTGCCACTTAGGTTATTTGATTCGAAGGAAATCCATATTCAGAATGAAATCTCCGCACGAGAAACTAACAATTCATTTCATAATGACGAATGCAAATGCTCAATAACAGTATTCAATTGAACGACAAAAATTACATAAGTAAATCAGAACTCTAGGAATCTTATCAGACTAAATGGTTTAGGTCAAAATCTTTTAAACCATAAAGTCTGGTAACGTTTGGTTTCTTAACTTTACAATTTCTAGTCTGGTAACACTGACAGCTACCATAACATGTATCTGTCGTGTCAGGGTTTATACTGTTCTAACTATCCTGACAATTTGTTAATGGAAACAATACATAATCAATATCACAATGTCGTTATTATCCTGACAATTGGTTAACAGAAACAATACGAAATCAATATCACAATACTGTCATTATCGGAAAGAAAATCATTAATAAGACAGTTACCACAGTTCATTAGTCTTACAGTCACAATTCACATTTATTCAATATCCCCTATCCAACCGGTACTGGATTCAGTTGGGGCCATTCACCATATGCGCATAAGGGTCCTGGAGTAAAGTCTAGTAGCTAGCTAGACTTTACGATATATTAATCATTTTTCTCCACTATATGGAGGTTCAAGGATTACAGTATTCAATATTCAATCAATTCAGTCACTGTGGTTTCAATCAATCATTTGCAATAAGAATCAACCAATCGATAAACAATATCAACATGACAGTCAACAGACTTACCTGTAATTCAGTTTCAATTGTATTGGGCTATGCATATGATGCAACAGTTCAACAGTTCAATCAATACAGTCAATCAAATATTCAAAATGCACAGCGAGTTACGATTTAATTTCTAGTCATGAATCTCAGACTAATCCAATAACCCCGCACCTGATATCGTAGGGCAATCAAGCGAGGTCACCAACTGTCTGTTTTTCCTGAAGATTATGTCTCCTCTGTTCTCTTTCGTAATTACGCCTATTTTAAAAAAAAAAATCTTTGATGATCAATTCTTATAATTATTTTAGTTCAATATTAAGGAATAAGACACATGAATGATAAGACCAATCCGGTTACCAACAACAAGTTCAAAGGAGAACCAGAACCAAATTTAGGCTTATGGAAAATTACACATTAGCCCTTCTGACATGGGTTTATTATCAACATCTATACTTTACAGAACAATCTTACATGATTTAGAACAATTACAAACAAATCCTTCATAATTAAATTAATTTCGAACTAGATTTGTTGTCCAACAAAGCACAGTCTACTTAATCAAACCAATTTCCTAATGCCCAAGTTCAAAGTCCAATCCATCACTTCAATTCCAATCCTAAGGTCAGACATGGCTTAACATTTTATATTATGCACCTTAGTCCCTCTAACATGATCTATTTATCAAATTAGATAATTCTGCAATTTAACCCTCTAACAAGAGAATATTATCCAACTACGGAAACTTTACAAATTTGACCTTGATTTTACATTTGTTGCAATTAGGTCCCGACAACCTGATTTTGGCATACCAGTATATAAAAGACACTGATACCGACGGGTACCAGTGCTCAGTACCAACACAACAGGGCATCATAACCAGCAAAACAAATAAACATAACACTGGTACAGTACTTATTTGAAGCCAATATCAGTTTCGGGATCAAACCCAATAAAAGAAATTAAATGAGAAAGAGAGGTATCGACTATCGAGAAATCTTCTAATATCATTCATTAACATCTTTACAATTCAATTCAACATCAAAATAGCACTTATGTGCTCAATTGCTCAAAGATTATCAAAATCCTATATCAGACAGGAAAGAAATCAAGTAGAGGAAGAGATATACCCAACAATTATGCTAGATGTGCTTAGATAGAGAAAGCACACACAAACCGCAATTCAATCGCAAAGTTCAATCAGAGAGACACAAAACCCCGATCATCAAGTTGCCTCGTACAAACAGAGAAAAGAGAAGAAGAAAGAACATAAAATTTGAGAGAGAGAGCAGAGTGCGTGGCAGTGGGGGAAAGAATGAAGAAATGAGAAAAATGACAAGGACAGATTGTCCTGTGGGTCCCACCTATCAAAAACAAATATTTCATTATTTTGCAATTTAACCTTCTAAGTTGCCAAATTTGTAGATTAGTCCTAATACTAATTAAGAAAAATATAAACGTTACTTTGTATTAATTTTCTATTTAATATCAATCTCATACAAAATCTTGCCTTTCAAATATTTATTTGTAAATATTTCCAAGTTTCCAAATTAACATTAACACTTTATTTCAATTCAATAGATTTGCACATAATTTGTTTATTGTAGTTTAGATTTAAACTAACTTATTATCTTTTTCATCAGTTCAGAAAATATTGTCTGCTCGTTAAATGTTACACACTTAACAAAAGAATATATTCAGACATTTCGTATTTTATTTTCAATCATAAATTTCATATATGTATTTTGCATAATGTTACAACGTGTCACTGCCAACTGCGTTCCAACCGCTTCTGCAAAAGATTGACAGTCGCTTGCATAATTGGAAGGCCAAGCTCCTCTCTGTTGTTGTAAGTAATCTTTTGTTTTGTTTGACTAATTTGTAAAGTATATAATTATTGAATTTTACAGTTTCTCAGTTTGAGATATATGCAGGTTTAGTTGTTACGACCGAAGGTCAAAGCAAGTCAACATTACATATCATGACAAGTTGGCATAACAAGTCGCGTCCGAAGGTCAAAGCAAGTCAACATTACATATCATGACAAGTTGGCATAACAAGTCGCGTCCGAAGGTCAAAGCAAGTCAACGTGCATATCATGACAAGTCGGAACGTGACAAGCTGCACAAGATAATCTGTTGCATGATCTCCTCGAGCTACAAGGAATGATTCGATGAATATGATCTGATAGAAGATTCTTCACACGAGCCATTTGGAATATCGGATATTGATGATATGTTGAATCATAAAGATTATGAAGATCACACTTTAAATATTTTACGTTGTTATTTTTATTTATGTCCAAAAATATGGTAAAGTGGATCTGAGGTTGAGACCACCCGAATCTTGCCGTTGCATGGCTGGAAGTCAAATTTAAAATTCAAATTACCGAACCTGGTCAATACTGGAAACTAGGCACAAGCAAAATAGGTAAACCATTATGTTGTTTGTGAGAGGTTTAGTCTAGTCCATTGTTGTTTGTGCCTGAACTTCAATTATCTTTCCAGCAATCTCAAATATACTTCACCTAAATTGATCCATTGTGAGATTATAGTGAAGCTAGTGATTGTCTAGACTTAGAGCCTTTGAGCTCTCCTATATCTTTGAGCCTCTGTGCTCACTTTCTCTCTTTGAGTTGTTGTGGTCATATGTCATTTGTGTGGACCGCATGAGTGTTGTTTCGTACCGGTCACAACTTGTATTCCTTTCTTCCTTGGGTAATAGAAAGGCGCGCTTATTTAGGTTGCGTTGCCCCAGAGACGTAGGTCAGTTAGTGGCCGAACTTCGTTACCAACTCCTGTGTCAATTTATCTAACTCTATCTATTTACTGTACTGCACTTTATTATCTGTTTAATTTATAACTTCTTGATTCTGCGTAGATAGATTACTTAAACATATGAACGACTTTCAAACTTGTCTATCCGATAAATAGTTACAAGTTGTAGAGTTTAAATTTTTAAACACACCTATTCACCCCACCCCCTCTAGGCGACATTTGAGATAATAGAGACAGTTAGGAAGTTAGTTAGTGCTAATAATATTGTTAGTGAAGTTGTTAAGAAGATGTTAGAAATATTGTTAGAGTTGTTAAGAGGTTGTTAGTGGCAGAATTGTAATTAGACAAGACTCTATATATAGAGCATAGTTGTAATCAAAGATCAATCAAGGAAATACAATTTCATTTCATATCTCTCTTTTCTATTATCCTTTATGGTATCAGAGCTTTAGGTAGAGCTGGAATTAGGCTAACGCCTATTCCAGAAATTATGTCCCTATTCCCATTCTATTCTACCTAGTAAAAAAAAAAATCCTTTATTCCAAAATAAGCATCTCTATTCTAGCCTAATCCTCCTTATTCCTCCTTATTTCTATTATGAAATCAGACTTTACTTCTCTCCCTATTCTCAGATCTGTTCCTCTTTATTCCCTCTATTCTCCTAACTCTCACAATCCCTAATTCCTCTATTCTTCTCTTTATTCCTTGTAAAAAGAGGAGAAGAGAACCTCGACTTCTGGAGTCGTATCAGATCGAGCGTAGGTGCATCGACAACTTGCCGTGCCGAGCGCCCAACCTGCCACCCTTACTCTGCCACCGCCACCTCTGATCTCAGATCAGCGACTCCACCCCGCTGCTGCATTCCTTCCCTGTGCGTACTGTTCACGCACCAGCTCTCACCGTGCCAAGCCCCGCTATCGCTGCCGATCCGGCTAGCACCAGCCCGCTGCGCCAAGCATCAGACGAGACCGAGAGCATCCGACCAGATCGCCGCCTATCCTCCGTCTCTACCTCCTCGATTTAGCTCCGCGCCGCACACTCTCTGTGCTCCGAATCAGTCAGTACATCTCAGGCCTCTCACCTTCTCTGACGCACCACACCGCACCGCTAACCTCGTCGGGGACCAGCGTTCCATACCTGATCCGAGGGCAAGATCGAAACAAGAATCTCATATTGTTATCGAGTCAGACCCATACCAGTTGAGGGACGCACCTCGGTGATTGAGTCGAAGCTTCGTGTGCTGATTCGACGCACCATTGCCTGAAACGAAGCTCTCAACCTCTCTCAAAATTGCTGAAGCATCTTCGAAACGACAACAAACAAAAATCGGTGCTTCTATTGTCAGATCGGAGAAGAAGGGTAGAACTTGTGAGCTTATCGGGTCTTGGACCAGGTCTTGAAAAAAAAAATCAAGGATCCGATAGGAGAGGTTCTGATGGAGGCGGGGAACAAAGAGTTTTCTGATCTTCATTTTCTTTGGGCTGGATCGAAAGCCCGCTGCAAAATTTCATTTTCTTATTTTACTGCCGAACCCACTTTATATCAAACCCATTATTTTTCTACCGATACCCATATTAAAAAAAAATCCACTTAAATCATTTCTACCAATCAGCATTATCAAAATTTTAATTTCCCCACCGATCCAAAAACAAACCTCCAAATCAAAATTAAAATCCCTCAAATTTCTCAAATCAAATTTCTCGAGTACATGGAAGCATTCTTGAGCCAAAAGAGCTCATTCTTCTCTTCCTAATTCTTCCTTCAAGGAGACCCAAACTTGACGATTTAAATTGCAAGAACAATGACATTGAGATATTGGCATCAATCTTCTTCTTTTCGGAGCAAGCTCAACATTGCTACCGCGCACCATGTTTCGCTTGAGGGGGCGTAATAGAGACAGTTAGGAAGTTAGTTAGTGCTAATAACATTGTTAGTGAAGTTGTTAAGAAGATGTTAGAAATATTGTTAGAGTTGTTAAGAGGTTGTTAGTGGCAGAATTATAATTAGACAAGACTCTATATGTAGAGCATAGTTGTAATCAAAGATCAATCAAGGAAATACAATTTCATTTCATCTCTCTCTTTTCTATTATCTTATAAGAGACAACACTCTCACCAACTGGTAAATTAATTCTGTTGAAAGCGGTTTTAGAATCTCTCCCCATCTATATCATGAGCACTACACCTTTGCACAATTCGACATTGAATAAGATCAAGTCCAGATGCGTGCAATTTTTTGGGGCAAGGGTGAGAAAAGAGCAATTTGTTTTGTCAAATGGGAAGTACTGACAAACTCCAAAGCAGAAAGGAGCCTTGGTTTGCGAGATTTAAGGAAAGTTAATGATGCTCTGATCTTAAAAAATGTTTGGAAGGTGGTATCAAGGAGTAATGCGCTTTGGGTTCAGGTGCTCCAATCCAAATACCATCCTTATACTCCATTCTGGTCATCACCGCGAAGATCGACTAGCACACGCCTCTGGCGCGCTATGCTGCAGAATAGAGCAATCTTGATGCACTTCTCGAAATGGTCCCTAGGAGACGGCCAGTCATGCCCGGCATTTGCACAGCCTTGGTTCTCGCTGTGGCAGCAACTTCCGGCACCGACTAGGCGCAGCTTCAGATTAAAGTCTTGTCTCTTTTTGATGCCCAAACTCTAGCCTGGGATGCCACCCGGCTCACCGCCTTTGCAGGGGCCCTTATGGCGGAGGAGATTTGCAGAGAACATCAAGGTACTATCCTCAGACCGGGAACGAGGGTCAAACTAATGTTCACCTGGACTCCGAATGGTGAATTTTTGGTCAAACACGCTTATCAGGTGTTAACTCAAACACAACCGGTAATACCGCGTCAGGTACGCACAGGAATCAAACCTCTGGAAAAAGATTTGGAAGGTTCAGGAAGTTCTATCTAAGGTACGTCTATTCTATTGGCCTACGGCACTGGCACTTTCTTTTTTTTTTTGATGAGAAGCCCTTAGGCATTTGCATTAAAAACGAGATTAGAAAAATGGTTACATGTTGCAACTACTGGCAAATAAAACTACCTACTTGCAAAAGTGAAAAACTAAAGTAAAATTAAACACTAAAAAACACCATCTAACAAAGCAACTACTTTCCTAAAACTGAGGACCTGCGTTACCCTCCAGAGTGAAAAAGGTATTGTTAAGCTTGTGCTCAATATTCAGATGCCCAATATGGCACTGTATCGGTGTGCCTCTTTCTGATTTCCCTGATTTCCTTGCCCAATTTGCTAGTTCATGTGGGGTTCTTACTGCCTCCCGTGAAATATGTTGCACCTGGATTTTTCCAGCTTGCCTCTGTTTGATGTTTATACATTCCTTGACCTCCTCTGCTGCTTGCCAGGATGGTATTCCTTCTACACTATCATCTTGTATTGCCTGTACCAAACTCCTATTGTCGGAACACAGTATGAAGTAGCCCTCATTTCCCCTCCCCGCCACATACCTCATAGCATGCACCATGGCTTGTGCTTCCGTGTGAAAAGGATCTATTGCAGCCTTGCTGTTGAAACTCACATACACCAAATCCCCTCTTCTATTGAATATACCCATCCCAGTACCTGCCCTATTTCGCACATCCCAAGAGCCATCTACAAGTATTATTCTTCTTCCTGGTGGTATTCTTATTGGATCCTGCGTCACCCTTGGACCCGTTATCTTTTCCACTTCGACTTCCATCCTCTTGGCCTTCGCTATTATAGCCTGTGGGGTTGGTTTAGTTGATGCAAAGAGTTCCTCATTTCTTGCTTTCCATAGATTCCACATAATATTGCAAAAACCTGGTATTTGCTTCTTTGCCAGCCTCTCTGTGATGAACAGCAAGGCCTCAGAAAAATTCAGTGGGAGTTCTTGGACCCTCAGGTTGATTGGTGATGCAAACCATGTTACTCTCGATAGTGGACAGAAGAAAAGAAGGTGCATGGTGAATTCGTTTTCCTCTTGACAGCGGGGGCAGATTGGTGGTACTGTTCTGATCCTTCTCGCCAGTTCATGTGCTGTTGTCAGACCATTTTGCAGAGCACGCCATAGGAATAATCTTACCTTTGGTACCAAGCCCGACCACTTCCAGATTTCTTTGAGAGCTTTGGCCTGTTGCTCATTGTAAGTTGGTCTGAGTTGGTGTGTTGATGTGAGTACCCCATAGCCCTCTTTGACCGTGTAGGCACCCTTCTTACTCGCCACCCATACCAGTCTATCCTCCAGTAGCGGGTTTCGTACCGGGTGTCTTACTGATAGCTTGATGCTTTGTAGAGCTTCATACCCTAGCATCCGCACTATTTTTTCCTCCTTCCACTGCTTCGTCTGATTGTCATACACCTCTGCCACCTTAGTATCCCGGTTTGGTCCCTGTATTGGTGTTGCACTATTATGGGTAGGGAACCATGGCTGTCCCTGTACTTCTATTTTTGATCCATCTCCAATTTGCCACTGCAGGTTGATGAGGACCTCCCCCTTGTACTCCTGAAATGCCTTCCACAAGGCACTTGTATTTCGTTTAATAGTGCTTGCCCAAACAGTCCCCTTTTCGCAGTATTTGGCTTTCACAATCTGCACCCAACTCCGATTTTGGTCACTTGCCAATTGCCATATCAGTTTTTGTATTAGGGCTTGATTGAAAAATTGGATGTTTTTAATCCCAAGGCCTCCCTCCTCTTGTTTGACACACACTTTATGCCATGCCACCATTGCCATGTATCGTTCTTTACCAACTTTGCCCCACAAAAATCTTCTCATTACCCCCTCCAATTCATTTATGGTTTTGGTTGATAGTTTTTCAATTGACATGTAGTAGACTGGTACCGAACTTAAAACCGATTGGATTAGTACCATTCTACCAGCATGCGATAGTAAGGCCACCTTCCAACCCGCTAGCTTCTGCTGAAATTTTTTAACCAACATCTCCCCCGTGTACCTCTGTTGCGTCCGACCGTGAGACAAGATTACCCCCAGGTATCTTTCCTTCTCGGCTGCCACTGTTGCTTGTAGAACCTGCAACACCTCTTCCTTCCTGGGCTCAGTACACCTTTTACTTAACCACACTGTTGACTTCTCCGGGTTGACTTCCAAACCCGAGAACAACCCAAAATCCTCCAGAATTGCTTTGAAAGCTGATGCCTCCTGACCAGATGCCTTTCCCATGATTACTAAATCGTCCGCGTATATGGTGTGTGTCAGTACAGGGGCATTTGGGGTCAGCCGAACTCCTTGAATAGCACCAACTTGCTTAGCCTTGTCAAGCTTTTTTGATAGACACTCCATTACCAAAATAAACAGATACGGGGACAAGGGGCATCCCTGTCGTAATCCCCGGTTTGGTTTGATGAAGCCATCGCCCTGCCCATTTACCAAGACTGTAACTTTACTGTTTTCCATGCATACCTTTACGATCTCAATTATTCCCCTTGGGATCTGAACCCTCCTCATAGCTTCCCATACGAATGACCACTTGACTGTATCGAAAGCTTTGGCAATATCAGCCTTTAACAGGAAAGCTTCCTCCTTGTATTCTAAGGTCCCAAACGAGTGGAGAACTTCGCGAACTAGAATCGCGTTGTCTGCAATACTCCTCCCTTTCAGGAAAGCTGTCTGTGACTTTGAAACAATTTTTTCCATATGTCGCTGTAATCTTGTGGCCACTATCTTCATTAATAGTCGATATACGACATTGCCTATTGTGATTGGTCTAAACTCCTTTGGTAGTGTTGGTTCGTCTACCTTGGGAATGAGAACAATGTGACTTGACAGCCACTCTTTGGGCGGTGCTCTGGTGAGGAAGACAGTCTGTAATTGCTGCACTAGCACATCTTTAACTGTTTCCCAATGGTGCTGAAAAAATCGCGCAGGTATCCCGTCCGGGCCCGGAGATTTATCCGGACCCATTTGAAACAAAACCTCCCTCACTTCAGTTTGAGAAGGCAGGCGCATCAGGCCCACCTGGTCTTGGTCAGATAGCTGGTGCCATTCAGAAGATTGTAAATTGCCAAAAAAATCTGCCATTATCGGTTCAACCTGATCTTGAGGTGGGCTGTAAAGGTTCCTGAAATAGCTGATGAAAGTTCGCCTGATCATTCTTTCTTCATATTCCCACTCCCCTTGATCATTTTTAACCCGGAGTATCATGTTATGCCTTTTTCGATTTGTAGCTGATGCGTGAAACAGGGCTGTGTTTCGATCCCCTTGGCATGCCCAGTTGAGCTTCGCCCTTTGTTTCCAATAACTCTCTATTTCTCTTTCGGCCTGGTCAATCTCCAGCAGGCACTTTTCTTCAATACTTTGATTTTGGGCCGTGGGATGAAGAAGCTGATTTTGGTATAACCGATCCTTAGCCTCTTTGAGTCTGTTCTGTGGCGAGCCCAGCTGCTCGGCCCACAGTGTGATGCTGGAGTTCATCCTGTTGAGCCTCTCCTGCCATGTTGCTTGACCCGAACACCTCCAGTCTTCAGCCCATGCCTCCCTAAATCCGTCGGTTTCGAACCACCATGATTCCATTCGGAACCGTTTTGGCTGTTTTGATATGGTAGTGAGTCTCAACAAGATCGCAGCGTGGTCGCTATGTAAGCGAGGTAGGTGAGTAACATAGGCTTGCGTATGCATTTGCAACCACCCAACCGTCGCCACCACACGATCCAATCTTTCATGAATTTCGTCCGACGCATTTCTTTTATTTGTCCATGTAAAGGCCGGCCCTTTAAAGCCGAGATCTATTAGGCCCCCTTCGAAAAGGAACTCCTTAAAATCCCGGCTATTTCTGTTAAGTGCCGGATCCCCTCCAAATTTCTCACTTTCATCTGCAATTGCGTTGAAATCCCCCACTACACACACAGGCGCTCCTTGCGCAATGATTCTCAGAATTCTTCCCCATATGTCCGGATTACGAGTGTGACTCGCATCTCCATAAACACACACTAGTTCCCATACTCCCCCATTTGGCTCCGTCACTGTGCCATGGATGAGCGATCTTGACTGTTCTCTAACTTGCAAATTTGTGTTACTATCCCACATCAAACAAAGTCCCCCGGACCGGCCTCTTGCCGGTACAAAGGCAAAATTAACTAAAGGCATTTCTCTAAAAACAAACCGTGACTTTCTTTTTGAACATTTTGTTTCTGAAAGAAAACAAACACTCGCTCTTGTCGAAAGGAGGAGAGAACTTATGAACTGCTGCTTCCGAGGGCCCCCAATTCCCCTGCAGTTCCATGATACGAGACTCATGGCTGGGGTGGAGACGGTCCATGACTCGCCTCCACTAATCTTTTCTTGTTCACATGAACAATTTCACAAACTCCACTGTCTGTGTTACTACCTCCTAACCCCTGTGTTCTGCCTTGCCTTAATAACTCCCCTGTACTAGGTCCCTCCAGTAAGAACATATTCTCCTTGAGTGTTTCTGTGTCTGCCGGTCCTTTATCTCGTTTCTTTCTATTGTCTGTTCGTCCCGCATCAGCCCGGTTTAGGTCCAGGTCCATACTCGACGCCATCCCCTTCTCATTTTTCTCCTTCAAATCACCTTCTCTGTACTTCTTTTTTGATATCATTTGGGCCGAAATATGTGGCTGGCTGGGGGGTTTTGCTGTAAACGCGAACGGGCTGTTATTTTGCTGCTTTTCCTGCTGTGGTATTTCAGGTTGTGTACCATGTGTCGGTCTCCCCCCGCCCGGTAACGGCACCAGGTTTTGATTATTAATCCACGGCCCCACCCGACTCCCATTAAGGTTCTTCAAATCTGGTCTGTTTTTATATTTTGGGTCAAGCAAAAGCCGTTGCATACGGTTATTTTCAGTGCAAGTTGAGGTATCATGCCCCAGCTTCCCGCAGAACATACAGACTCTATTCACCCTTTCATAAACAATGTACGCAGTAAGGTTCCCTAGTGTCGGGTGAGTTACTTCGAGGGTATCCTTTAAAGACTGTCCCACCGGGAGGAGTAATCTGATTTTGTAGACCCGATTACCCCCTATACTGCTTTCAGTTACCTCCGTTAGGGGAGTTCCCAGCCTTTCTGCCATTGCCTTAACACCCTCCTTCTTGACTGCCCCAGCCGGTATACGGTGCCATTGCGTGTTGATTTCAACCTGTGTCACATTTGGGTCCTCTAGATCTTCAGGGCCTTGTGCTCTTCTTGTCGCAATGGCATCCTCCCGATAGTTCCATAACCCTCTTGTCAGAACATATTGTAGATCCCTTTCATTCATGAATTCAATCAGAAACGTATTCTTGGTGACCATTGTTATCTTGGTTTGCGGATGGACACCCCAAGCACGCATCATGGTTCTTTCAAAGTTTGTTTCAATGGTATTTTTGTCAGTGATAACCGCTGCCAAAGCGCAGAGGTGCCAATTTTTTGTTGTGACAGCGTTTTGTGGTAGAGTGAAGGGGTTTGATGGAGTAAGTGCTGCAAATTGCGCCAAGAATTGTTCATCTGTTAACTCCATGTCTTTAGGAAGTTGGTTGTGAGGGGGTAATTCTTTGGTTCTATATGGTGGGGTGTATAGCTTATGGGATGGTCTTTGATTTATTTGTTCTTCTCTGTCACAGCCGGTGGTTGAAAGTTTTAATGGTTGTAGTTCTTGTGCATGTTTACAGGACCTTTCTTTTGCAGTACAGTCAGGTTTTGGCTGAGCTTTTGTGAGCCCTCTTAATAGCTTACTCAAAACCCAGAAGAATTCTGAATTTTTACTAAGCCCATTAAAAATAGCGGCCCATTTATTTTTTCCTTCTTGGTACTGTACTTTACAGTTGTGAGAAAGTACCCCTGCCCTTCTCCTTTTCCCTTTCTGTTGCGCACAGCTCTTGGCAGGCAGCTTTGAGTAGGCCTTCTGTGGTTGATACAAATAAGGGTCCTCTGCACCACCTCTTTTGTCACCTTTCTCTAGACAGGGTAGTTTTTGTGTAAACTGGGGGGTGTACGCCTTTAGTCCTGCGTCCTTCTTCCTTTTGCAAAACCCCCCACCGGATTTTATGTGCCTGCTCACCGCATGAGATCCCACAAACAGTGTGCTTATGCATAGTTCTTTGCATATTACAGGGATATCACCAATTTTAACTGCCACTTCCTCACTGTTTTCAGTCATTGCCTCCCAGCTCGTTGATTTAACCCCATTAGCCTTTGGTATTGAAACCTGTTGCTTTCTATTGTCAGGTGTTGTACAGTTGCCTGCTGTCAGCTCCATTTGATTTTCTCCTGGATCTGTTGTTTGGTGGACCCTACTTCTTTCCCTTTGGTCCACCGTGCTCTCCTGAACCCCCGCATTTGATTCCGACGTAGAGGAGGAGGATGATGGTGGTGGGCTCCTCTGTGTCTGGAAATGTAAGAGTTTGTCGTGTGCCGCCACCAGTGACGTTCGCGCATCATCGTTCCGGTTTGGCTGATACCTGGCCTCCGGTGGTGGATCCCCCTCGTACTCCCAGCTGATAACTTCAAAAGACATTCCTTCCATAGAGAGTTGAAAGGCAATGTCGTTGAGAAGGGAATTCGACGCGGGTCAATACATGTCGCATATGCATTTATCTCCTCCCGTTCTTCCCCCCAGATATTCCCTTCTTCGAGATGGTAGGCCTTCCCGAATTCTGCTATAACCATATTGACAAAGAACGGATGCCAGAATTCAAGTGGGAATCTTTTAATTTTCAGATGTACCTTGAAACGAGTGCTCTGTTGCTGCGCGTCTCTTTCTGGGATCCATCGATCCATCAACCAGGCAGTTTCATCACACCAGTTTGCGCTATCTCGAATAACCAGTTCGGGCTCTAAATCTTGTGGGAGGTGTATCACAAACACATCCCGAGTTCGTTGCCATTGCGGGAAGCGCTCAGGAGCGCCCCCATACTTCCCAGCCAGGTAGTACTGCACCTCTCGGATGCACCCTTTACCATCAGAATTCCAGTCTACACCCTTCACCATAATCACTTTTTTGAGATCTCGAACCAGCTTTTCGTGAATACTATTAGTGGGGAGATAAACACAGCCCCGCATCACCTGTCTCCCATTCATAGGGAAGCTTCGCTCCATATTCATGTAGATTTCAGAGTCCCGGTTTGAGAAAGGAGGGAAGACTTTTAGCTATGGGAATTTTGAGAAATTGTTGGTAGTTTTTGCCGGAAAAGAAAAAGGATTTTAGAAATTAGGTAGGGAAAAAGGATTTTTTAATAAACGGAGATGGGAAAACAGTATTACTGTGGTTTCAGGTAGGTGGGGACAGAAGTTACTCAGAAAGCATTTATTCGGGCATCAAGTATTGATGATGGAGTGGTGGTTGGGTTTGGGGAAGCTAGTGCGGTAGAAAGAAAACAGCCATGGAGCTTAGTTGGTTTGGTTTGGTTCAAATCGCCTATCAATCGCCTCTCAATCGCCTTCCATCCTTCTCCACTACTCTCTTCCGCTCTGGCACTTTCAAAAAGAATAACTGCAATCAGCCCTAGTTGTAATCTGTGTGAAGCAGAATTCGAGGATGCGGTTCATATCATTTTCATGTGCCCGCATGCTCGTGCCACTTGGTTTTGCTCTGCTCTGGCGCTCAGAACAACTCTTAATCCCCAAAACGCGCTGAAAGAAGTACTAAACGAGCTGTGGCGGAATTTGATGACGATCTAGATAAATTTGAAGCGCCATTTATTTCCTATATCCTTCCTTTGAAGTAGTAAAAAGGTCAAAAGATTCATCGCATAAATAACAAAGAGCAAAAATTCAATTGAACAATAAATCGTTCCGAAATTTTTATTAATAACCCCAAACAAAAGAAAAATATCAAATCTAACCTCAACTCCAAAAAATTTTCAAAAACAACCCAACCGCCCCATCATTGGGCGGTTCATCCTACCCACCAAACCGCCCAGTGGTTGGGCGGTCCACACGGCCAAGCAAACCGCCCAGACATGGGGCGGTCAGGTTTTTTTTTTTTTTTTTTTTTTTTTTTTAGATTTGAGAGACAATATGAATGAAATTTAATAATAAAAATTCGAATTTTGTTTTTAATATTTGTTAGATTAATTCTTTTGATGTATAAACCGACATTTTTAAAAATACCCAAAGTTAATTAAAGGTTAATAAAAATGTCCAAACCAGCCGGTCTCTTGACTAAATAACTAAAATGCTGAGATATAACACTAAAATATTGATTTTTTTTTTAAATATTTGTCAAATTACTTTTTTGATAGCATATTTATACTAAAATACACTAAATTACTTGAGAATTCCGACATTTTTAAAAATACCCCAAGTTAATTACAGATTAATAAATATGCCCACGGTTCCCGTAAAATATGCAAAATCCGAGATTTTTATTTTTACCCAAAAAAAATAAAAATTAATATATTTAACCAAGTTTTTGAAAAAATTAAATTTTTACCCAAACCGTAAATAATATTTACGGTTTGAATTCGGAATTCAAACCGTAAATATTATTTACGGTTTGAAACTCTTTTTTTTTTTTTTTTTTTTTAGAGAAAAATAGCTAAAATGCTGAAATGAAATATAACACAAAAAAATCGAATTGTTTTTTAAAATATTTGTTAGATGATGCACGAAAAGACCCTAAAAACTCTAATATTGTAAAGAAAGTTCGAAAACTCTATATCCGACGGTCGGATCAGGCTCGAAAGGAAGCTAGCTTGGTTTTTGGGTTCGGGATTTCCTGTCAAAATTTCAGCCCGATCCGACGGACGGATTAAAAGTTACGCTCCTTTTCGTGAAGCATGCGCAGGCCCATATTGCATCATTTTCGATTAAGATTTTCATTTCTATTCTTCAATCTACGTAGCTCAATAAATTACCGTATTTTAGCATAATTCTACATAATTATTGTAATTTCAGCATTTTAGTAAATTTACTGTATTTTAGTATAATTATTGTAATTTACCGTATTTTAGCACAAAATCGGCTCTATTCGTAACGTATTTTCTAACAAAACAATTCGATTTGGACATCAAAAGAATTAATCTAACAAATATAATCTAACAAAAGAATTAATATCAGCATTTTAGTTATTTAGTCAAGGGACCGGCCGGTTTGGACATTTTTATTAATCTTTAATTAACTTTGGGTATTTTTAAAAATGTCGGTTTATACATCAAAAGAATTAATCTAACAAATATTAAAAACAAAATTCGAATTTTTATTATTAAATTTCATTCATATTGTCTCTCAAATCTTAAAAAAAAAAAAAAAAAAAAAAAAAAAAAAAAAAAGCTGACCGCCCCATGTCTGGGCGGTTTGCTTGGCCGTGTGGACCGCCCAACCACTGGGCGGTTTGGTGGGTAGGGTGAACCGCCCAATGATGGGGCGGTTGGGTTATTTTTGAAATTTTTTTGGAGTTGAGGTTAGATTTGATATTTTTCTTTTGTTTGGGGTTATTAATAAAAATTTCGGTAAATCGTTATAGAAAGAGTGCCGACAAATTAGGATAATTTCATTTTTTTTTTAACCGCTACCGGTCAATTGGAATGCTTTAACTAGCAGCAAAATGACAATTTACTCCCAGTTTTTTTTGACAAATAATTAGTGAAAAAATTAATTACGTCATTATTGGTTCCGTCACAACTTGTCGTGAATACATCACGGTTACGTGTGTCAAACATGTGACCTGACTCGCATGTTGTGTGATGTTACATTTGTGTGATATGTCTACTTTCGATTGAAAATAACATGTATGGGCATAGTCAGGAATTTATTCAGAGGTAGGCAAAAAATAATGAAAAGAATACAAATTATGTTGGGAGAGAAAAAAGAGACGGAAGCAGAGTTGAGGTCCGCGCGAATCGAGCTGGGAGACGAGAGGTTAGAGTTAGGACGGACGGAGGCGCACATAGAGAGGAAATTTTGTCTAAAGAGGAAGAAAAAAAAATTGGCGAAAGTGAAGCCCATGCATTTTAAGAAGACCAACAGGAGAAAATCTTAGGTTACTATAAAAACTTTTGTTAGGCTGCTAAATTGAAATATTTAGTGAGGTTCAGTGTAGTAAAATTCGGTTCTATTCAGTGAATATTCCTATTCAGTGTCCGGATCGAATATTGAATCTATGCTTTAAATTTTTTTTAAAACATTCAAAACCCATTAAAAGAGTTCCGGATCCGAATCCATAACCCATTAAATGAGTTCCAGACCCTCCAGGTATGTGTTCTCTTCAAGCGTTCCACTCAGAAGTCTTTTATAACCTCTCTACGTACATCCACTCAGAAGTCTTTTATAACCTCTCTACATGCTGCCTTATTGTATTTAAGTACTGTGGGATTAAATATTTAATAAAAAATCCGCATATATAAATCCGAATAAGAATTTGCATATTCAGCCGCATACCGTATATGCGGTATGCGGTGGCCTTCCGAATACCGCATGAGAACCGAATATTAAAACACTGGTGAGGTTGCAGGGTAGGTAGAATTTAAGTTCTAGGGTACATGTGGGTCTAGACTTGATTTTTAAATTCAGGAATATGTAACTGTCTATTTCTATCTCAAAGTAGTTCCGTTCCTGATAACACATCATGTCTATTTCTAGACTTGGTCACGTTACGTGATCAAGTCTTCCAACATTATTTCATAATTTAATTTATTTTGTAATATCATTTTTATTATTTAGCATCTTTTATTTTTTCAAGTAACTTAAAATTTGAAAAGAATAATTATTTTATGTGACCGGTCCTATCACATTTGATTTTGTCACGTATAGTCACGACGTGATCATTCGTGTGACGTAACTATTTTCTATTATTTTAATAAAATCACGTCGCCGGAAAAAAAATTAATAAAATAACGTGATCAAATTATAATATGTTAATCACGTTATAGCACATCATAATTTTCTTTTGTTATTTCCTTTCCCATCGTTCATACTATTAGAACAAAAATGAAGTTTAATTAAATAACAACCCGTTATAAAAAGACATAATAAAGAAATAGAAATTTCACTTTCAGTTTCTTCCCTACCTTTGGTTAATTGAAAACAATTGACAGACCTAACATATATACTAATGTCTCTAGATTACACCGGAAGTCATAAAAAGAACAAAAATTCCAATTGCGCAATAACTCGTTACACAAAGCACTCCACACAAATGATAATTACACTTCCAATTTTTTAACACCGCTCCTAGTTAATGAAAATCCATTGACTATCCCATCAAGATGCTCAATTATGTTACGTCCCACCACGCCATGTTACATCATATTTTTTTTCTTTCACTTATTATCCCATTAGAACAAAAATAAAGTCCAAATAAATAATGACTCGTTATACAAAGAGCTAATAAAGAAATGGGGCACTTTCAGTTTCTTCATTTAATTGAAAACAATTGACAAATCCCGTAGATCTTCTAATGTCTCTAAATTACACCACTAGTCATTAAAAAGAACAAAAATTCCAATTGCTCAATAACTCGTTACACAAAGACCTCCACACAATTGATAATTACACTTTCAGTTTTTAACACCGCTCCTAGACTCCTAGTTAATTAAATCCATTGACCATCCCCGCAACTTGCTCATTGTTTTGGGTAATGACTTTAACAAAACAGTTTTGGCTTCATGCAGCGCACTTACTATCGAATTAAAACTGCACTGCATATGGTTCGTCCGCTGCATAAAGCCAGAACTGCTCTGTTAAAATCTTTACCCTGGTTTTTTTGGTATACACTGGCTCTAATGTAAAGCTTTCCAGTTTCTCCCTCCTTTTAATAAACACCTCAAATGGAAAGTTAGATTTACGGGCCGTTTGAAAAGATTCGCTCAGTGCCACTGTATTTTCTTTGATTCCTTTCCCACTTTCATTTCCATTTCCCCCGCATTATTTTTGGTCTTTCCCGCCAAATGAGAAGGGGTATAAGCGCCCCCTATATATACCCAGATGAGATGATCTCTCTCTCTATCGCCGCCGCTCTCTAGGGTGATTTGGCGGTTCTCCGACGAGGCAGGTACTTCCGTCCGCTCTCTGCTCTCTGACTAGGTCAGTTGATTTTCTTTTTGGTGTAGATTTCTACTGTTTTTTTTTTTACAATTTCAAGAGGAACGAACTGGAGACAGCAATTTTGATAGCTCTCTTGGGGTTAACGAAATAAAAATAGTGTATTTGCTTCTTCTTTTTTGCATGATTCAATTTTTTTTCTTGCATTGCAAAGTAGAACCAAATCCACATTGATTTAGTAGGTTTTCTGATAAAGAAACCTTAGATAATCTCGAGGTGATCAGTAATTGGATGGCGGTGGATTGATAAAATAAGAAAATGTATCGTATCTAAAATGGTTTCTGCGTTCCTCAGAAAATATGTAATTGGACGGCCGTGGATTCCTCAGTTAGACGTGTGGTTTGATCATTCAATGATTGATAAAAGGCCAAGGATTATCAGATCTGAAACGATTCAATAGTTTACCTCTCCAACAAAGCATGCATAAATCTCAAGGTGATCAGTATTTAGATGCATGTGGTTTGATCTTTCAACAACTGATGAAATAAACTAAGGTTGTTTTAGCCATCTAGTCCAAAGGATTGATGCTATTAATCAGTTTCTAGACTTGTTAACAAAGCACCAATTTGGTTAATTAATTTTTTTGGCTCTTACATTATCTTACATGTGTTATCTTAATGTTTTCTTTTATGAAGTGCTAATAAGTGGTAACTGTCTTGACAGTGTTTGATAGAATGCCTGAGAGAAGTTTGGCATATTATGCAAGTACTGATAAAAAAAAGATCAGCCATGAATTATTTCATTCACTAACTATTTTTAGGGGCTTGCAGCCTTGGGTTGTATCTTGTATGGTTGATCTACAACATTCATATGTTGCATGATGATTTCTTTTGTTGTTGGGTTTGCTTTACTTTTTCTTGCAAAATAGAGGCCTCTTACCAATGTTTATTATTTGAAAATATGCAGATCGATACAATATGGCAAGGAATTCTGGCTCTTCAGTCTCAACTAGTAATTTACTCTCTTCTCATAAATTAATATTATAAATCATTATCAATTCTCTAGTATTAAATCTTGGTATTTTTGTTGAACTGAGTGAAAAACATGTGCTTTCTGCAGTTACACGGAGTCACAATGGAAAGGCATCTAAAAATGGAGAAATTGCTGAAAATGGTAAAACCAAGCTGCCAGAAAATGAAGAACATTTGAAAAACAAGACTGGTACGTATTTCTTTGTTACAGCAATTGGTGGATACAAACTGTTTAACTGAGTTTTTATAGGCTAAATTGCAGTTATGAGTACCATGCCCTTTGAACATTGGGTCATGTCTAGGAAAAGGGTACCAAATTTGAATACCAATTTATTTGCTACAGGCTGGTCCAAATCAATCAATCAAATAATTAATGAATTAATTAATCTGTTTGTTTGTTTATTTATATATTTATATATACATATTTCTTTGGTTATTATATTGCCTAATTAAGGCTATTTAGAGCTTAGCTGGTGCTTGCAAACCATTTAAACTACATAATTCTTGAAATCCAATTCTGTTACAATTCCACACAATGTACCTGTCTGGTGATACCAGTAACAGCAGGGTAACCAAAGATATCATATTTCTTTGTACCTTTCAAAGTTTTCATCTACTTCGCTATTTCCATCTCTGTACCTTTCTTTGTAAGTTACATCTTCATCTCAGGTCCGAAGCGGGCCAGAGGAAAGGCATCCAAAGCTTCAGAAAAAACTACTGCAAATGGGGGTGAAGCTGTAAATTCACCATCTGAAAATGGCGAAGAGCTGCTTATTTCCAAACGGCCACGAAGGGCCGCTGCATGCACCACTTTCAAGGAAAAATCACTAAAAATCTCTGAAAAGGACTGCCTTCTGATCCCCAAGGAAAAGAACCAGGTAGTAGATGAAGAAGTAGTGGCAGTTGAACTAACAAAACTCGGCCCGGAGGACTCCCGGCCATACCGAAAAATTATCGACTTTATACTGCACGACTCTGAGGGGAACCCCCAGCCGTTTGAGATGTCAGAAATAGGTGAACTTTTCATAACCGCTTTGGTGATGCCGATGGATGATAACCTAATGAAGGAGAAAGAAAGAGGCGTGAGGTGTGAAGGGTTTGGCCGAATTGAGTCGTGGGCCATTGCAGGGTACGATGAGGGGTTCCCTATCATTTGGGTCTCCACTGAGATTGCTGAGTATGAATGCCTAAAACCTGCTGGGACCTACAAAAAGCATTATGACATATTTTATGAAAAGGCCCGGATTTGCATTGAAGTTTACAGAAAGTTATCTAAAAGTGCAGGGGGGAATCCTGATCTGGGTCTAGAGGAGTTGCTTGCTGGGGTAGTTAGGTCAATTGACTCGACTAGTAAAGATTTTATTGTCTCTCTAGGTGAATTTATCTACAACCAATTAAATGGTCTTGAAGATGTGAGATATGTTGATTTACCAGCTCTGGTTTCCCTAAGAGATGAATGTACGAGTCGAAATGGAGTTGGCAGATACCCCCAAAGTGTCCCCAATGGGAGCATAAAAATTAATGAGGGGGTGGGAAGTGAGGTTAACGATGAAGATGAAGATGAAAAGTTAGCGAGGCTTTTGCAAGAGGAGGAAGAATGGAAGCTGATGAAGCAGCAAAAAAAGCGATGCAAAACTTCTTCCCCTAGGAATGTTTACATCAAAATCAGTGAAGATGAAATTGCAAACGATTACCCACTACCTGCTTTTTACAAGCCCATCACTGATGAAATGGATGAGTATATCTTTGACAGTGATGATATCTTCTATGCTCAGGATCTGCCTAGGAGAGTGCTAAACAACTGGGCACTATACAACTCTGACTCGAGGTTAATTTCTCTGGAGCTCGTGCCTATGACACCTGGCACAGAAAATGATGTGATGGTATTTGGGTCAGGATTCATGAAGGAAGATGATGGAAGCGGGTTCTGTTTGGAGGCTGAAGTGGGCCAGGGTTCAGGGAGTGGGTCAGGTGGATCAGATTCTGACGGTGTTGCAATATACTTGAGTGCGATTAAAGAATGGATGATTGAGTTTGGCTCTTCTATGGTCTTTATCTCTGTGCGAACTGACGTAGCATGGTAAGAGAATATGAAACCTCTTTATGCATATGTATGGTATAATATCTACTGCTTTGGGGAATTAGAATTGCTAGGAAGTGTGGGCTTCTTTTGTTTAGCTAAACAGACTTTAATTCTTCTAGTCCTATACTACGGGTTGTTTTTTGCTAATCGTAATTAAAACAATGCCACTTATGCCCTAATAATTGGCCTGATTGACACAGTATAAAAAAGGACAACAAAAACACAAGAAAATTGAAAGAAACTTATTACAAGTAGATGTAACATATCTTGAGTTTTCGCACTTTTCTAATTTCAGGTACCGACTTGGCAAACCAACCAAACAATATTCTCCCTGGTATGAGCCCATATTGAAAACAGCAAACCTTGCGATTGGCATCATAACCCTACTAAAAGAACAGAGTCGCGCCTCTAAGCTCTCCTTCCCTGACATAATAAAAAAGGTCTCAGAATTCAACAAGGAGCATCCAGCTTACATCTCAACAAATCAAGCCCTTGTCGAGCGATATATTGTGGTTCATGGACAGATTATACTTCAACAATTTGCTGAATACCCAGATGACACAATTCGCAAGTGTGCTTTTGTTACTGGACTTGCAGAGAAAATGGAACAGAGAAGACATATTAAACTTCAGATGAAGAAAAAGGTGGCTTCAGTGCAAAAAGGGGAGAATTTGAACCCTAGTGCCAGTATGGGTGCTATTGCTTCTAAAAGGAAAGTTATGCGGGCAACAACAACCCGGCTCGTTAACCGGATTTGGGCCGACTACTACTACACTGATTTCCCAGAGGATAAGAAGGAATCGACGGAGGCGATTGAAGAGGAAAATGAAAATGAAAATGAAGAGGACAATGAAGAAGAGAATGAAGACGACAATGAAAATGAAAACAAGGACTTGATTCCTGATGATGAGGAATTAGATTCTAAATCGGTACAGTCAAGTAAGTTGAAATCTGGTTCATTAGAAGATATTGAGTGGGTCAACCAGAAATCTGTTAAAACAGTATCTGGCAAAACATTATACCAAAAGGCAATAGTAAGACAAATGGAAGTGACAGTTGGAGGGGTGGTTATAGTTGAAGACGGGCCTATATGTTATATAGAATACATGTATGAGAAAGAAAGTGGCACCAAAATGGCACATGGAAGAGTGATGCAAAAAGGCATAGATACTGTACTCGGAAATACAGCAAATGAAAGAGAGGTTTTCTTAACCAATAAATGCCTTGATTTTGAACTGGGAGAAGTAAATGAAGTTGTAGTTGTGAGTATTCGGTCTTTACCATGGGGCCATGTGCACAGAAAGGATAATATAGATTTTGACAAACTTGATAGAGCAAAGGCTGAGGAGAGAAAGAAAAAGGGCTTGCCAACTGAGTATTACTGCAAGAGTTTATACTGTCCCAAAAAAGGCGGGTTCTTTTCTCTTCCATCGAATAAATTGGGTCTTGGTAATGGTGCCTGTAATTCTTGTGAGGATAGAGAAAGCGAGTATGAAAACAGTGAATTTAAGGTTATGCCGGAGAATGGGTTTTTGTTCAACAAGGTAGCGTATAAGGTGCATGATTTTGTGTATGTATTGCCTCAGTTTTTCGAGGAAGATGAAGGGGATCGAGGTACATACAAGGGTGGGAGAAATGTGGGGTTGATGCCTTTTGTAGTATGCCATCTACTAGAGGTGCTGGTACCAAGTGGTAATAAATCTACACCAACATCTACTAAGTTGAAAGCAAGACGGTTTTATAGGCCTGATGATATCTCTTCGGAGAAAGCATATTATTCAGATGTGAGAGAAGTGAGTCTCTCTCTCTCTCAGATTTATATTTATTATGAGTACCAATGTTATATCAGTTGGTAGAGTTTTTATTGTATGAAGTTTTTCAGTATGGTAATTCTACAGTACCCAAAGGGTTTAATTCTGCCAGTATGGTATCCAGACAATGATAAGATTATAATCAATTTGATATTAGTAAGATTGACTACTAATCAAACTTTGTTTATTTCTTGATTCAGGTATATTACAGTGAAGAAATTGTCACTGTACCAGTCGAGATGATAAATGGGAAATGTGAAGTCAGAAAGAAGAATGATCTTCCAAACTCTGACCTTCCTGTGATTACAGATCACATTTTCTTTTGTGAACATTTGTACGATCCCACCAATGGATCTCTCAAACAGGTACTACTATTTTTTCCTTTTTTTCAAAAAAAGTAAATTGTACCCAGGATAAGGAAGCAGTACCCATATATTACCAATTTTCTTGGTTTTTGTGTTTGGACATTCTATGAGAGAATGTTTTCTAACTTGAATGAAAATTTAATTTGTGAAAACAGCTGCCTCCAAGTGTAAGATTAGGGTCCCTTACAAAAAAGGCTGGCAACACAGTATCCAGAAAGAATAAGGGAAAGGCAATTTGTAATGGAGATGACAGCAATTCTTACGAACGGAGAGAAGAGGCACAAGAGAACCGTTTAGCCACACTGGATATTTTTGCTGGCTGCGGGGGTTTGTCTGAAGGATTGCAACAATCCGGTACTTGATCTTTCTTTCTTTTCTTTTCTAAGTATTCAATCCATGGCTGAATATACAATTTCTGTATTAATGGGGTTTAATTTCTGGTTAGGAGTGACGCTTACAAAATGGGCAATCGAATATGAACAGCCAGCTGGCGAAGCTTTTTGTGAGAACCATCCTGAAGGGCATATGTTTATAGATAATTGCAATGTGATCTTGAGGTTGAATCTCCTCTCTCTCTCACTCTCACACACACTCACTCACTCACACAAGAAAAATGCACTATTGAACCCAAGCAGTTGCAATTTAATTTGTACATTGCAAACCTCTAAATGACACAGAACCTGTAGAATATATAGTGGAGATGTACATTAATTAACTTTACTAGTGAAATTGTGGAAGTTCCTCTTTTCCTACTTTTTTACCAAATTTCTCGAGCCACTCTAGCTGGTCTTTAGATAAATCGGGAAGAATTTGGGTATATTATTGCAAAAGTCTTCAGTGTTGAGATTTGACATTATAAAATCTCAAGTACCAATTAAGCATTTTGAATTCTTACCTTATACCAACTAACATTAAAAGTTTCAATATTAATGGAGGGCTATTATGGGAAAATGTGGGGATGTTGATGAATGCATCTCAACTACTGAGGCTGATGAGCTTGCTGCCAAGTTTGATGAAGAGAAGATTAAGAACCTTCCCATACCAGGAGAAGTTGAATTCATCAATGGTGGTCCCCCATGCCAGGTATTAGCTTTTATTTTTTCTTTTGTTGGAAACACGCCTCAGTACTGAGTATTCCACATGTTATGGCTTATTAAGTCTGGTCCAACAATTAACCCTCAATTATGCAAAAAAAAAAGGGTACAAAATAAGTGTGAGAAGGGAGTAAATGGGACCTGCGGAACCTGACAAGGATGGGTGTGGTATCATTTGGTATGTACTAGTAACAAACCAGCACTATTTCAACGGATGCTATATCAATAGCTTTTTTACTCTTTTAACCAACATGCTTGCTCTAACTCATATAGTCCGTGGGTACATTATTCAGGGATTTTCAGGAATGAACAGATTTAACACAAGCACATGGAGCAAGGTGCAATGTGAGATGATATTGGCCTTTTTGTCTTTTGCCGATTACTTTCGACCAAAATATTTCCTCTTGGAGAACGTCAGAAATTTTGTTTCCTTCAACAAGGGGCAGACCTTTCGCCTAACTCTTGCCTCTCTCCTTGAGATGGGATATCAGGTACATTTTTTCATATCACATAGTTTCTTTCTAACATACCAATTTGTACTGTATACAGATGGCAAACTAGGTCTTGTATAATTGTGCCAGTTTTCTGGCTCAGGCTGTATGGAACTCGATTTATACCTGTAGTGGGCATCTTTATCAGTAGGGGTGCATGTACCTGGCTTGAATAATAGGTTTCTTTGGCATCACTTCAATTTGAAACACCTAATTTGCATGAGACACAATACAGAAAGAAAAATGGAAAACCCATGGCGTGAGAGAATCTTAATGTACTAACCATGATAAATAGAGATCCCAGAACGCGTGCACATTCAGTCAACTATTGAAAAACCATCAGATAAAGTCTAATTCTATTACTAATTATCCATTCTCCCATTTAGGTGCGATTTGGGATACTGGAAGCAGGGGCCTTTGGGGTAGCTCAGTCAAGGAAGCGTGCCTTCATTTGGGCAGCGGCTCCTGAGGAAATCCTACCTGAATGGCCTGAACCGATGCACGTTTTTGCGAGCCCTGAGTTGAAAATCTCCTTGCCTGATGGTAAGTATTATGCAGCTGTTCGCAGCACTGCTGGTGGGGCCCCTTTCCGGTCAATTACCGTAAGGGATACTATTGGAGACCTGCCCGAAGTTGAAAATGGAGCCAACAAAGTCACCATGGATGTAATTTTTTCTACCCTGTTCTAAATTTTGTTTTCATTCTTTTGACTGTGTGTGTGTGTATGTGTGCGTGCATGTTTTGTTTTTGGCAAGACACCTAACATAATTGTCAGAACTAATAAACCTCAACTTTTCCTGAGAATTAGAAATAAACAAAATGATATGATCTAAAAGATCTACTTCATCACAGTTCAATTCTGTTCCTTTTTTTTATGTAGTATAAAAGTGATCCCGTTTCCTGGTTCCAAAAGAAAATAAGAGGGAACATGATAGCCTTAAATGACCATATTTCGAAGGAGATGAATGAACTAAATCTCATCCGGTGCAAACACATCCCCAAGCGTCCCGGTGCTGATTGGCATGATCTACCTGATGAGAAGGTTCTCTCTCTCTACCTTATCTACTTTTCATTGTTTGGATCAACCCTCTCACTTTTGATGTTAATTTTTACTCCCAATTGAAGAGAATTTGTTAATCTTGTTATTCAAAAAAGCTAGTACCAACATTCAGCAGTCCTGGTTTGGTACTGAGTTCTCTTAGGGTTATAAGCATTCATGAAAAATATTTTTCACCTTGATTAGGTCTCCCCCCGCCTTTTAATTTTTAGTACATGTGAAGAAAAAGAAATAGAAGGAAAGAAAATAAAGGACAAAATCTTTGAGTGGGTTGTTACTTGTGCATTTGGAATCTGGTCTGGTATTTATTGTAGCAAAAAATAGGAAGATGTCAGCCCTTTCACTAGAAACACGGTACTAAAAATAAAAAAAAGGTAGTAATAGTATCCCTTACTTTTTGTGGGAATGCAGGTGAAGTTGTCAACAGGTCAGATGGTTGACCTGATACCATGGTGCTTGCCGAACACTGCAAAGCGTCATAATCAATGGAAGGGTCTCTTCGGGCGGCTTGACTGGGAGGGTAACTTCCCGACCTCCATAACTGACCCCCAGCCCATGGGCAAGGTCGGGATGTGCTTCCATCCTGACCAAGACCGCATTCTCTCTGTCCGTGAATGCGCCCGCTCTCAGGTTACTTTGACCCCATTTTATGTTCTTTTTCTTTCATGGCCATGACAGATGATATAACTTGTTACAAATCCACTTGTGGGCTTTGGGTTTAGAAATATTTAATAAATTAAGAGTGAGGCTATGGTAATATGCATGTTACACAATGGTTCACGCTATGGACTCATATCTCCATTTTTAAAGTTTAAATAGTCAATCTGAGCCATTCAACATGATCTTCACATGAAAATGTATTTGTAGACCAAATTTTACATTTTTAAGAATTCTTTTACTATTTTTTTGGATAAATTTCACTAGAGGTCACTAAACTTTGTCATTTGTCACAAATTGGTTACTCAAGTTTTATTTGCCGCATTTTAGTCACTCAACTTTGTCATTTGTCCTAATCAAGTCACTCTATACTTTTCCGTCCAAAATTTTAACGGAATATTCTCATTCCGTCCAAAATACTAACATAATGAATATATTCTGTCCAAAATACTAACGGAATGAACATATTCCGTTAGCATTTTGGACAAAAAAGTATAGAGTGACTTGATTGGGACAAATGACAAAGTTGAGTGACCAATTCGTGACAAATGAGAAAGTTTAGTGACCTCTAGTGAAATTTACCCTGTTTTTTTAGATTGGTAGAAAATCACTTGATTTGAAAATTACGGATCATCCAAAAGCTGTGATTTTCTACCTATCTAAAAAGATGGTAAAAGGATTCTAAAAATGTAAAATTTGGTTTCCAAGTACATTTTCATTTGAATATCATGTTTAACGGTTCGGATCGACTGTTTAGACTTTAAAAACGGAGATACGAGTCCATAGCACGGTTGATCCGTAATATGCATATTACCGCCTCACTCATAAATTAATATTGTTTTTTTTTTCTTTTTGGGGGGTTCAGGGAGGGGGGATGTAGATATTGTTATCAAACCTTTAATAAATCACATTTTTCCAAAATAATTTTAAAACAAGTAAAGATTGCCTATTCTGGAAAAAGAATTTGTATTCTAGAAATATTTAGTTGACACTTTTTGAATAAAAAAATATTGGTGCCTGGGAGTAGATTGGTAGCATGTAAAGTGGGTACCTTTCAAGTATTGGTTCCTTGGGCACAGTAATGATGACCACATGTCGCATTGTCATGGTTGTTTGTAACTCCATGTTTGCTTCTAGAAGGAGAATATTAGATAATAATTATCATTAACTATAACAAAAAATTCAATTAGGGAAGTTTGCAGTTTAGTTTACTCTGGAAAAAATAAGGTCCACCTGAATATTCTGTGAATATTCTGTGAAAAAATTCAATTAGGGAAGTTCGCAGTTTAGTTTACTCTGGAAAAAATAAGGTCCACCTGAACATTCTTTACTGGTTAAATTTATGCTTTTATGTAAAAGGATAAGCATTGAAAAATTCAAAGGTCCCAGATTATGTTATTTACTTATTTGCAACAACCAAAACATGCATCGACTAATTGATAAAAAATAAAAATAAAAATTGTTCAGAAATTATAAGAAATATCCAATTCATGGTAAATAGGAAAATTGTAATCATCAATTACTTCCATATTGCTAATTTAATTCAATAACCGCTATTGTATGATATGATTAACAAACTAGACTCTACAATGAAATTGCAGGGTTTCCCAGACAGCTACAAGTTTTCAGGCAATATTCAAAGCAAGCACAGGCAGATTGGAAATGCTGTGCCACCGCCTCTTGCCTATGCTCTTGGCAGGAAGCTAAAGGAAGTTCGCCCTAAAAATTAGGAGTATCGCAAAAAGAAATGGCGGTTGTCAGAGTGCCGCATATGTAAAAACATTGCAAATTAGATCTTCCCGAGCTGTACTTCTTTCTTTCTTTTTATTATACTTGTTGCAGTGTCAAACATCTTTTAACATCTCTGCGGCTGGTTCGTGGTATGATGATGCTGTATTTCTCCAGCTGTATTAAGAAACATGGTTGCTTTTCTCATTTACTCAATCTGTGCGTTAAATCAATGAGCCTTGTGTTGTGTACTTCACACTTTGCATCTCTAGCATATAAAGAGGCATTTGTGCTTATGGCCTTATGTGTGAAGTTCCTGTGTACTACAACTTTTAATCAGTCTACAAATGACTGTTGGAAAAGTCTACTTGGAAGTTTTAACTTGGCTAAGGAGCAAATCAGGTAAATCCCATGAAATGCCTTTGCACATCCTTACAATTGATAAGGTATTATATTTTTTTGGATAATACTTTCATGCTAAACCTATTTATCATTAATTAATTTACTGCTTTTTCATTATGTAGTTATCTTGAGAGGCAGAGATAGAAACCCAACAAATACTTTAAAGCAAATGCTGAAGCAAAAAACCCACACATAAAGAATTTGGATCCCCCCTAAAGTAACTCAAATTTTGAGTTTGGATCCGGACCATTTGATCTGCTCTGGCATGAATATTAAAGGGGTCCCGTGCCTTCTGCAATAGTGCAATGTAAACAAAGGTAAACCAGTTGCAGACCAAACCTAAAACTCAGTTCTCGTCTTTTCATTTTCCCAGAACTGTACTCAACAACAACCCTTCTGGCCTTCTATACATTTTCTTATTGTCGCATACATACTTTGGTTGGTAGCCACTAAATCAATCTTTATTTAGTACCAATTTTGGTCCATCTTGCACTGCCCCCACACCAGCTAATTCCAACTTGTGAGTTTCTGTGTTCTTTTGTCGCTCGTGGATTAGTTGAAGCCCATTTTGAGATTTGGAAGTCTATGTAAATAAAGCGTAACAAAAGCAAGATTAAGTTGATTAATACAAGGAACCTAGGACGTCAATAATCTAGCAAAAACTAAGTTATAATTCGCAATTCGAATTAATCGATTTCGATTCAATTCATGATTCCCAATATACATTTCAAGTTGGTGGATCCAACCCTGAAATATTCTTACATGTCTATTTACGGAACTTCTCAAAACCATTTGCCAGTCGACTCAACACTAGTTTAAAATAAATAGACTAGTTAAGCAAATTCTAACAATCCTCAATTCTGTACTGAATAGTTCAGCATACCTTACCAATTCAAGAATTGATTCAATTGTAGTTCATTCCACAAGTAGTTCTAGTTCATTTCAAGAATAGTTTGGTGTATCTTAACAATATGTTTACTATATGTAGTAATTCGTAAATACTTGTTTATTTCCTAATTCAAACCTTAACTTTGGCTTTGCTTTGCACTATTGGGAATGCATTCCTTTTTTGAGCAACTCTTAGAATAAGAATTATCATACCCAAAATAGCTGCAAAACTTATTGGAAACCTGATGAAGTTTCCAACAAAAAAATAAAATAAAATGAACAATTTGAATCTTAGCTCTGATGATGATGTAGGAAAGCACATCAACAAATAGAAATAGAAAGATATAACAAAACAAAAGCAAGCTTAAATATAAATACAAAATTCAATAGACTCTAATTGTCAAATTTCTCTGATTTCAAACACCACTGATTGGCAGTTTAGTACCCTTTACTGACAATACACCAAAAGATCACCACATGTTCCATCAATTGCAATGTAACAACACCTTAATTCACAAAAAATAAAAGATCTCAATTTACTACCACTTTTCTTACCCAAAAAAACCCTGCAATGCTTTCTACTTACAAGAATCCATCTGTTTTTTCAACTACCATCAAAGCAGCATTTGAAATTTCCTAGTTATATCTGATTACCAAAATGCAAGATAAGCAAACAAACACCCAACATCCAAATCCCAATCTAACCCCTCAAAATTTGACGAAAATTTCTCAAATCGACACTTATGGAAAACCATGACCGCTCACAACTGAGTACAACCCACCTTGTGCTGACTCCCTTTCGTCCAGGTACACATCATCATGAACTCTAAGCGAAGCATGTACACCAATAATCAGAGCACTGATCACGAGGCAAACCAGCACATTCAATCCAACACTCGTGAAAACAAGACCCAAAATAGTGATAAAAAATAAAAACCCTAGTACAATCCGATCATCAATTTCTCTCCCAAGAACCACAATAGGGATTCTCATTTCCAAAATAAAGGAAGAGCCAGAGAGTGAATATCAGTAGAAACACGATCATAGAAATCGGGTGGTAGATCAAACCTACAAACAGGATAATCAGGGTTATCAACGCGTAGTTGGATCGGAAGTGAGCTAGGTTGCGTCGGGCCCGAACCTTGGCATCGACATAGCTATACGGACGGGAGAAGGTGGTGAGATCTACCAGCTCGCGCCATGGCCGGAGAGTGGAAGCGAAGGCGCTGGTTTGTGCCCTTGCGCGGGAGAAGAAAGTACTGGAAGGGGCACTGGAGGTGGGGAGATCGTCGGAGGTGGGGATTGTCCCGTAGCGCGTCATCGGAGAAACCCTAACCCCGATAGGAGAAATGGATTAGAGGGAGAGAATCAGAGATGGATCTGAGAAAGGCGCGGGGGTTTGTGCAGCGTGAATTCATATCCTCTGCATTAATGCACCATTTGATTTTGAATCCGATCCGTTCGTATACTAGCACGTATCTTAAAGGGCCCCGTGCATTACAGGCATGGGCCGGATTGGCCCGAATTCTGATCGGACAGCCCGGAGATAAAATCAAACGGCGCGTTAATGCAGAGGATGCAGAGCCGGGGCGGGCTGCCGGGCTGTGTGGGGAATTGAAATCACGGATGTATTGGTTCGATTATTTTACATTTTTTTTTTTTAGTGTTGTCATGGGCATACGAATGAGCACGTACTAAGGAGTGAGGATTGCGGTTGATAATCGACTACAATTATTCGTCATCTCCTATAAATGTGTGAATTCATATCACCTAAGTTAACAGTCGGTTTAGATCCGGACCGTCCGATCATAAATCACACAAATATTAAAGAAACTCCGAACCAGGGGGCGGATCTACATGGGCCAGGGATTGCTTCCCTGAATTTTAAAATTAAGTGGAAAAAATAGGCCTAGTTCTTTGTTTGTCCCCCGCCCCCGATCCAACAAGTTCAAATTTTCTTTAACTTCAGCACATTACCGATTTTTTTTATCAAACGGGTCTAGTTCTCCAGCCGCTGCAATTCTCCTGGAAGCGCTCCATATTAACAAAAAGAAGATAATTTCAAATGGGCCAAGCCCATGAAGAGAAAATTAAGAAATTCGTCTGATTCTCGTAGCTCTCTGAATAAAAAAGACTTCATTTTAAAATAGGACTTTATTTTAAAATAGGACTTTATTTTGTCTTACAAAACTTTGAATCATTTTCTAAGGGCTCGATTCAAAATTTGATAATTTGCCAAGCTATAAGTTTATGATTAGGGCTAGAAATTTTGAGCAAGATTTTAGAAACTATCTGTTCAGCAGTCTTCCTTTAGCCTTCTTTATTTCTTAACCCTCTTTAATCTCTTCCAACGAGATCTCCTTAGCACAGATTAAAGAGGCTCCTTTGTGAATTAGCTTAATCCTTTCACCCCAGCCTTGAGAAATGAGTCTTTTTAAAGGCTCTTTAGAGCAGTTTTGGACCTTTTTTAGACGCTTTTATCGACGTCCTTAAGGAGCAGCTCCGTGTTTATTATTTTTTAATGCTCTTCTTCTTACTTGTCTACATAAAATTTAAGATTAAAAAAAAAAAAAATTCTCCTCTCCAACCTAGATTGATGGTCATCAAGCCAGTAACTCACGAATCTAACATCTTATAAATTTTGGGATCGCAAATGCTCTCTCATTTGACATCCATTTTGATAGGTTTTTCCTCGTTTCTTTTCTCTCTCATTTCTCCAAGTGATTTTTTTTTTTTGGCAGTTTCTTAATTTTGTCCAATTTTCTGCTTTTTAACTATATTCTCTAAAAACAAGTCATCTCCCTTGCCGAAAACTAATTCCTTAATTAGTAAGGATTAAATATTTAATCTTTCGACTATTAAGGAGGATTGCCGAACAAACCCTCAATAATTAAACGGGATAAAAACGGGCCAATAAATTATGATGCTAGAATTTTTGATAAAATGTAATATCATAGTTTTACAAAGTTCAAATTATAAATAACACACTTCTATAATTCATAATATAATACAATATCAATTTTGGATTTTTAACATTACAAAATCTAACCTGTACAATGCAGTAAACTAATACGTGAATACTAAAGGTTCCCATTTTCAGAGCAAAATATTATTTAATTTAGTTGATACTGCATTTTTCAAAGAAGACTGAAACTGCATAGTTTAAAACCACAAACACCAGAGTTCGTAATCAAAATCTTTATATCTGTTTTTTTTCAGAGAATTTTAACATCAGACATCCCAAAAAAACTGTTTAATTAGTTTAATAGTCGTTTATCATGATCTTAAACCTTAATTTTGGTGCATTTTATTTTTCAATTGTATGAATTATTTTCGGCCACATGACTAAATTACTATTAATACACGACTATTAAATAACTATTAGAGCATCTTCATTCCAGCAAATGTTTAGCAATTAATTTGTTCCACGTCACTAAATTTAGCAATTAAAGACATTCATAATTTTTAAAGCACTCCATCCCAGAAATTTAATTAGAATTGCAATTAATGCTACGTTAGCTAAAAAAATAAAAATTGAGCGGTACAGATACATAGAGAGAATTTTAACCAATCAAATAAAAAAGAAAACGTTTTCTTTTAAAGCAAATTTGCTAATTTAAAAATTCTGATACATCCCAACAATTATATTAGCAATTGACACATCAGATTAGCAATTTAATAACAATTACCATTGGAGATGCTCTTAGTACACAACTATACGAACAATGTCTTAAAATGTGACCAAATAGATTGCAGTACAAGACCGTATGTATAAAGAGAATAGTTAAAATGTCTTCATTTTTTATGTCTCTATCATATCTCAACTTTCTAATTACTCTAATAACAAAAAAAAATTAAAATTCAAAATAAAACCGTTAAATTATTTTCTCTACATGCACATAAAAAATTATCACTTTTTTATTTAGGTTTTATATGACACAATAAGTTGAAAATCTAAGTGCAGAACTTATCCACGTCGGTGTATTTTGTAAGCTCGTGATACTAATAAAATAAAATCGAAATGTCATTATATTTTACATATGCATAGAGAAAATGATATAGATCATATTTAACGGTTTTATTTTAACATTTAAGTTTTAAATTTTAATTTATTGTGATATTAAACAAAAATAATAAATTGAGTACAAAAAATAAAGACATTTGAACCCTCGTCATTGAAAATCATATTTTAAAAAAGAGGAGGGTTCTAATATCTCATGTCTTTCATACCTCGTATTTTATATCTTTATTTTTAAAGTCTAAACTATTGATCTGAACCGCTGAACATGATATCCATACTAAAATATGTTTGGGGATGAAAATTTATAATTTTTAAATTTTTTTTACTATTTTTTAAGATAGGTACAAAATCACAGTTTTTGAACGGTCCATAAACAGTGATTTTGTACCTATTTTAAAAAAAATAGTAAAATAGTTCCAAAAATTATAAAATTTTATTCTCAAGCATATTTTAGTATGGATATTTTGCCAAGCAGTTCGGATCGATAGTTTGAACTTTAAAAATAAAGATATAAAATATAAAGTATGATGATGTATGAAAGGCATGAGGTATTGGAACCTTCATCTCCGGAATAAAATATGCGAAGAAAAATAACAGACTCAACAATTCAACATGCTACCTTCATTTTATTTTCTGATTTTATTCAATATACATTACAAAAGCCTTACCTTATAAAATGCGCACGCCTTTACAATTTATGATGTACAGTCATTGGGAAACCTTTTTTGGTCAACGCAATTGCCAACTCATATCATATGTATTATGTATCCATACTATTTAGATATAATTGATCCGTGCATTGACTTATTCGCATGCGCTGCATGAATTAAACTCCAACGGTATATAAATAATTGGTACCGTTTTTTTTTTAAGATAAACCAGTAGGTAGGTACATTATTAGTAGAATAAAAAATCGAAAACAGAATATTGCCTGCTCTATCTGCCAGGTGTTTTTTAGTTACTCGCGCGTTGTATATTCTGGCAAAATATTAATTAGAATTGTGACTGTATATGTATAAAGTATGTAGTCATGCTTCAGAGATGCTTCATTTAATTTATCAGCTAGGATTCTTAGGGCATGCATGCTTTCAAAATTTTAAATTTGGTGAATAAGAGAAAAAGAAACATATTTTTTAATTTTTAGAAATGAGTGAGGCTATGGTGCTATGCATAGCACGGATGACTAGTGTACTACGGCTCAATATGGTACTTTTTAAAATTCTAACGGTCGATCCGAACCGTTCAATATGATAACCATATGAATATGTACTTGCAAACTAAATTTTATATTTTTTCGAATTTTTTTACTATTTTTTTAGATAGGTAGAATTTTGATGGTCCAGAATTTTCAAAAAACACTGATTTTTCTACCTATCTAAAAAAATAGTAAAAAAATTCGAAAAAATATAAAATTTAGTTTGCAAGTACATATTATATGGATATCACATTGAACGATTCGGATCGACCGTTAGAATTTTAAAAAGTACCATATTAAGCCGTAGTACACTAGCCATTGGTGCTATGCATAGCACCATAGCCTCACTCTTTAGAAATTATATAAAAGTAGTATAGAGTATTAGATGAATTGTGGTGAAGTTTTGATGTAACAGAAGGTAAATGATTCACTGCAATCCATCTAATACCTTATATTATTTTTAATTAATTTTTAAAAATAAAATTTCTCAAAAAGAAAAGGTGAAGAAAAATAATATCAATTTTGTTTCCAAACTTTAATTTTAGAAGGTAAATGAGAATAAATAAAACAGAATGGACTAATGGAGAGAGCAAATTTAAAGATTAAATAAATTTATTTATTTAAATTATGTCTTCTTAAATTATATCTAGTAAATTTTTTTTTCCATTTTTCTCATTTTCTTTTCCTATTTTTCGAAACTTGACAGTAGATGCTTATCAGTCAGATTCGTTACCTGCCCGTTTTTCAGTGAATGACTGCACGGTTGGATGCATGGATGAGGTTACAAAATATCCGGACAAGATGGAAAACAAATCATGTGAAGTGTGAACCCCAGCAATCTAGAAAGAAATATATAGGGACCCGTGCCACCTAAAGAAATAAGGTCAACGCAGCAACGGATCAGTGGTCCCACTTACAGTGACAGCGATTTAAACTCTTCTGTAGTACTAATAATTGCACAGTGTTACAATTGTAATAAACTCAATATTAAATTGTGAAAAAATGGAGACTGTTTAATCGACTTAAACAAAATAATGAAGATCGGTTCTGTATTTTTATATATGGAGGAAAGCTGGTACTTGCTTAAGTTTATTAAGATATTAGTTGGTGAGTTTATTTATAAAATAAATCGGATTAATTTCAATTGACGAATTCAGCTACTTCAAAAGTAATACATTTATATTTCAAATCGTTAATTTTTATAATTTATTTAATACACAGTCAAGTAATAAAATTAACAAATCAACGCATTTACTTGTAAACGTATTGTAAACGTATTACTTATGATGTAAGTTGGTTTTAATACTTTTGAATTCATAGTAAATTCGATAAATTTTGAGTTACTCACCGACTACTTTGATGAGTTTAAGTGTGTACTAGCTTTAAGTCAAGAGAAAGACCTAGTTGTTATTTATAATAATTTGGTACGTAATATTTACTTTTTAACTATTTTAAATAAACATTTAACTTAAATTATCAATTTTATAAAAAAATACTTATTTTATTTTCTGTTGAGAAATATAAGGTGTTCATTTTTGAAACACTAGTAGTGCTAAAATAATCACAGAATTTACAATTTTAAGTAAGCAATGGTATCAAAAGATTAATGCAAATATATTTTTTTTAAGTTAACAAGAAAAAAAAAAAACATGCTCATTATAATTTACTTTCCAACTACTTACTATCGCACTGAAATGTATAAGCAGTTTATATTTGCGATATTTTGCAAATATCTTTTTTTCAGTTGGTATGAGTTGATATGATTTTATATTTATATTTATATTTATTTTATTTTTTCGACTTAAAATGTAAGATCTTGCTTCTTCTTTTTTTGTCTAGATTTTCAGATTTAAAATGCGCGTGCTAGATACAAATTCAATGATATTAATAAAATGGTAATGTCTGATTGTTTTTTCTGATTGGCTAATTTAGAGTAAAAAAATAATAGTTTTTGTGATTTCGGTTCAGTATAATAGAAGTTTGTATCCTCTAAAATTTATTTAAAATGTGCCATATTCAATTTAAAACCTATATTCAATTTGAAACCTATCTGTAATGCACAAGACAGTATTAATTGGAAATGGATTTCTTTGATATTCGTGCTTTAAAATTTTGAACGGTTCAGATTTTTCAAAAAATAACTCAAACCTTGAGATATCTCAAAGATGAGAATTTGGATAACAGAGAATAAGAAAGCCAGAGAAATAACAGAGATGCAGTATCTGGCGCATGTTTACCTTACTCTGTCTAGTGTACCAGCTCTAGAGAGAGAGAGAGACTCCAATGCGCATCTGAGACTTGGAAAGTTTGAAAGCGGAGCGAAAATAAATCTGCTGTGATTCTCGGGAATCACAGGACCTTGCGATTCTGATCTCAACTGTTGATCTTTCTTAAGATGCGTGCATAAAAATTTACTTTTCTGAGAAAGTTTTTGAGATCCGCGCACGGAAAAGTTTGAACCGTTGATCTAGAAATTTCAGGATTCTGCGATCCCTCTCGGAATCGCAGCAGATTCGGACTCAAGCGGAGCTGGGGGACCACTTTTGCAATTTACCCTTCACTAATGTTTAATTGACTTTTGTAAATTTAGAATTCCCCGTGCAGTATTAAATGATATGTTGCATGTGTGATAAACTGATAATACAGAAAATGGACAAATTGCAATAAACACCTTGATCTTCTTTTATTTGTATCACAATTCTTAAGCAACTTCTTAATTCTATGCTAGATGGATGGATATTAATACGAACATAATATTTAATACAATACGGATATGGCGATACAGTTTTTTTTATTTATGTTACAAAATACAATATTATAGGTGTTTTATATATGTTTATTCTCTTGTTTTTAACTTTTTATACATAAAATTATTATATTTTATTTGAAAAATCTAACAAAATTTCTTCTCTCCTTTTAATAAATAAGAACACATAAATTAAACAAAATATGTATATCTTAAAACTAATTGACTGGTAAAGAAATAATTAATCTGGTCAAAATCAATTTACAATTTAGACCTTACAGACTCTTAAAAAAGGTGACAAACCAAGAAACTTAATCTCCAGCACGTCCTTAAAATAAAGTTTAGATTATTAAAATAAATAAATAAATAAATCATTCTTAACAAATGGGGACGAATAGAAAAAATACCAAATCTCGCAGAAATATGAATTTTGATAAAAAAATAAAATACCAACTACTGAATTGTACTGAAAATTTATTAAATACTAGAGACAATAGAATTCGGACCAATAAGCGAATGGTGGTTCAGCTTTTATTTATTTGTACGAAATTTAAAAATGGGCAAATTCAGACTGGTTACACTCAAATCAAGCATGATCAGAACAGCTTTTCCAAATCAACTATCAATTTTAAAACAACAGGCTTAACTTGTTCTAGGCCGTTTGATATGAATAGATGAGCAAAGAAGAGTTGAGCTAAAAAAAAACCAAGTCATGCTTCAAAATACAAATAAAATATAATTTGTACATTTAGATTTTAAGCTTTTAAAAAACATTTAACGAAAACCACAGACTCAGTGCAATGAAGTTGCAGGTTTAATTCTCGAAAATAGCATCGAAAAAATGATAGGGTTTATGGAGACCCTTTAATCCCAAAAAAAGAAGCATTTAACAATTTATCAATTAAATTGATATAACGGCCGTTAAATCTTGATATTGGCATTTTTATTAAGATATATTTTTCTAGTTTTACGGAGTCTAAATAACACAACTATGTACAACAGTAAATAGTAACGATTAGAACATAATACAATATAAATTCTATAAATAAAATGCAGTAAACTAATACTTAAATACTACAAGATCTCGATTTTTAATACAATTTATATTATACGGCAATCGGCAATTAATAACTGTTAGAAAAATATATTTTTACAATAATTAACACCAGCGAGTCCAAAAATCGATTAGTCGGTTCAATCGCAAGCTTAATCATGTTTTTTAAAGCTTGGTTTGATCTAATAATTTTTACCGACTTGCAAAGCACGTCTCTTCTGAACTCTTCCAACAAATTATGATTTGATTAATTTTAGAAATCCAAGAGAGTTATATATTATGTTCTTGTTAGATCATAATTTATATTCTTGAGACGTACAAATTTTATAAAATTTATTTTGAATTAATCAAATAAGAAAGACTCATTTTGAAAAAGTATGCGTTTGTTCACTTTTGGAGTTCATGAGAAAAATTCAACTCATATAGTTGATTAATTTATTTTCAAGTTTTTGATTAAATGTTTTTCTGTGCAATCTGATATCCTCGTCAACTAAACAAAACTATAAAAAATATCGGACAGTATTCTTGGGGAAAAAAAATATATAATAGAATATTTGAAAAATTCTAGAAGTAGAATATTTGTAAAATTTGCTATGTAATTTTTTATTTTCAGGCACTTATTTAAAACATCTTTAAATTTTTTGAGGTAAAGAGTACCAAATTTTTTGAGGTAAAAAATTAACAGAATATGCTCATTCCATTAAAAAACTAACGGAATATGCTCATTCCATCTAAAATACTAATGGAAAAGTTATATTTTATTAACTTTTAGATGAAAAAGTTATATAGAGTGACTTGTTTGGGACAAATGAAAAGTTGAATGACTACAGAGAGACAAATTAAATTTGAGTGACCAATTCGTGACAAATGGTAAAGTTTTGTGATCTCCGGCGAAATTTTACCTATTTTCTTGCTAGAAAATTGACTCTGTTTTTATAATATTATAAAATAAAGTATAGTCTGAAATCTAACATTATAGCTGTGATCTATATTATTGGCATATTAAGTCTATAAAATATAAAGAGATTCTTTATATGTTTCACCATAAATCAAGTGACTTAAAATTTTAACTATTTGAAAATAGAGGAGGGTTCAAATGCCTCCATCATGCCTCCATTTTTTCAAACTTTAAGAACTCAAAATTTAAAACTTAAAAGTAAAAAAAAACCGTTGGATATGATCTACATCATTTTATCTATGCACGTGTAAAAAATTATGACATTTCAATTTTATTTTGGTTGTCACCTAGAGCTTGTAAAAAACGTACTAATGTGGATAATTTCTAGACGTTGATTTTTCAACTTATTGATTCACATAAAAATAAAATCAAAATGTGATAATTTTTTATGAGCACATAGATAAAATGATGTAGATCATATCCAACGGTTTTATTTTGACTTTTAAGTTTTAAATTTTGAGTTATTAAAGTTTTTAAAAATGGAGGTATGGTGGAGGCATGAAAAATGGAGGCATTTGAACCATCCGCTTGAAAATAACGGTCCATCATCGACTAAAATTGCATGAGATTTGATTGTTTTTTGCATTAGATGCGTGATATTTTATTGTTACGCTATCTAAATGTCCAATAACATATCTATAAAATTACTTTTAATTTCTAAATTTATTTGATTTTTTTATAATCCACTGTAAAAACTGTAAAGATTTTCAATATAACCATTATCACTATCAAGTAATTCATCGAACAAAAAATAACAACAAAAGTAAAGCCCATTAGAATCTAAATTCTAAATTATCGAGGGTTCATTTGCAAATGAAGCAGAGCTTGATTTTAGGGTCCAGATTAAAATTTTGACCTTTCTCTGAAATAAATTTATTAATACAACAAATCATATTTTTTTAGGGAGCTATATTCGAAGAATCTAATTCTCTCTTGTACCCATAAAAAAATTTAAATTTGTCAAAATTTTCCATCAAATTTTAAAAATAGCTTGTTTACCCGTCCAAATCAAACAAAAGAAATAAAACGAAACCACATGGAAAATAAATTAACAATTGGAACTATAAATATTTCAGGCTAAATCAAATGGATGTATTTGTTTATTCCAAACCTAAAGGAATTACTACTGAAAATTCCCTATTCATTATTTATTTAATTTAAAGAGAAATGATTATCTGTTATAAAAAGGACAAAATAAAAACTATATTATTTCATGGTAAATCATATGAATTTTCAATTAAAGTATCTTTGTAAAGAGGAGGGTTCAAATGTCTCTATTTTTTGTGCCTTCATCATGCCTTCATTTTTAAAACTTTAATAACTCAAAATTTAAATCATAAACATTAAAATAAAACTATTAGATGTGATACTATGTTATTTTTTCTATATGCTCATAAAAAATTATCACATTTCACTTTTATTTTTATATGAATCAATAAGTTGAAAAATCAACGTCTAGAAATTATCCACATTAATACGTTTTTACATGCTCTTAATGACAACCAAAATAAAATTGAAATGTCATAATTTATTACATGTAAATAGATAATGTAAATAGATAAAAAGATGTAGACATATTTAATGGTTTTATTTTGACAATTATGATTTAATTTTTGAGTTATTAAAGTTTTTAAAAATGGAGGTATTTGAACCCTGGTACTTTGTAAATTGAGAAAAGGGAAAATAATTTGGATTGAGCGCTGGACTATTTTTTAAGTTTGAGCAGGGGAATAGTCAATTTAGAAAAACAATTGGGTATAAGCGTAATTATCCCATAACGTACTTCACGGTGTGTCCAGATCTTCTGAAGTAACTCAAATATTTAGTTTAGATTCCGTACCGTCAGATCAGAAACCGGGCCAATCCGGCGCGAGGTGGAATGCACGAATACCTTTAATATTCGTGCAGACTCTGATTGGACGGTCCCAATCTAAACAGAAATATTCTGTTACCTTAGGTGATATGAATTCCTTCACGCTACCCCGATTTGATCATCAAATACATCCAACTTAAAAATCAGTCGCACACAAACTTCTAAAGAAGAATCCGCGTAAAATTGAGCGTTCTTTCGCCCAAAACCAAAAACTCAGCCACTCGGTTTGGAAAATCGCGCAAAAATTGAATCGGGGGCTGTCGATAGATAGATTTTCCAAACCATGGTAGCGACGCAACAATGGAGTAACTATTGCTTGCTACGGTAGAAGGAGGTTCTAAATTTAAGCAAGGTACTTCACAAGCTCATACTTCACGCTACCCCCTCGCTCCGTCTCTGATCAAGGCTATCCTTTGAGATAGAAGTGCAAGTACGTTCGATCAATCCACTTGTTGGTTTCTTCTTCTGCTATATTTTGGTAAGTTTACTCCTGGAAATTCACTTTTTTGCTTTAATATATGTGCTTAATTTTGAAATTTTGTGTCTGATTGATGGTCAAATTTGAGACAAAACCGGGAACCTCCCATGAATTTATTGGTTTTCGTCTCCTCAGTTTGATAATGACTCATAATTCTAACATTGTGCAATTTTTACCCTCAGAGTTTATAGATTTCTGTCAAACGAGCAATATCGTTTTGACCTAAGTAGAAATGGCCATCAAAATCCAAAATTATATTTTTATCTGGTTTTTTTAGCTATTCTTATTATTGAAATTCTGAAATTTCATGTTTAATTTGAAGTCAAAATTTAAAAACTGCAGTCTGTTAATGCCATCTATTTTGAGATGGAAGGGGTTGAAGAGGCAAATCAAGTGGCCATAAACAGTTGCCATAGAGTTCTAAGCCTTCTCTCCCAGCCCAAAAATCAACTCCAGTTTAGGCAAATAGCACTAGAGACTGGAGAGTCTGTTTCTAGGTTCAACAAAGTTGTTTTTCTTCTGAGCAACAATAAGGGCCATGCGAGATCAAAAACAGAGAATAGGAAGAACAGAAGCCTACCTCAAATAAACCCTAATTGCCTGTTAGACCACCCGGTTTTGTCCAATTTTGGCCAATTTGTTCCCAATTCGGATCCCTCCCCATCAAATTCCTTCCAGTTTTATCCAAAAAGCAAACTTTCAATTGATTCGGGCTCTAGTTCTTTAGCGAAGACTGCAAGTACACCGAAATTCAACAAAAACATATTTCTAGAATCCCCGATTCTTGAAATAGACCCCTCTTCTTCTTCGGTTAATCAATATCATCAAATTACACCACAGTCCAGTAAACCAAAACCAACCCATCTTCAATTCAAAGATGAACGGAGCAAAACTAGTGAGATTAACATAGATTTTGAGAATTTTTCAAAACAAAACTCGGTATATTCTTCACTTAGTGTGGATGGAAGTGGATTTCAGCTCATAAGTGGGGCCCAGTCATCCGACGTTGTCAGCCCTCGGCTACCTCCTTTTAAGAGGAAGTGCCATGAAAAGGGGGAAAATGGGGAGGGTAAATGTGGAACCAGCGGAAAATGTCATTGTGCCAAAAAGAGGTATTATTTTGCAAATTCCCTACTTATTTAGTTTTATGGGATTTTTTATGCGAGTTGAAAGAACATATTTTATAGCCTATTGGCTATCTTTCTTTTAATATTTAATTTTGCAATATTCCATTGCATAGACCAGTGGTGCTTTCAGTTGTGCTTCAATTGGTTGAGATGTATTTTAGCATCAATTTTTGAAAGCATAATAATTGCATTCTAAATCTATTATTTATATATGTTTGATAATGTCTTTTATTTTGCTTTCTTTTTATTTCATTTACAGGAAACATAGAGTGAAAAAAACAGTTAAAGTCCCTGCTATTAGTGACAAAATTGCAGATATACCCCCTGATAATTACTCGTGGAGAAAATACGGCCAAAAGCCAATTAAGGGCTCGCCTCATCCCAGGTATACCTTTTATTTATGTTATTTGACATCTTGCAATTATGATTATATGTAGAATATTAATATTAATTAACTACATAGTGAGCTTTTAAAATTTCATGTCCTTGGTTATTTTAAATAACTTTGCCTAGAATTTTATATGATTACTTTCACAATTATTGAAAAAAAAAAATCTAGTACTTGCATATGAATTGACAAAATGCATTGTCTAAGTGTTATTCCATTCAACATTTGAAGGTGTCTTTGTTCTCTCAGATCTTCTCCCTAGGTTTTCTTCCTTGATTAATTTCCAGTTTTGTGTAGTAACAAATGAAAAAGTCAAAGCTGAATATGCAGATATGATATATATTTTTACAGTTGCCATATTTAATAATATGTACAGCTATGTAAGGTTTGAACATCTGTTCTTATGAATTCCCCTTTAGTGATCTTTTTTGTGAAGTATTATAGTGCTGGGAGTTCTTTATTCTTTGTCATTTTTTAGTTTTCATTTTTTGGGCTAAATTATTTTTCTTTCTGGGAGGATGATTTAATTTTGATCAGTAAGAAAGTTTTTATTGGTTGTTTCTTTATTCAAATGCAAAGTAATTATTTGTTGCAGTGTAAAGTAATTATTTTTATTTCCAGGGGCTACTACAAATGCAGCGGAGTTAAAGGATGCCCAGCGAAAAAGCACGTAGAGAGATGCTTAGATGACTCTGCCATGCTTATTGTAACATATGAAGGCGAGCACAACCATCCAAAGCTTTTAAACCAACCCACACAAACAACATAGAAAACCTGATTCCTTTTCAAATTGTAAATTTTATTGATCGCTTTGCTATCATCTGTTTTTCCAAGATAGAAAGAAAATTTACTGTGCCGTACAACATCTCAATAGTTTATCTCACATACCCTGCAAGCAAAGCAATATCTCACAAAATGGATTACCAGAACTACCCCTTCTGATTTAGCTAGAAACATAAATGAAGGAAATAGCTAGACATCTTTTGGAGAGAAGTGAAATGCATGAGCTCTGATAATTTGAGATTTTGGATGGGTATCTATAAAAATTGTCCCCAACTATTTTCATGGATTGTAGACCAGTTCTCTGGTGTGGAGAGATACTTTTCAGTGTGCTAAACAGAAAAACAAGTAGAGAAATTAGACATTTCTTTAGTTTATGACTCGTCCCCTTTTTTATGTCTTATTTGGTTTTTAAAACTTTTAGAAAAGAGTTAAGTTTGTCTCATTTATGGTTGATAGCATGATAGCATGTCAAGAGAAATATGAGTAGGTAGATACATTGGTTTTTGTTAATATTTGTTTTGTTTTTGAGGGCTTGTAAATTCTGTAACTTTAAGAGATTGAGTCGAATTTATTAAACAAAAAAAAAAAAAAAACAAAGAGAGGTTGAGTTGAATTTCATCAGGTTTCTTTTTTACTTCATTTTTCCACAATTTGCAATGAGATATACGATCGGATTAAAATTGGCAGTGCAGTTTTCAGCTGGGTTCTAACATTTTTGGTGGCCGTTTTTATTGATGTTTTTGAGGGCTCAAATTTGAAATTCCAAATCTCTTTAAAATAAGTTTATAATCTCGCAAGGAGAGAAGGGTTGCATGTTCAGGAGCCTTGACAATTTATTCAATTGGAAGGAATGTAGCAAATCGGGTGATGACGAGAGAGAGAGAGAGTAATAAACTAATTTAATGCCGACCTTAATTTTTTATTTTAAATAGCATTATTTATCGTCACTTTAAAGTTAGTTGTGTGTTGATGAAATTTTAAATGAGGGTCAACTCCTCCAAGTTGGAATTTATTAGTTTTTTGAAGTAGAGAATGTGCAATGGCAGGCGGCTGCTCAACCCCAACAATATATAAAAGGGAAAAAAAAAACAGTAAATGCAATAAGAAAAGGACATTGGATCTAAAAGATATTGTTCTTGCGAAATCTATAGTCATTCGTATGCAACTTCTTGCTTATATATTAGAATGTCACCCTTTATTATTTAAGTATTATTTTTGTTGACATGATAAGTAGTATTTTTTTTTTCTTGTTTGTTATGATAAGTAGTGTTTTTTTTAACTGCATGCTTAGCGTAGTGGTACGAGTAGGGAGACACATTTTCAATTCTCGTAAAAAATATCTAAAAGATATTAAAATGTACCGGGTTCTTTAATAAAGAAGGAAGAGTAAAAAAATAAGTAGTGGTTTTATTGCTACAATTTCATTATCTGAAATCACAGATTTATTATAAGATATAAATATATTTTGATTTGAGTGAAACCAATAATATGTATATTATAAATCTATATCTTTATTTTCAAAATTAAAACAACCAATCAGAACCAGTGTTCTAAATAGCGCGCTATAGCGTTTTTGGACCCCAAACGCTACGCTATGACATCAAAATGCGCTATTTGCGCTACGGCCGCTATAGATCTAGACTACCTCTTCGAACAGTGAAGAGAATGAGGGAGAGGGATGGGAGCGGAGCCGAGAGCGTAGTATCGTCGGACTTCGAAGTGTAGTATCTCTACTCCCATCTCGATCGGAATGCGGTGATGAGCAGATCCGGCCATCGGAGTGCGACAGCTATCAGACGAAAGCGAATCGGGTCATGAAGCGAGATAGGGAATGAGGTAATAGAGTGTTTAAGAGTATAGGTAAGTATGATAAGTTGATTAGAGTAATTTAGATGATTTCATGAAAATAAAATGAGTTTAGATCTAGGAATGAGCGTCATTTGATTCGTTGTAATTGACATTTAAAACCATTAACTTAAAAAAAAAAAGTCGTATTCTAGATCCTCAAATCTTTTTCAAGATAAATTAGATAAGATTTAGAAACAATTAGGTATAATAAATTTTGAGATTGACCAAATTTAATTTGCACGATCTAATATTAACACAATAAAAATAAGGGTAATTATATGTTACCCCTTGATTCTTTCCCCTATTTTTCCCCCAACTAACTAACTTCCTTTTCTAACTATAATAATCAATTCTAACTAACTAGTGGTCCCTACAAATTAAATAGTAGATTTTCTCCTTCTATTTCTTTCCTCTCTCCCTCCCTCTCCCTCTTCCACCTCCGCCTCCCCCTTCCACCTCCGCCTCCGCCCGCCTCTCCCACCTTCGCCTCTCCCTCTCCGCCTCCGCCTCCCACCTCCGCCTCTCCTTCTCCGCCTCTGCCTCACACGACGAGGATGAATACTTGCATGACGAGGGTGAATACTTGTGCAACGGATAACTCGAAAGTATGTCATCATGGATCTCATTTTAAAGAGAAAATTATGTAGAAGACGTTCGTGGTTTTAGATTTGCAAAATTCCTCACAGATCGTCAGAAATATTAGTTAGATTGAACGGAGAAAAAAAACCACCTCTAAAAACGTGTAAAAGATGGGTGTGATATGTCCAGTTTTTTTTAAAAATACTTGATATATCAGGGTGAATACTTGATGTATTACATGTGAATACTTCATGTATTATAGATGAATACTTGATGTTATAGAAAAATATTAATTTGAGAGGTTCCAATATTTGTTCAGCTTTTGGGTTCCTTATAGGATTGTTTCATGTGATGTGATATTAAACAGTTTACTGTATTTTTTTAATTTTCAAGTGATTTTTCATAGTTTCATGTTAAATAGGTTGATATGTTGTATTCATCCTTCTCTTAATAAGTAGTCATCATTTGCACCATAATTGGATGAATAAATGTTTCTTCATAAGTATTCATCCATTTTTGCATAAGTATTCATCCATTTGTATCATTTGAGGTTAAATAGTGTCGTAATGTTTCCATATATAATTGTACCTAAAAATTGAGTACCTTCATTTACATTGGTGAATACAACTCTTGTTAAGTGTGAATACCTTTCGTCAAATAGTCCGCCGGTAGTTATGCGGTGACGGTTATGCGTTTCCCCCTCTACCTAGTGATGGCGGTTGTGCGGTCCCGCTGTACCTTCGTGTACTCTTTACACTTAGGTGACTAGGATGAATACTTGTTCAATGAGAGATGAATACTTGCGTACGAGGTGTGAATACTTGCGTAACGGACAACTCGAAAGTATGTCATCATGGATCTCATTTGAAAGAGAAAATTGTGTAGAAGAATTTCGTGGTTTTAGATTTGAAAAATTCCTCACAGATCGTCGGAAATATTAGTTAGAGTGAACGTAAAAAAAAAACCACCTTAAAAAACGTGTAAAAGATGGGTGGTAATGTTTCCTTATATAGTTATTTCTCAAAGATGAGTACTATTCTGTACATGGATGAATACTTGCTTTTACAGGTGTGAATACTTCTGCGCAATCTATCCGCCTGTAATGCTGTGGAGGCAGTTGTGGTCCCCTTCTATTTCCCAATAATTAACGGTTTACTGTGATCCCCTACTTATTTTAACGGTTTACTGTGGTCCCCTACTTATTTTCAGTTGGGGGAAAAATGGGGGATGGATGGCGGGGGAAGGTTAGGCCCTCTCTAAAAATAAAACAGAGGAATAAAGTACGATGAAAGGATCAATCAAACCTTAGACAACTTGAATTATTATATAAATGAAAAAAGAGCTATAATACTATGGGCTGGCCTAATTCAGGGGAGCTGGATTCAATTTATACAGATAATTTAAATAAATAAGATCCAGACAAATATTTATTAATTAATGTTCGTAAACTTATAATTAATTATGGAGTGAAAAATAAGGTTTTATGTTTGGGCGGAAAGAGATGGAAAATGCTTCACACTTGAAATCCAATTCCATCCAGTAGTTGCAAGGAATGCCACGTTGGAACGCGGCTCTATTTATGAATTTCTTATTTGTACATCTGAGGCACCCAAGAAGTTTTCCATTCTGAACCCCTCAATAGTTAAAATTGTAAAAACGTTTTTACATGTAGACCGGGGACACAGGTAAATCCTGCACATAATTAATAGAGACAAAATGAAAAATATATAACTGGTGCACTGCGTTAAATTAAAATAGTTCTGTCAATATTTTTATTCAAACACAGAGGCAAGAGAGCTGGTGCAATTTTGTTTAGTACTAGACACAAACTTAATCGTTGTTAACTCCGAAAGGTAGTCAACTCACCATTGATCGCTGTTAGTCGAGATTATCGGACATTAAGTAACTTACATTTTTTATAGGCATTTGCTTCGGTGGACATAAGGACCTATTTGTAAAATGAGTCTTATTTTCATTTTCAAAGTTCAAACAGACGATCCGACCGTTCAACATTATCTCCATATTAAAATGTACTTGGAGGTCAAATTTTACATTTTTTTGAATTTTTTTACTATTTATTAAGTATTTTACAAAAACTAGTCAAATTCAGACCATTGAATTTGTAAAATACTTAATAAATAGTAAAAAAATTCAAAAAAATGTAAAATTTGACCTCCAAGTACATTTTAATATGGAGATAATGTTGAACGGTCGGATCGACTGTTTGAACTTTGAAAATGAAAATAGGACTCATTTTACAAATAGGTCCTTATGTCCACCGAAGCATCCCTCTTTTTTATAACATTTTTCAAATAAGTCTCAACATTTCCAAAATTAAAAAGATACATATTTTTTAAGTTCAATTAATTATGAAAGTTATACTAAGTGCAAACCATTGAATTTTTTTGTATTATTTGATGATTTATAGACACAAAAGACGGTCATAATTCAATACTTGCGTAATTATAAAAGATAACTCTAATGAAAATTATAGACATAAAAATTTGCGTGCATATGATAATCCACAGTATTGTCAGAATTTTGTAAAGCTAAATTAAAATTAGTATTTTTTTTACGTGCTAAAACCTGGAGTCTGGATCCTGAAGTAACTCAAATTTTGAGTTTAGATCCGAATTATCTAATCAGAATTTGCATCAATCCGGTCTGAAGTGAAATACACGGAATTCTTTTAATATTTGTGTCAAATACAAATATGATGTATTGGATCTAAACTAAAAATTTAAGTTACTCTAGGTGATATGAATTCATAAAATCTGTCTTCACTTGTCCGTATCTCCGAAATAACTGGAGATTTCAGTTTATCTAAAGCTGGAGCATATTTAATTGGGAAAAGATTTTTTTCCTCTGGCTCCTATTTCCCATTCATCCCCAATCATTAATTATCTAGGAGACCACAACTTCAAGCACAAAAAGACAAAAGAAAACGCGTATCAATCATTAATTACGTGGGGGACCCGCTAATTAACTGGGGGGACCGCTTATATTTGAAAATTTTTACAACTGACGCGCACAAGTATTCATATATAATACATCAAATATTCATATATAATACACTAAGTATTCATATCTAAGATATCAAGTATTTTAAAAAAAACTGGACACATCACTCACCCATCTTTTACAAGTTTTTAGAGGTGATTTTTTTTTCTCCGTTCACTATAACCAATATTTCTGACAATCTATGAAAATTTTTGCAAATCTAAAATCACAAACGTCTTCTACGCAATTTTCTCTTTCAAATGAGATCCATGATGAAGTACTTTTGAGTTATCCGTCGCGCAAGTATTCATACCTCGTAAAATTATTTATATCTCGTCGTGCAAGTATTCATACAATGTCGAGCAAGTATTCATACCTCGTCGAACAAATATTCATACCTAAGATATCAAGTATTTCGGAAAATGATTGGATATATCACACACCCATCTTTTTCATGTGTCCAGTTTTTTATTTGTGAAATAGATGAGGTATGAATACCTACTCGACAAGGTATGAATACTTAAATGACGAGGCATAAATACTTGTGCAATGGACAACTCGAAAGTATGTTATCATGGATCTCATTTGAAAGAGAAAATTGGGTAGAACACGTTCGTGATTTTAGATTTGCAAAATTACTCATAGATTGTCAGAAATATTGATTTTAGTGAACGGAGAAAAAAAATCACCTCTAAAAACGTGTAAAAGATGGGTGAGTGATGTGTCCATTTTTTTTTAAAAATACTTGATGTATTCTATATGAATACTTGCACTCGCCGCGATAATGACGCGTTTTGTTTTGTCTTTTAGTGCTGAAATTTGTGGTCCCCTCTTAATTAGCAGTTAACAAAGACAGTTGTTGATTGGGGGATGAATGGGGGATAGGAGCCGGGGGATAGTTAGTCGGTCCCTTTTTTTTTTTAGCAATATTATTGTTAGTATGTATTAAAGCTATTAACTTTAAAAGAAAAAATGAGAATTCATAGTTGCAAGCATGCAAACGTAAAATGCACCAATTATGAGGGAGAAATTGCTAAACTGGACCTTAGCTTTAAAAGTTATAAATTTGATTAATCCAATCATGTGTTTTAGGTTAATGTCAACATCTCAAGCAAGCTAAGTAAGAAATTTAATAACAAGACGACCAATTATTAATTATTTTGGTATTTGACTGTAATTAATTATGAAAAATATTGCATGTTGGCGCAAAAAATAATGAAAGGTCGCCATCGTATTATTAGTGTTCTTGCAGAATAAGTAATTATTTTGTATTCATTCCCAGGTATAGCCTTATTCAAAGCAACTGGAAATAATTGCAACATATTAGTTGTATTGTTCTAATCTGAATTTTTCTGGTATTTTTTTTTTTTTGCAATATGCGATGTTATTTTTTTTAAAGAGAATATTGATTGATTATTTTTGAAAGACATTCTAACAAAAGTTGCTCGGAGCATTTTTGTTCCTAGATCATCCATCATTTTAAAATCGTTTCACATAACATCTTATTTTTATTTGAGGAGGGATCCGATTCCACCTTTTTTGGTGACACACTTTGACACCTACTATTTTCAAAGTCCAAATAGTCGATTCAAATCATTCAACATAATGGATATATTAAAATGTGCTTGGAGATCAAATTTTACATTTTTTTGAATTTTTTTGCTATTTATTAAGATGGTTACAAAAATCGTTGTTTTCAGACCATTGAAAAATAGCGATTTTGTAACCATCTTAATAAATAGTAAAAAAATTCAAAAAAATGTAAAATTTGATCTCCAAGTACATTTTAATATGGTGATCATGTTGAACGGTTCGGATCGACTGTTTGGATTTTGAAATCGCAAAATTGACCTATATAAAAAACAGTGTTATGATGTGTCACAAAAAAAGGTGTAATTGGATCCCTCCTCTTTTTATTTATGTATATGAACTCTGTGAAAATTTTAATTTATTGTTTATATTTTTGACAAAATTGTTTAAAGAATTTACACTTCTTTATATACTTAAAAAATAATATAATAAAAAAATTCAAGTGAGCAAAATAATTTCTCTATTTTAAAATTAAGTTAAGCTGAAGTCCACATTACACAAACATTGTGATTTTTAAACATTAAATTTGTATCTGTAAAATTAGAATGCATGAATAAAAAATTGAGATCATTTTTCTCGAACTGCAGTATTAAGACTCCCCTTTTTTTTAGGGAGGGCCTAGCTTTCCCCCATCATTCATCCCCCATTTTTCCCCCAACTAAAAATAAGTAGGGGACCACAATATTACAGTTAATAACTGCTGGAATTAGTAGGGGACCACAACTACATTCACAACATTACTGGCGGACATATTGTGCAAAAGTATTCACACTTGACCCATGTAGTATTCATCCATGTAAATAAAAGTATTCATCTTTGAGAAATAATTATATAGGAAACATTACCATCCATCTTTTACACGTTTTTAGAAGTGGTTTTTTTTCCTACGTTTACTCTAACTAATATTTCTGTCGATCTGTGTGGAATTTTTTAAATCTAAAACCACGAAAGTCTTCTACACAATTTTCTCTTTCAAATGAGATCCATGATGACATACTTTCGAGGTGTCCGTTACGCAAGTATTCACACCTCGTATGCAAGTATTCATCTCTCATTGAACAAGTATTCATCCTCGTCATGTAAGTGTAAATAGTACATGAAGGTATGGTGGGACCGCACAACCGCGACTTCAGATAAGTAGGGGACCACAATAATATGCGGAGATAAGTGGTGGAATTAGTATGGGACAATTTGCGAAAAAGTATTCACACTTAACACGAGTTGTATTCATCCATATAAATAAAAGTACTCATCTTTGAGAAAGAATTATATATGGAAATATTACGATATTAAGAGCATTAATTACGCGGAGATAGTATGGTACCACAACTGCCGTCCGCTAAAAACAAAAGAAAACGCGTAATTAAGTGGGGGGACCGCACAACCGCCATCACTAACTACCGTGGGGACCGCATAACCGACCGCAAGTGGAAATAACATCAAGTATTCATCTATAATACATGAAGTATTGACATGTAATACATCAAGTATTCACCCTGATATATCAAGTATTTTTAAAAAAAACTGGACATATCACAACCATCTTTTACACATTTTTAGAGGTGGTTTTTTTTTCTCCATTCAATCTAACTAATATTTCTGACGATCTGTGAGGAATTTTGCAAATCTAAAATCACGAACGTCTTCTACATAATTTTCTCTTTAAAATGAGATCCATGATGACATACTTTCGAGTTATCCGTTGCACAAGTATTCACTCTCGTCATGCAAGTATTCATCTATCATTGAACAAGTATTCATCATCGTCGTGTGAGGCGGAGGCGGAGGCAGAGGCGGAGGTGGGAGGCGGAGGCGGAGAGGGAGAGGCGAAGGTGGGAGAGGCGGGCGGAGGTGGAGGTGGAAGGGGGAGGCGGAGGTGGAAGAGGGAGAGGGAGGGAGAGAGGAAAGAAATAGAAGAAGAAAATCTACTAATTAATTTGTAGGGACCACTAGTTAGTTAGAATTAATTATTATAGTTAGAAAAGGAAGTTAGTTAGTTGGAGGAAAAATGGAGGAAGGAATCAAGGGGTAACATATAATTACCCTTTTTTTTATCATACCCATCAAAAACTTCTAAATATTCAATTTTTTCATCAAAACTTGAAACTTCTTTATTTTTCCACTAAAAACAAATATCTTTTTCTCATTTTTCCTTTCTTTAACCCAATTTTAAACTTATGTTTGATTGATTAGAATAATCTAGTTTTTAGAAATTTAAACTTTTTTAGGGTAAGCCCGTAGGCTTTAGAATTTTTAACATTTAATTGGGTTATTTTGGTAGGGAAATATGTAATTTAGAATAATTCAATGGGTACTTTAACAATTCTTCCTTAAATAATAATAAAACACACACACACACACACAGATATATATATATATATATATATATATATATATAGGATCCGGCTAATTTGCTGCCGGCAGCATTTTAGCCGGAGGTGCTGCCGCCCCTTTTACTGTTTTGTGATGTCCAAACAACAAATTCAAACCGTTAGATGTTTAATCTATATTATAATCTACTTGGAGACCAAATTTTACATTTTTTGGAATTTTTTTACTATATATTAAGCTGGTTTGAAAACTGCTGTTTTTAACGCTGCAGAAATTTACTGAAAACAGCAGTTTTCAAACCAGCTTAATATATAGTAAAAAAATTCCAAAAAATGTAAAATTTGGTCTCCAAGTAGATTATAATATAGATTAAACATCTAACGGTTTGAATTTGTTGTTTGGACATTACAAAACAGTAAAAGGGGCGGCAGCACCTCCGGCTAAAATGCTGCCGGCAGCAAATTAGCCGGACCCTATATATATATATATATATATTACAACATAGGCCGTACCGAACAATTTTTTTAAGTTCTTGCTGCAGTGCTGCTGATTAAGTTATTGACAGCAAATAGAGATCTAATTAATGGTCATAAAAGCTTATGGAGTTGACTATTAGGTTCACAAGCAAACATTATTTTTGCATTTTTTTATTAGGATTATTACACCTATCTCCGAATTATTTTCCTTAGTCAGCCAACTTTTGTTTAGCTAACTTTCGTAAATAAAGAAATAAACATTTAAATATGTATTTTTTTTATTTTTAAAAAGATATGCATTATGTAAAAATCAAATATGTATTTATACACCTCTAATAAATATGTACTATGTTGGCAAACAGATGGGCTTTAGGGTATGTTTCCGAAATTTTTATTAATAACCCCAAACAAAAGAAAAATATCAAATCTAACCCCAACTTGAAATTTTTTTCAAAAATGACCCAACCGCCCCATGACTGGGAGGTTCACCCTACCCACAAAACCGCCCAGTGGTTGGGCGGTCCACACGGCCAATAAAACCGCCCCCTAATCGGGCGGTTAGCCATAATTTTTTTTTTTTTTTTTTTACAGATATGTTAGGATATTTTTTTAGTATGATATATTTATAAGATATATATTTTTTTTTAAGATATATTTTTTTTGTGTAGATATCTTTTTTATTAAGATATATTTACAACATATATTAAGATATATATTTATGATAAGTTTGTATTATTTTTGTAAGATATATTTTTTTTATTGTAATTTTAAATAAAATTTGGTTGAGTTTGGATGCGTCGTCTGACGTTAGAACCGTCGATTCTTTTATAATAATTGTCGATTATACGGCTGTTGTATTGATTGTCGATTTGGCTAATGTGGTAAATATTTTTATGTTGTCAATTTGTGTATATTTAATTGCGCTATGAAAATAACAAAAATGAAGCATACAAAAATAGTTACAAAACTACGAATTAAATCAGTTCACAAATTTAGCGATGACGACCGAACAAATTTAGAAGTCGACGAGTTCTCGATCTGCTTCCAGTCTGTTGTGCGACACTACTACCGCTACCGGATGCCTCTGCATGACTACTACCGCTACCGGTTGCCTCCGCAACAACTCTAGCATTTTCTCTTTCGTTGGCTTCGTTGATGGTATCTGCATTCCAGTTCACCAAAAATGGTATGTTATTGAAATCTTGAAATGTAAAAGGAATTATAAAATATAAAATGAAATGTACCTGCTCGCTGCCTGTCACAAGTTGAACGGCGAGCCTGATGTCCCATTCGCCTACCCTGCATCTGATCCATTGTCATTACAGCACGCTTGTGGGGCCTTCTCCCTTTTCTAATATAAAAAGAAGTCAAATAACCATATTAAAAAGAAGTTCAGTGCATACACAAAGTATTCTCCCTAACCTGATCCACTTTCTGGGGGGGACGATTTTATCTCCAACATAGGCCGGCCATTGATGCTAGTTGGAATAAGAATGGAATGATGCACCCCAAGTACTCGCAAGGTAAGTGGTACGGTACATGTCGGTGACAAAATCATCCTCACGGAAGTTTCTCACTCGGCACACCGCCATAACATGAGAACAAGGTAGGTGAGCTAGTTGGATTCCTTGGCATGTGCATGTTACAGTATTGTCATCTCTGATTTTGACAACATACTTGAAAGGCCTTTTAATAAACTCCATAGTCCCATCTGCTCTATGGCTGGTTGGAGCGTACTCATTCGGAGAGTGAACTTCGAATTCCAAGCGACCCCCATACGGGACAACGGTCATAACTGAACCTTTCTCCCTATGTTTGCGTAATTTGCCCTCCACCCTTGTTGAAAATGTTTGGTTCCTGGCGAGTAATTCTGTTGCTTTATCACGGCGGTCAACGAACCATGCATTAAGCTTGTAGAAAGTGTCCTCCACAATGGCTGCCACGGGCAACATTCGGCTCTGCTTGAAAACAGCATTCAAGGACTCGGACCCATTTGTTGTCATTATTCTCCATCTCCAACCTCCATCTTTTGCTTGAAATATTTTCTCATATGCGGGTGCTTCTTGCAGATCTCTCGGATTATTTTTCCCCGCCTTGAGTAAGTACGAATTTGCCTTCGGACAATACTACACAGAAATAATTTTTCAGATTAGAAAAATATAAGTAAATAGTTTATTAAAATTTCATCTAAAATATACATACCTTGGCAAACTCTTTGAACATCTCTTTTAGCCTCCTCGGCTTCTTCCTTCTGCATCCAATTTTAAATGTATCTGCAACCCATTGGTCGAATCCGACATGCTTGTAGAGGTTGTCTGCAACGTGTTGCATACACAGCCTGTGCACACAGTCGCTCTGCGCTGTCGACCAACCGAAATCTGTTCGATCAAAGACATATTTGATTCCTTTGTGCTGGTCTGATATGACGCAGAAGAACCTGTTCCCAACCACCTCTCTTCGCAAAAAACTCATGAAAAAACCCCAATTTTCACCGTCCTCCTTCTCGACAATTGCAAATGCCAAATGCAACAACTGGTTTTCTGCATCATATGCACATGCTATCAATAACCTCCCCTCGTAACGGCCAGACAAGAAGCATGCATCTATACTGATAACAGGTCTAATATATGGCACAGCTTGAACGCACGGACCAAACGCCCATGCTATGGCCTTGAACAGTATCTCGTCGGGCTCATCGGGATCGGTAACATTCCAACATTCATACCTTGTGCCGGAATTTGTACTTGCTATGGCTTGGAGCAGTGGTGCAAGCAAGTTGTATGAATCCTTCCAACTACCGAACAGTCGGCATATCGCAAGTTCACGCCCTCTCCACAACCTGTTGTATTTTGGGGTCACATGGTCGTAAGCGCGTCTCACCGCTCTACCGACCTCCTTAAGGCTGATCGACGGGTCCTCCTTAACATCTCGCTCAATTACATCGGCAATAAGTGATGCCGTAAGTTGTGAATGGTCTGTCCTTGACGACGCAGACTTGCATGTATGTGGGGGTTCACATTTCTTAATTATCCATGACGCCCCCCTCCCCACAGGGGTTGCATACAGTCGGAACTCGCATCGCGGTGAGTCTTTGCAAACAACAACTAACCTTTTTGACTCCCTTTTTTGTATTCTGCACTCCCAGTTGCTGCGGATATGAACTTCGTATATTTTCTTCACAAGTTCATCTAGGGTGGTATAAACCTGGTCCGGAGCAAGCTCTGAGGTGTAAACGACACGCTTCCCAAAATAGCTTATGTCTGCTTCTTCAAAAGCAGTGGTATCATTGAATGTGGCTACCGGGTGCCTGTCTGTCCGACCTCTGATCGGAAATCTGTCCTGCCTGGGCAAATAATCTCCATCACCGTCTGACAAGTGATCAGAATCCCAATCCCCGTCCCAACTATCACCCGAGTTAATTTCACGTTCCGGTATGGCATCAACCCCTTCAGCCTCCAGCATAGCATCTCTCCGGGGAACAATAACAGGTACAAGTATAGGTACGGACGGTGGTACAGAAGGAAATCTGGCTTCTACTACGGGTTGAATAGGAGGTGGAGGTGGTGGTGGTGGTAGGTCGGTGCTATAATCAGTGGTATAATCAGTGGTGTAATCAGCAGTGTAATCAGTATGAACGGGTGGTGCGTGCGGTTCAGACGGTGATACATGACCCAAGTTTTGGTTACCCGAGTGGTCAAAACCCGAGTGCTGCTGCACTGGGCTATCATAACCTGTATGGTCTGTAGAAGGTCCAACCCTGGTCCGATGCAGAAACTTTCTGGAATACAACTCCATTATCGGGGTACCCGTAGATTGAAAAGTATTGTAAACACATCTCCAACCATCCTCATTTGTTATTGGATACTTTACATAGTAAGGTCTATCCCGCCCTGCGTCAACCCGAGTAACCAAATCTATGTCATACCGGTTGGGGGTTACACCAATCTTTTCGAATACCATTTGCTTAAGTTCCAGAAATGAGGTGTTTTCATTTACCTCAAAGCCATGGGTCGGATCTTTCGAGTAACGTACTCCCTCCACACCCACCTCGAACTTCCCGCCCACATATAGTGTAACCAACATTTTATCTACATTAATAAACAAACTTTTATCAGTTACAAAATAATAGTACACAGTTAAATTATTAGTAAATAACAACATTAAAATTTTTTTTTTTAATAAAATTAATTAAAAAAAAAAATGAACAGTAATCTACAGTAATCTACAGTAGTCTACAGTATCTACAGTAATCTACAGTATCTACAGTAATGCATAGTAAAATAAATAATAAAATAATAATAAAAACTAATAAAAAAAAAATTACCTGTAGAGAAAGAAGAGCGATTGGGGCGAGGGCGAGGGCGAGAGAGTGTGAGAATGAGAGGCAGAATTGGGAATTTATAGTCTGCATAGTGAACCGCCCCACCATGGGGCGGTTTGCTTGGCCGTGTGGACCGCCCAATCATTGGGCGGTTTTGTGGGTAGGGTGAACCGCCCAGTTATGGGGCAGTTGGGTCATTTTTGAAAAAATTTTCAAGTTGGGGTTAGATTTGATATTTTTCTTTTGTTTGGGGTTATTAATAAAAATTTCGGGGTATGTTTGGTTGGATTGAGAATAAGTTATTTTTGGAGTTAGACTATTCGGAATAGCCTGTTCGGTGTTTAGTTGGGTTAGAATAACTAGAATAGTGAATTCAATTTTTTTGTTCTATTAGAATAGATTATTCTTAAGTGTTTTGAAATTTGACTATTATAATAAGATAAACAATAATTATTCTTGATTTGACTATTCTAGCTATTCTTGTTTTACAACCAAACATACCCTTAAGGTGTCAGATTTTAACCTATGTGAACCAAGATGTATGTGTAATTTTAAATTAGATCTAAGATATTAGACTATCACTTCTATAATTCGATTGATTCAGAAAGACCGTTGTTCGCTTCTGTAGTTTGATAAATTCAGAAAGTGTTATGTTTTCCATGAACCGTTATAACGGCCACGTATTTATGAATTCATCGTTAGCAACGGTTATGTCCAATTTTTGTATTCTATTTAGTTCTAATGAATTTTCCAAGGTTCTAAATAGCGTTTATAGCGTCGTAGCGGGAAGGTTAAAAAAAAAGCTATAGCGAATAGCGTCGCTATAGTGGAAGCTATTCCAAATAGCGTTTGTTTTTTTACATTTCGTATATTCAATATTTGTACTAAATATCAACATTATCTAAGGTCTCATAGAACAATAAATAACACCAAAATAATTAAGAAATTATAATATTCATATTGAATCCGTACAAAGTTCAAATTGCGGTTCAAAATATCCATAGTAATATCATAAACTATCGATTTTTCCTATTAAAAATATCTTAAGTATCATGATTCATGACATAATCTATTTTTTTTTTCTATTCAAATTTTAATTCCGGTTTGGACTTTTTTTCTATTCAAATTTCAATTTCTATTCCCAATTTCAAATTGATTTATTTGTAGCAAGTAGCAACAAATTCAATTTCGGTTTGAGATTTTTTTTATCTTTATTTAAAACCCATATAAATTGCTTTAAAAAAAAAAAAAAAAAACTCATATTGTATAGCGCAAATAGCGCCGTAGCGGACCGCTATAGCACTGTAGCGGCCGTAGCGCAAATAGCGCATTTTGATGTCGTAGCGTAGCGTTTGGGGTCCAAAAACGCTATAGCGCGCTATTTAGAACACTGGAATTTTCTGTGCAAAATGTTTAAGTCTCTGATCCTGTTAAGTGCTTATTAGAGATTTTGGTTCATCTTAAGCAATTGCAATTTATGCTTTTATTTTGTTCAACGAGAGATAATTTCGACAGAACTCAATTCAATATCTCTTTTTCTCATTTTTGGACAGTATTTATAAAGCCAATCTCTTCTGACCCCCTTTTTGTCGTATTTATTTTGTACTTAATTCTGCTATATTCTTTTTTATATTACAAGGTATGCTCGTGACAATTTTGTTCCAGCATTTTCATGATCAGCAAAAAATGCATCGATCGCATCATTTAATAATATCAACTATATATAAAATGAGGAGGGTTCAAATGCACCCACATTTTTGTGCTCCCAATGCACCCACATTCTTTATTTTCATTTTTAAAGTCCGAACAGTCGATCCGAGCCGCTCAACATAATCTTCATAATAAAATATGCTTGGAGACCAAATTTTATATTTTTTTTAGAATTTATTTACTATTTTTTTAGATAGATACAAAATCACTTTATCGGATGGTCCAGAATCTCCTTAAAACAGTGATTTTGTATCTATCCAAAAAAATAGTAAATAAATTCTAAAAAATATAAAATTTGGTCTCCAAGCATATTTTATTATGAAGATCATGTTGAGCGGCTCGGATCGACTGTTCGGACTTTAAAAATGGAGATATATATATATATATATTTTGGATGCATTGGGAGCATAGAAATTTGGGTGCATTTGAACCCTCCTCATATAAAATTTGGTACAAAATAATGTTCAGAATCCTTATTGATGAGCGAGATGGTAGAGAAGTTATCTTTGATGAGTAAAAGTATTTCTATAATATTAATCGACATGGAATATAATTTTTCCCCAAAATGGATATATATTTATAATTTCGATTTGTGTGGTATATCATCGTGTATCTACTCGTTTCTTTTACATGAAAGGTGAATTTAAACATAAATGTAACTCTTTTAAATATCGATATTGTTATACTTAGCAGCCGCTGTCAGAGTTTAAAAAAAGTAAAAATAAAGATCAATATTGATAGAGCTAATTTGGCTTCATGATGCATATGATTAATAAAGACAAGATGAAAAAGTATATAACTAATGTGTTGTATAAAGTGTAATCAGTTCTGTCAATATCTTTATCCTTATTAGACCCCTTTGATATGTTAGAAAATGAAGAAAACTAAATGGAAGTATCAAAATGTTCTGGGTTAATGTTGTTTCATATATTGGAAAATAAAGAAAATGAGGGGAAGTAGCTAATTTTTTCTTCGTATTATTGTTTCTAAATAAAACACACAAAAAAAAACATAAATACTAGAAAATCATTTCTCACATGTTCGTTGATTCTTTTCCTTTCATGGATTTCCCAAACCATAGATAAATTTATCCCTGACCCTTTCAGAGGAATCTTTTGCCACCTTTGTTTCAAATCTTTCAATACATGTTCCATTCAAGTTTAAATTGTGACAAAATATTTTTCACGGCTATGAAATTCATTCAAACTAGTTAAAAAGAGCAAATTTCTCAAACTCATTAATCGAAACTAAGTATACAATAGGTCGTATATATAATTTATGAGTGAGGCTATGGTATTATGCATAACTAATAAATCAGAGAAGAAGAGATAGTTCAAAACCTTTTGTGTATTTAATTTCAGTATCTCGATTTACATTGAGAATGCTTCATACATATATAGCAGCTTTTTGCAATTCATCTAACCTAGGTTATCTCTAATCTAACCATGGTAATTCTACCTTGAGTTAGGTGTTGCTCTGAATTATTCCCTGACACAGATCGTTTTAGAAACTTCTTATTTTCTTGAATCTTCTGAAGTTGAATGGACAATGGAGGTGTCCAGTGGTGTGTTAATAATAACACATTTTGATCCGTACTATGGATCAATATCTTAATCTTCAAAGTCCAAACAGTCAATCTGAGCCGTTATTTGAAAATGTGTTTGGAGACCAAATTTTATATTTTGTAGAATATTTTTACTATTTTTGTAGATAGGTAGAAAATCACTCTTTTTGGATGGTCCAAAATCGTTTTTTTTTATTTTAAGGTCAGATGGTACAGAATCATTAAATCATGTGATTTTGTATCTATTTAAAAAATATAAAATTGGTCTATAATTACATTTTCATATGAAGATCATGGTGATCATTTTAAATTGACTGTTCGGATGAAAATTAAGATATAGATCTATAGTACGGACCAAAGTGCACTCTGCATAGCGTCATACTATCCTCACTCATAGTTTATACTATTATTGATTTATGTTGCTTTTTTTGTTTCCCTTCTTTAATCTGACTTTATTCATCTGCTGGGACACATTTTATATAATAAGAAATAAGTCGTTTTAACAAATCAATTCATTTTTTTTTGTATATTTACTCCACATTTCATTTTTTATTGGGACAAGTATAATAATGTCATGAAGATTAGTTATGAAATAATAATTATCCATCATATAATTTAAAAGGCTGAAGTTTCAAAATCAAACATGTTTTCTATTAAAATTTCATGCATCCAAACGAATTATTTTAAACTTCCTTATTTGTTTTCATGTCAATAGTATCTCCTAAATTATGTTAACCATCACATGGATATATATGAATCAATATACCGTATATTTTTTTTTGTACTTGTGGATCATGTATAAAAAATAACAAAAAGAGAAAACAAGATGTCACGTCGTAGTTTGGACTTCACAATTGGCTGGCTTATTCATTGATGCTTGTCCAGGATAATTTTTTTAATGGTTATTTTTAAATTAATAAAGTCATGAAGTACGGGACGGTATTGATTATGTTTATGTTCATCATCGTGATGATAATTTCATTCTAATTTCAAATTCTAGTGATAATTTTATTTGTAATTTATAAATAGAAAGATTTATTTTAAAAATTGTTTTTATACATCTCGTTGACAAAAATATTAATTCATATTTGTTGATTCATCTCAGAAATTAATTTTCTGAAACGTATGAGAATTTCTGAACGCTAAAAACAATCAAAATTAATTGCATGGGTGTAGTACTTAAATCAATTCCAGTTATTTCTATTCTAATTTCAGTTATCAACTATTTATTAGAGCATTTACATTCCAGCAACTCAAATGAGTTTCTAAATAACTGTTAACCACATTTTAGAAATTAAAGTCTCTAAAATTTCTAACTCTCACATTTCTAAAATTAATTTTAAAGATTTTATTAAGCCATATCAGCAATAAATTAAAAAAGAAAAAAAATTTGAGCCAATCATTTAATCAGAATGGAGTTTATAAATAGTTTTTTAATAAGAAACTTTACTGCATAGTTTCTAAATAAGAAACTCTCCTACATCTTTGAAACTGGATTATAAACTGCCACGTCAGATTAGAAACTCTAATAGTACAAGGGATGTAGATGCTCTTAGTCCTGCTATAACAATTGGTATTGTGCTACATATGTGTCTCGTAAATATTTAATTTTACTATTCAAAAGGGAATGGAATTATGATAATTAATTTTAGGTATACAGGCAGATAACATGTGGTTTTACGGTTATTAGTCCAACACTTTATATATAGACTTGTGCATGCAATGATTGTGAATTGTTCATAGTCTACTTTTCAATAACACTTATGCAACATAATAGATTTAAAGCATATATTAATAAAGGATGTTGAGTAGAAATAGTGTGTGATGTGCTCATCAAACTCTTTGATGAGCATAACTCTATAATATATCGGATTCACTTCAAATAAGATGAATCTAAATCGTTAAAACCGATGTACTTCACGAGTGATGTGCGTACATGCAAAATTTTGAATTTTTTGAATTCATTTAGTCTCAAGTCAAGTGGTCAAAATTGATGAAAAATGAATTATCCAAAATGAAGTTTTATAAGTTATTTTAATGCATTCATTTTTCATCAATTTTGACCACTTGACTTGAGACTAAATGAATTCAAAAAATTCAAAATTTTGCATTTACGCGCATCACTCGTGAAGTATATCGGTTTCAACCGTTTGGATTCATCTCGTTTGAAGTGAATCCGATAGATTATAGAATTATGCTCACTAAAGAGTTTGGTGAGCACATCACACCCTAGTTCTACTCAAGGATGTTTGACTGTCTGGACACGGAGGAGAAAATGCAAAGGCCAGACCTAATTTTGAATGCAAGATTATAATTGGCTTTTAGGAGGAATTGTTTTCACATCATAAAATGTACAGAAAATAGAGTCAAAATTTTAAAAAAAAAAACATATGATCGTGTGTTGCATAAAACTAAGATGGCGCCATCAATATCTTTACTTGTCGTTTTGATGTAATTTTGCGGAGAAAATAGTTTTCCAAGGACGCGTCAATTTTCAAATGAGAAAAAAACAAATTATCAAGCATTATTTAGAAGTTATTAATTCGATATCATTTTAAAATAAATTTCAAACACCGTTTGGCAGAATTTCCTCGTGCTATTTACAAATTACAAGCAACTTTTGGCAGATTTTCATGCTATTTTCCAAACATATTTTATTTCCCATCAATTCCTATAGAAATCATCATTTTCATTGATTAAGAAATTTACTTAAATCTATTTTGTTTCCATAAACATTGCTATCACTATGGATTCTTATATGTTGCTTCATGAAATTTCATTATCTACAATATATATATATATCGTTGGGCTATGGTGCATTGCAATGTATCGCTCCGCTTGTACATTGGACTATAAATCGTTGAATTCGGAGTTCAAACAATCGATCTAAAGAGCTCAACATATTCTCCATATTAAAATGTGCTTGGAGACCAAATTTTATATTTTTTTGGAAATTATTTACTATTTTTTTAGAATGATTGAAAATCATTGTTTTTCAGAATTTTCAGGACCATAGAAAAACGGCGATTTTCAAAAAAAAAAAAAAATAGCAAACAATTTCCAAAAAATGTAAAATTTGGTCTTCAAGCACATTTTAATATAGATACCAAATTAAACAGTTTGGATCGGTTGTTTGAAAATCAAAACTATCGATTTATAGTCCAATGTACAAGAGAGACTATACATTACAATGCACCATAGCCCAACTATATATATATATATATATACACATATATATACATATATATATACATATATATATATATGGACTTAGCTAAGCCATGGAGTAAAACGCTTTGTACTCCACGTCATATTTCCATTTTGAAAATCCAAACTACCGATCCAAACCGCTCAAGTTGTTCTCCATATTGAGATGTGCTTGGAGACCAAATTTTACATTTTTTGGAATTTTTTTACTATTTATTAAGCCACTTTGAAAATTGCTGATCCGGATGAACAGTAGCAAAACAGTAAAAAATTCTGGACTAATGGATCAGCGATTTTCAAAGTGGCTTAATAAATAGTAAAAAAATTCCAAAAAATGTAAAATTTGGTCTCCAAGCACATTTCAATATGGAGATCATGTTGAGCGTTCGGATCGGTAGTTTGGATTTTCAAAATGGAAATAATGAGGCGTGGTGCACCAAGTCGTTTTACTCCATGGCTTAGCTAAGCCTAGCTTTATATATATATAGAGATGGGCTATGGTGCATTGCAATGCATAGACACCCTTGTGCATTGGACCATAAATCACCGATTCAAAGTCCAAATGGCCGATCCAAACCGTTCATCTTGTTCTCCATATTAATATGTACTTGGAGACCAAATTTTACATTTTTTGGATTTTTTTTACTATTTATTAAGCCACTTTGAAAATCGCTGATCCAATGGTCACAGCTCCGAAACAGTGAAAAATTCTGGACCAATGGATCAGCGATTTTCAAAGTGGCTTAATAAATAGTAAAAAAAATCCAAAAAATGTAAAATTTGGTCTCCAAGCACATATTAATATGGAGAACAAGATGAACGATTTGGATCGGTCATTTGAACTTTGAATGGGTGATTTATGGTCCAATGCACAAGGGTGCCTATGCATTGCAATGCACCATAGCCCATCTCTATATATATATATATATATATATATGAGGAGGAGGGATCAGATAACACCATTTTTTGGTGACATCTGATGACACCGTGCATTTTCAAAGTTTTCAAAGTCAAAATAGTCGATCCAAACCGTTCAATATGATTTATTAAGTATTTTACAAAATCGTTGTTTTCAGACCATTGAATTTTTGTACTCATCTTAATAAATAGTAAAAAAATTCAAAAAAAATGTAAAATTTGATTTGCAAGCACATTTTAATATATCCATCATATTGAACGGTTTGAATCGATTGTTTGGACTTTGAAAATGTAGGGTGTCATCCGATATCGCCAAAAAGAGTGTCATCCGATTCCTCCTCTCTCTCTCTATATATATATGAGAATAGAGCTCGCTGACATGTCCTGTCTTTTGTTTTCTTTTCTTCTTTCTAATTTTTTACAATGCAATTAATTCGACTGCATCCAAAATAAAATGGGTTGAGGGCTCACATAAGCCGTAATGCAATCCATAAAATTCATAAAAAAATGAAATACGCGTCTAAAATAGCGGTAAAAATATTGACATAGCTACTTTAACTTCATGCAGCACTCGACCAATAGAGAAAACATATAACTAGTGTGCTACATGAAGTCAAACCAGCTCTGTCATATTTTAATCGAAAAAATAGAATCGAATAAAGTTCTGCAAAGGCGTTGTATATCAAACGACCAAATTAAAAACTAAAAGAGCATAATTTATCTCAGCCTTAAAATTATGTTGGGCATATATACTTCGGAGAAGGATATTAACAACATTATTTTGGTTTCATACATCACAAGAGTTACATGTTTTATTTATTTTGATTTTATTATGTATGCATTGCATGAAGTCAAAACATAACTGTCAATATCTTTATCCTATACTTCTATGACGACCCAAAATTACAAGCAGGTGGTACTATAGATAGTGCGGATTGATAGTGCGGTTTCATATCTGATCTTTATTAATGAATTTTGAAGACCTCCGTCCTTTAGAAAAAAATAAAAACAAAAAATGCACTTTTATTATGCCTTAATAGGCCATTTGATAATATAATCTGGCCACAATTTTGGGCCGTGAAAGAATATGGACCGAAGAAAATTATAAGGCCCAAACACACGATACTTTTATTTGTCGAGTTTTGTAGTGCTTATAGGTTATTTTATTTAGATTCGAGCTCATTTCAGGTCAATAGGTTATACAATTATAAAAAAAAATACATATCAGTTCAAACTTGGAGAAGTATAGTACAAGTGCATTCATTAGCGCTTTGCATTACATAAAATTTGACAGATACTTTTGAAATAGTATAAATGAGTTTACTCAAAAAAATAGTATAAATGAGATGAAAAAAAAATGTACATTACTTAAAAATCTGATAAAAAAATATGCTAACAATTATTTTCTATCAGCTCAATAATGGAATCATTAAAATTCATGCTGATTAATCAAAATGAAAACAAATCTGCCAATTGTAATTATAACACATTTCTTTTGCTGATTGGACTCCAGAAAAAAGAATTTTCTAAAATAGGAGGATTTACAAAAAAATAATACGATAACAAAATTAAGCCATATAATTGTTTTGTTACCATCATCAATTGAATTTTGTGCATTTTAAAAAATAGGTCGTTGAAGGCTGTTAAAATATCTGTTTGCCCGGATTTGAGAACAGGTCGTTGCACCTTTCTGTTTTGTAATCAACTGGTACATGTGTGTGTATAAGTCAGTGCATATACATGCTTTCAAGTATTTTTAAGAAAATGTTTTGAATTAAACAAACTGAGGCTATTTTCTGCAGTAATAAATATTGGTTTCTAAGATCTATTGATCCTTATTGTTAAACTAGGATGCTTTATTAGTATCCCCCATAAACCTTTATCGGATTGGTATGTGGGGTGTGGTACATGATCTGATGGTATCTTTCTGGATTTCCAAGCATTTCTATCAGTTATTGGTTTTAGAACTGAGAATAAAGAACTTGACACTTTCCTGTTCTGTATCAGTGGTGCCGGTGATTTATTGTTTTCAGACAGGTGTTCTGATAAACTGGGGGCCTTCCTGAAAATTGGTGGGTCTGATAGGACCTAAAAGTAATTTTACCGGATTTTGAGGCATTTTTGAGTAAACTGAAATCTGTCAACTGTTTCTTGAAATCCTTTCATTGCTGGAGTTGGTTGCATCATTTCAATTACTGGGATTTTCTGTACTGTATCTCCACTTTGCTATGTACCAACCGGTACCAAGTCGTAATATCACTTGTTCCCTCTGGAATTTTAAGACCCAAATGTGCTCCTCATGCCTTCAAAAACATGGTACCAGCATATACCTGCCTTGATCCCTCTTGCTGTCACGATTTGAAGTCTTGATTTGTTTTTAATTTGTGATCAGCAATTTTTGGGGTAAAGATATTGACATAGCTATTTTGGCATCACGCAGCGCACGACTAATAAAAACAAATGAATAAAAAAATATATAACTGGTGCGTTTCATGAAGTCAAATCAGTTCTGTCAATATGTTTACCCAATTTTGGAGATATGTTAAGTTAATTGAGTGAGGCTATGGTGCTATGCATAGCACCAATGGCTAGTGTACTACGGCTCAATATGGTACTTTTTAAAATCCTAACGGTCGATCCGACCGTTCAATGTGATATCCATATGAATATGTACTTGCAAACTAAATTTTATATTTTTTTGAATTTTTTTACTATTTTTTTAGATAGGTAGAAAAATCAGTGTTTTTTCAAAATTCTGGACCATCAAAATTCTACCTATCTGAAAAAATAGTAAAAAAATTTGAAAAAATATAAAATTTAGTTTGCAAGTACATATTCATATGGTTATCACATTGAACGGTCGGATCGACCGTTAGGATTTCAAAAAGTACCATATTGAGCCGTAGTACACTAGCCATCCGTGCTATGCATAGCACCATAGCCTCACTCAAGTTAATTTGTGGGTTTCCTCTTGTTAGAGCGTCTAATAAAATGCAAAAGGTTCTGTAGTTATTTTCTTTCTAGGCCTTGGGCTTAGGCTTTAAGGCTTGCTTAACTAAAAAGAAAATAAAAGAAAAATAGGTTGTAGTTGTTTTTTGGGCCGAGTATTTAGTTCCTGACAAAATATTTAATTAATGGGCTTTCAGTTTTCTGTTAAGGCGGCAATTACAACAGAGATTCAAAATATATATGTGGGCTAATCAGACACTAATAGGAGCCATTATATTTTTGTGTGCACATGTAAACTTTCAAAATAGTAAATTTTTCCGTTAAAACATCATAATATCTAATATTTTCACCAAAAATTAACATTATTTTTCTATGTACTTTTATTTACTTGCATATTATTTAGTTATTTTAAAAGATCGAATTGACAGGTATATTCTTTTAGTCTTTTCGTTTTCTGTACTTCTCTGGACACAACTGGTAAAGGGAAAATCCTCACACACAATAACTCTACAAATGTAAAAACATAAAAAATGATTTCTCTTTGAATTTTAATTTCTTTATCCGTGGTAGGGTTTAGGGTTTAGGGCCCTTAGGTTTTTTAATTTTGTACATTAATTTTTAAAGTCTCGAAGTAATATTACATTACGCATTGAGAATTTTTTTTATTTTTTTCAGTGCTGTAAAAGCTACAGACTAGATATATTAGTCATCTGAGTTTTTTTTATGATATTATCCCTAACATAAACTACAAGTTAGCAATTATTTTTTGATATTTCCTTCTATTATTATGGAACAATTATGTTTTAATATTTAGGAATATTTTGAAACTATGATTTGTTTCAATATACAGAAGTTTTAATTATTATAACATAGTTAGGTTTTAAATTTTAGAAATATATTCTGAAACAATGACTTGCTAAAATACACACAAGGTATTTCTTACTGTGTTCGTATATAATAGTTCATGATTATATTTTTTTAAAAACAAATCATATATACTTTTCAATTTGCCGAATAATCCTCAAAGTAGCTTTTATTTATGATCTATTGTACCACTTAATTAAACATTAGTATTGTCGTACCGAACTTGGATTATTCGTAATATTAAACTAGTATCGTACCCGTGCATTGCAACGGGAGTACGGGACATATTATAAGAGAACAAAAAAAATCTCATACAAAATGACATACTTTTCTCTCTTAAAATGAATAGGTTTAGCTGTTGGGTTAATTTCTTTCCTTTCATTCAAACGAACAGGTTGCTGCTTTGGGCGCGCCACCTCTCCGCCTTTCTCAAAAGTATGAGTTGTCAACAACACCGCCCTTTCTCAAAAAACATTGCCCATTTATTACCAGCATCTCTATGTTTGCAACATTAGAAACTCATTCTTATATATGAATATGAGCACCCATTCTTTGACAATAGCAGTATAGTTACCAACAAATAAGAATTCAGCTCACTGTTTTTTCCTTATTCAAAAGAGCTAAAAGATTATTTTTCGAAATTGTTGCTTGATGCTTAATCTGTACAATCTGAAGGTTTGAAAATGCTTAGAAGTGATGTATGAACATGTCTAGAGGTCTACACAACTTAATTTCAAACATTTTATTAAGGATTTCATCAAATTTAATCAGGTCAACTCACAGTTGACTGTTTTCTTTTATTTTCCAGATCCTAACTATTTTGATTATTCCTATTAATATGTTTGTCCAAAAATTCTATAAATATTCTGAAAAATGCATATGACTATGCTTGAAGTACTGGATAAATGTTATTGCCAAATTCCTAACAGATTGGGAGAAAAAGATTTTTTAGTGTTCTGGACATTTTTGCCCCTGTGAAACCAGCAACTGTACACTTCAAAGGAAAAGAGAAATTGTTTCACAATAGGGTCTATTAAAAACACACATGAACTTCATTCAAGGGCAAATCTGAGAAGTTTGATTCAAATTAAATCAGTTAGCTTATATGATTCAAATTCTCGCTGAGCACAGTCTTTTGATTGGCAACAGGTCTAGGGTTCAATTTAACACAGGTTTAACTGCATTTACAATACAGAAATTTAGATTCCACAAGAGTACACAAAATCTAAAAGATACATAAAACAAAATCTAAAAGATACATAAAAAAAGAAAGTGTACATGTTATGCATCGTGAGCAACTCGAGCTCAGAGGCATTGTGCACGACGGACTTCTTGAACCCATTGGGGAGGTCGTGCCGAGTTTTCTTGTCAGACCCATATCCAATGTTGGGCAGGAGAGTCCATCCCTTAAACTTGCGTCTAACACACGAGTCAATACCCTTAGGCCTACGCTAGCTTGGCTGTTCATACGATAAGAAGCCAGATAACAGTCAAATATATGCATGTCTATACAAAAAAATGTAAAGTGAGCTGATGAATAAGATTATTGATACCACAGGAAATAGTTACAACCTTGCTAGGGCTGGAACCATGCAGTTCATATAGGCCCCTCTTAAGGTGATGAATGATTATCACAGTATGATTAGATGATACAATTCTGGTCTAAACACAATTAATGCAATATTTAGTACAAAAAAATTTGTTGTAGATTTGGAATTTGATTAACTCTTACCTCCTTTTCATCTACTTCAGACAGTTGCTCAAGCAAACCAATCAAACTTGGCTTTTACAAATGACCATGGAAGCCATATTTTATGTTTGCACTTTACAAGTTTAAAAAGCAAAATATATGGATAATGAAAATAGCAGATTAAGAAAAGAACAAACCTGACCTAAAAGTTAAATAAAATGGAGGATGAAGCTCATGAAAGTTCACAATTTAATAGATTTTAACATGTTTTAGAAGTTCAAAAATAAGAAAAATATGCTATATTTCAAAAGAAACTGAATACTAACCTCTTTAACCCATAAGCTGCTCAAGATCTTTCTTTCCTTGTGTGAAAGAAGAACCCTATATGCCGAATGTTGAAATATTCGTCTGAATCTCTGAAACTGGAGTATACAATTTTAAAAGTTTTAGTATTGGGAAAGAATATTTTATTGCTTTAAAGGCAAATAGGGGAAATTCTCTTTCAACATCACCCGAAAAGCACGAAAAATACCATCAACGCCCCTACCTTTTAGTCTTAAAGTTACACAAATTAGCAAACTGTCTCACTCTTTACACAAATGAGACAAAGGGAGAGAACAAAGGTGAAGGTGAATTGTAGATACCATGCTTTAAAGGATTAATAGGTATGAAAAGATATTCAACTATTTGTACATGTAAGAGATGCAAATGTCATTTTAGGTTTGTAAGGGCTGTAGTGAAACAACTTCTAACTAATGTTCACTTAAGAAGCAAAATTCATTACCTGACCAAGATCAAAATGACAGCCAAAGTAACTTAACCTTTCAAAAGGATCAATTCCTGCAAACTAACAAATCAATCAACAAAATTAACTTTGCTAGATAACATAAAGTAAAGCATTTACCTATATGTGCAAAATATTTAATTTTGGTACTGAGGCGTAACCCAGAGGTTACGTAGTGTTCTGAGGCAGCGTGTGTAACGGGTACATTTTTAACTTATATTAAATTCAAATTTTCATCTTTCAATCGTAGCCCTTAGCAGATAGGAACATCAACGTGATTAATAATGGAATGGAGATTTGATTCTGAAACCTTTTTTCTGAGTATAATAGTTTTAGAAAGTTAAAAGTTTACATAGAAACTGTGTATTCATTGCGGGAGACATTGCATCCTAGTAGGTCGAAGTGTGTGTGCGTGCGTGCCGTGTTAAAGGTTCTAGTACATTTCAGCATTATTTAGATATTTTATATAAGAATTGAATCTACGTCTTGGTGCAGCCAGTTACCATAATATTAAATAAGGAAAGCATGGTGAACTTTGGCAAGATAATAACGGTCGAAAAGATTAAATTAAATATAAAATGTGTATGTGTTGTTAAGAAAAAATAAGCGTAGTGTCATGTTATAATAATAAAACTAAGTTAAATTAAGTTTATTTGATAAATTTGATGAGTTAAATAAATTATTTTTAATAAATAATGGATATATACACATAATTTTAATGAAAACGATTAATCGGCCGCATAATTCCGATTAATCAGCCGCATATTGATTAATCGCTTAGCGGTACCCGGTCCGTTCGACGAGCGCATACCGTTATTTACAACACTGATTTATATTAATAAGCGGTGTTACTAAGCAATCTAAAAAATTAGGAGTTATTTACAACACTGATTTGTAATACCATGTTAAAAATTAACCTGTGGTGTTTACTTGATAATCGATGTCATCAAATGATCACAAAAATTAGGAGGAATTTCATGTATGCTCCTCAAAACTTCAAAATTGTGTATTACCTTTCTAAAATTCATAATATCATAATCACCCTTCTAAATTTCAAAAACTCACACATTTACTCAGTTTACTGTCTTTTCTATTAAAACTTATTTTAAATTTATAATATACCTGTTTTGCTCTTTATTAAGAAAAGTAAAAAAATATGTATCAAGTTTAAAAATATCAGTCTTCTAATTGATCGGCTTTTGAGGACAAATGGGCAATTTCTCTACTTCTGACGCTTGCACAAGTATATACCTAAATGCCACACTATGTGCGTAAGAAGTAGAGAAATGACTCATTTGACCTCGAAAACGGACCATTTAGAAGGCTAACAATTTTCTTAAACATGCTACTTATTTTTTATTTTTTCCAAGGTTCTAAATAGCGTTTATAGCGTCATAGCGGGAAGGCTACAAAAAAAGCTATAGCAAATAGCGTCGCTATAGCGGAAGCTATGCCACATAGCATTTTTTTTTTTACATTCCGTATATTCAATATTTGTACTAAATATCAACATTATCTAAAGTCTCATAGAACAATAAATAACACCAAAGTAATTAAGAAATTATTATATTCATATTGAACCCGTATAAAGTCCAAATTGCGGTTCAAAATATCCATAGTAATATCGTAAACTATCGATTTTTCCTATTAAAAATATCTTAAGCATCATGATTCATGACATAATATATTTTTTTTTCTATTCAAATTTTTATTTTTATTTCCAATTTCAAATTGATTTATCTGTAGCAAGTTGTAACAAATTCAATTTCTGTTTGAGCTTTTTTGGATCTTTATTTAAAGCCCATATAAATTGCTTAAAAAAACCCATATTGTATAGCGGCCGTAGCGCAAATAACGCATTTTGATGTCATAGCTTAGCGTTTGGGGGCCAAAAACGCTATAGCGCGCTATTTAGAACACTGTTTTTTCTAATAAAGGGTAAAATGGGTATTTTATAAATTTAAAATGAGTTTTAATAGAAAAGACAATAAAATGGGTAAATTTGTGAGTTTTGAAATTTATAAGAGTAAATATGATATTATGAATTTAGAGGGGGGGAGTACGTAATTTTAATGTTTTTGAGGACTATCATAAAATTTTCCTTAATTTTTAATGACGAGTACAATGAACCATGGTAAGGTGGCATTTATATTATGGGGAAAAAGAAAGAAAGAAAAGAAGTGGCATTTATATGATGGTGTGTTTGGATGATTTTCTAATACTACTTTAGAGTTGAGAATTCATCCACTGTTTTATTTTGACATATTTGATTTCACATAATAATATATTGTGTATTCACGGCAGGAGAAAGTACATACATATAGTATATATATTATATTATTTGATTTCACATATTATATTTCTTATGCAAAATAAATCACAAATGCTCCAATTGAAAGATAATATTACATGTTCATCTTATATTGCCTTTGCAATCTTTTGTAAAACTATGACACCCCTGATGTCCTATCAATGAAACTTGAAGGCTTGATTTTCATTTTTCTCTTAAAAAAACATGTTTATCTTATGATTTAAGTTTTTATGTTTCTACTTTAAACATAAATATACTGGCATGGTGAATCAACAATCATCGCTATTAAAACTTTGTCAAAATTATAATTAGATATGAGCTTTGGTGAGTTGTGAAGTAAAATTTACGTTTTACTTCACGTGTATTTCTTTGTTTCAAAGTTCAAAACAATCAATCTGAACCGTTCAACATGATCTACATATTAAAATGTGTTTGGAAACCAAATTTTATATTTTTGATTTTTTTTTACTAGTTTTTAGATAGGTAGCAAATTCATTGATTTCGACGAATACTGGACCATTTAAAAATAATGATTCTCTATCTATTTTAAAAAATAACAAAAAAATATAAAAAATATAAAATTTGGTCACCAAACACATTTTAATACGGAATTCATGTTAAACGGTCCGAATTGACTTTTGGACTTCGAAAACATAAGTATAGTACGTGAAGTAAAATAATGCCCTTACTTGACAACTCACCATAGTCCATCTCTTAACATTGGGGGAATTTCATGTATATCCCTCAAAAGTTTCAATATTACGTATTTATCCCTCCAAAGTCAATAATTACATATTTATCCTTGAAAATTGTACAAACTCACATATTTATTCAATCTAACTCAATAACATATAAAATATCTCTAAAAATAATTAAATAATATTTTTTATAACTTTGAAATTTGTTTTACAATATTAATTAAGAATATGTTGACCATTATGCCATTCGTTTGTGTCACTTTAGTCTGCCTGAGTTCTCTTCTCTTTAAGGCGCCGAATCTCCCTCTTCTCTCTCCAAACGTGCCAAATCACGGATTTCTCCCAGCCTTCTCTTGTCGCCTCCCCTCTCACAGGTTTCTGCCGCTCCTCGCTACTTTAATTTTTTCATCTTCGTTTGGAGAGAGAGGCAGGAGTTTTGGTGTCTTAGAGAGAAGAGAACTCAGGCGGACTATAAAGATAGAAACAAAGGACATAATGGTCAATATATTATTAATTAATATTGTAAAATTAATTTTAAAGTTTAAAAAAATATTATTTAATTATTTTTGGAGGTGTTTGATATGTTATAGAGTTAGATTGGACAAATATGTGAGTTTTTACAATTTTCAAGGATAAATATGTAATTATTGATTTTGGAGGGATAAATATGTAATATTGAAACTTTTGAGGGATATACATGAAATTCCCCCCTTAACATTATATACACAAAATTTATGATAATAAAAAATCCTAGAAAAAAAGTCTTAGAACTGTTGGTTACCTAAAGATCGAGCCTCTGTGAAGGTTTTAAAGAAAAAAAAATTGTACTGCCAATGTCATATTATTTGGATTTTATTTTGACTATTATGTTGAGAATTTTAACAATCCTTTGAACTGCTTCTTTGATTACAACAACAATAACATTACCAATTTGAGCATATCGTTGATTACTAGCTCCTATGATTCGAATACACATCAATTTGCGAGCACCACTGTTATCTGCTACATTCAACATAGTTTGAGGTTGAATCATATATTTTTTTTTTTTTTCAATTTCTAAATTTCAGTACAAAAATAAAATAAAAAATATTTTCTATCTAGAAAAAAAATAAACCTACACTTGCTTTTTAATCTTTAATACTTTATCCTTCTTCCTCTACATTTCTATTCTGAAATAAGAAATTGAGTTTGTATAGGCATTTTGTGAGCAACTATTGAGAGCTCTTCTAGCAATAGTTTCTGATACTACACTCATTTCATAAAGTATTTGACCTGGTTTAATAATGCATACCCAATATTTTGGATCTCCTATACCTGAACCCATGCATGTTTCCGTGGTCTTTATTGTAACAGGTTTGTCGGGAAACATACATACCCATATTTTTGCATCACGACGCACATATTGTGTTATTGCCCTTCGTCCTGCTTTTATTTGTCTAGCTGTAATCTAGGCAGGTTCAAGTGCTTGAAGAGCATATCTGCCAAAAGAAATCGAATTGCCTCGACGAGATATTCCCTTCATTCTTCCTCTATGTTGTTTACGAAATCTAGTTTTTTGGGGTTATAGTCAATGGTTATTTTTTTAATCTCATCTCTATTGCAAAACAAGACATGGTTCTTTTACTGTTTTCTTTTTCATTTTTTTCTTTCATTCGTAGGTTCGATTCATCACTTTCAGAATAAATAATTAAATGTTTTCTTAGTTTGTTCCGCCATTCCATCTAATGAATTTTTAGATTTTTTTTAATATAATTCTATATAGTCAAAGGTTCTATCGTTCCATAGCTTCTCTATTCATGATTACTAGTGCTATCGGGTCGGGTGGGTCCGGATACTATTATATTTGGACCCGTATTCTAAAAGTGTTCGGATCCGAATTTCAATCCATATACTTATTTGTTTCAAATCGGGTCGGGTCCGGATCCGGATACCTATCTACCCGTAGATATTTCGGGTCCAATATTTTGGTTCCGGGTAGATATATACCCATAACTTGTTTATGGATTATTGGGTCCGGTTCGGATCCAGAGCGGGTACATGTCGCAACTCACAAGCATTTGAGAAACACTTTACGTTTAAATATAATTATAATTTCTTAAACATCTCACATAATATATCATTATAATATAAATTAAAATTTGCTCCAAAATATTGAAGGTGAGATAATTTTAGAAAGTAAAATATTGGAGATGGTGATTTCATTATATAGTTCCGAAATTCAGGAATAGAATATTAGTATTAATTTGTTTCAATCAGCGAAGAGAACAATAAATTTCAATAATCCGTGCAGAAATGTAAATACATGATAGATAAAGAGATCAATAAATGAATTAATTAGTTTTGAAAATTTATAGGCTAAAGGCGAACATGACATTTGATTTCAATAATCTGTGTGAAAAGAGCAATAAATTTCATTCAAGAAATTAAAAAATACTGCAAATGATTGTCTTTTCATAATTATTAATATATGTGTTTATATTAAATAATTATAAAGAAATAGTATTATAATTTATCGGGTATTTATAAGGATACCAGGTCGGGTTCGGTTATGGGTCAGATAACTAAATCAAACTCATATCCTATCCATTACAGTATCGATTCCGGTTCGGATCCAGGTCGGATATTAAATTATTAATTTTGTAACCGTACCTATAATTTAACCGGTTATATTTTTTTAAACAATATCCTATCCAAATTAATCGGGTCCTGGTCGGTTCCGATTTGGTTCCGGGTCGGATCCAGGAATCGGATAAAAGTAGCACCTCTATTCATGATTAGGCCCAAACTCTGCAATGGAGCTTCCAACAAAATTTGTTTTTGAGTCAATTTCCTTAGTTTTATTAAGTCAGGACTCTTTATTCTTTTTTATTTTATTAATATTTCTCTTTTTCAGTATTTTTGAATTTCATTGAAGACTTGAAGTTCTATTGTCAACTGAAATATTTAACCAAATTATGCAAAACCAAAAGAAAATAAGATCGCATTTTAGGCGGGATTTAACATGTTCTCTTTAGATTGGCCTATATGAGATTCTTTCTTATATAATTAAACATGGAAGGATATTAATTCTCTATACATACCATGCATCACAAATGTATTAAAATTAAATGAATTCGTTGTATGTTCCAAAATGCATTAATAATATTACATGAATTCGTTGTATCACAAAATGCATTAATAATATTCAATGAATTCGTTGTATCTTCCAAAGTATGTTTTTTTAGACAGTTTGATAAGTAAGGGAAAACTAGTTATGAAAATAAACAATGAATGTTCTCTTAAAAAATAAAAATTCTCTCGAAAATAAACAATGAACGAGTTGTAAAACGGCATCGCGAGTCCTGACAAGTCATAGTCAAGTCATAAAAAAAATATGAGTCTATTTAAAATATGAAAAGTTTATTTTAAAATTCGCACAAATTTATATTGAACGATTCAGATCTATGACAAAATCACGTACTTGACCGGATCTGAACTCCTATATATATATACCCTTTATCCTTCTCTTTCAGCCCACACCAAAAGAAAAAATATAAGACAATCACATATCTCCATTCCATTATTAAGCACGTTGGGTGTCCGATCCGCCAACGGCTACGATTGAAAGATTAATTTTTGGATTTAATCTCAGCTCTCCAATCACATAATCTATCTTCTTTTGATTAAATACATATGTTTTATGTGTAGAAGTTTAAATTTAGCTACAAACATACTCGCCACACATACCGCTACACGATGCGTTACAATTAAAATTAAACAGACTCTAAAATTTAGCAATATAATTCTCCGTTTCCTTTTTTTCTTTCCTTATTTCTCTCCCTTCAATTGAAATTTTCTATACAGCAGATCACAATACAAATCAATTTTTTGTTCACTTCCTTATTTCTATACATATTATTGTGATAAATGTAGAATATATTTCTAATTTTGTTTTTTATGAAAATTTGCCATTTTGTATGATAATTTATTTTTGTTATCTTATCATATATTCCGTTGCAACGCACGGGCACGATACTAGTTCTATTTAAATTGAGCTTGAGGAGAGGAAGTTTGTGATTAGTGAAAATTGTAAGCACAAGTATCTTAGAAAACTAGTTAATCGTTCACTAAAATTGAAAGTTTGGTTCTGTTTATTTCACAATAAATTTGAGTGAGGCTACTATAATATGCATATTACGGGTCTATCCGTGTTATGAATCTATATTTTTATTTTTTATTTTTAAAGTTCAAACAGTCAATTTAACCGTTAAATATGAGCTCATAGTTGTAACACTCACCACCAATGTGAATGTTTACCACGATACTCATATTGGTAATACAAACTTAAAATTTTAATTAAAATAAATTAATTATTAACCTATTGAAAAAATAATTAATAAAAAAAAGAACTTACAGTACAGAAGAAAAAGGTTGCCAACTGAGGAGAAAGAAAGAGTGAAAAATGAACTATTTTATGCTGAGAATGATTTTTATAAACTCTTTTTTTTTAAATATATTTGGATAGCAAATTTTTGGTTTTCTTAAATATTTTTACTATTTTTTTAGATAGGTAGGAAAACCACTTGATATAAAAACTTTGGACCATTCGAAACCTGTGATTTTCTAACCTATCTAAAAAATAGTAAAAGGTTTTTACAAAAATATAAATTTTGATCTTTTAAGTAAAAAACTTAAAAAAAAATACTTTCATCTACTAATGGCTGTGATTAAAAAATAAAAATTCAGATTGAATATCAACTCTCTAATCAAATAGTGTACATTTTTTATGCATCTTTTTCATGTTTTTCTAACATGTAGAAGTCTAAATTTATTTAAACACAAGCTCACCATACGCAGGGATGAAGGCAGCGTTGTACAGAGATAGGCATTTGCCTACACTTGGAATTTTTTTTTTGACCCGGTTATAAAACGGGTTTGCCTACCCCCGACCCACTACTCCTCTCAGTTCCAGCATAGAGCGGAGCCCCACACTAAAATCCCACCCGCTAGCCAAACATGTACCCACTAATCTAATTTTTGGTTTGTGAAATCGCGAAGACAGAGAGAGCCGTCATGTTTATTAATATCCAAAGTTAATTAGAAATTAATAACTATACCCAATTTAGCTGGGTTTTGATAAAAATATTCAAACAGGCCATTAAATGACCGGTACCTATTTTTAATTGAAACTGGCCATTTAATGGCCGGTACCCTTTTTTGTTGTTGTTTTACACCCTATAAATACCCATCTCCCTCTCTCTCTCCCTCACAACACACTCACCTCCGTCCCTTTCAACTCTTGCCGATAATTTATTTATTTAATATATTTTTTATTTTTTGAATAATTAATTTAATTATTAAAAATAATGAATTTAATTATTCAAAAAAATTAATGTACACAAACATGATCCATTTAATTTACACTCATTAATTTGTAAATTAATAAATTAATAAAATAATTAATGTATTTATTTTTTTATTTATTTTTTATTGTTTTTCAGTAACCTATACATGTAGATTAGTAACCTGACAATTGTTTACTATTTTTCAAAATGTAGTTTGTTTGACATGGCCCTGATTTCATTACACTGTGGTGGGAAGGTTCTTAATAATGCATACGGGGCTTATTACTTCAAAGAGTAAATTAATTCATTTATGATTTCAAATGGTATCTCACTTTGTGACTTGAAATTCATGATTTACGCATGCACTGGTTTTAACCCAAAAAGGTGAAACTTAGAATTGGCAACCCAAGTTTGCAATGGATCTCCGGCAGCAAAAAAAGAATTTGGCGACGCTGAGAAGTGCATTGTGCGCGGAGGAGGAGTGCGCAGCCTCACCGGAGACCGCCTGAGGAGACTGCAGAGGAGAAGGTGTGCGCGACGGCCTGAGGAGCTCACTGCCACTAGTACGGTACCAAAATCAAAACCTAATTTTTTTTAATTGTGAATTTGTGAAATGATTTGCGATTTGCGACAGATAAACTAATTTCTTTCGAGATTTGCATTTGTGCTGCTTAGGAAATGATTTTGAATTTGGTCAGATTGCTTACACGGGAAGGGATAAATGCAGAGCAGCTTGCAAGAGATCTCAAGTCCTTTGAGCTTAAGGTAACTAATTATGTGCTTTTGTTTCAGCTTTCGACTTAAAAGTTTGAAATTTAGACACATAATGTCTTTTTATGTTAATTTTTGTAGACAACATTTGTAGATGTTTTTCCTTCTGAAGCAACTACATGAAGGAGTATCTACAACATGTATGTAGCTAGATTTATTAGTTTCCTTTTTATTTTGGTTTGTTCATGTCCTATTGCAAAAGAATGCTGAATGCTTATTCATTTCTAGAGTTACTTCATTTTTGTGGAAGATCTTCTTTCCAACATTTATTATTTCATAAATTATAATTTAATTTGTTTCTCTATTACAAGTGAAAAGCTTTAGATTTTTGGTGAATCGATTCTGTCAATTGGATCGAAATAGTGGTGGATTCATATCAGCTGATGAGTTCATGTTAGTTCCTAAATTCACGGTTAATCCTCTTGCTCAGGTTCCTGAGATCATGTCAGCTGATCGTAAAATAGTTTTATTATTTCACAAAAAATGTCGCAATTTTTAATACTAGAGAGTATATCAATTTTACTGTTACTGTAACCACCATGTGAGATCATTTTAACTAGACAATTAATACCATTTGTGAATGAATTTTTTATCAGAGACTTTCGTATGTTAGATGGATTGAATTTAGGGGGAATTTCATGTATATCCCTCAAAAGTTTCAATATTACATATTTATCCCTCCAAAATCAGTAATTACATATTTATCCTTGAAAATTGTAGAAACTTACATATTTGTCCAATCTAACTCTATAACATATCAAATACCTCCAAAAATAATTAAATAATATTTATTAAAACTTTAAAATTAATTTTATAATATTAATTAATAATATATTGACCATTATACCCCTTTGTTTTCATCTTTTTAGTCCGCCTGAGTTCTCTTCTCTCTAAGACGTCAAACCTCTCGCCTCTCTCTCCAAACGAAGATGGAAAAATTAAAGCAGCGAGAGGCGACGAGGGAAGACGGGAAAAAATCTTTGATTTGGCATGTTTGGAGAGAGAGGCGGGAGGTTTGGCGCCTTAAAGAGAAGATAACTCATGCAAACTAAAGAGACAGAAACGAAGGGTATAATGGTCAACATATTATTGATTAATATTTAAAATAAATTTTAAAGTTTAAAAAAATATTATTTAATTATTTTTGGAGATATTTGATATATTATAGAGTTAGATTGGACAAATATGTGAGTTTGTACAATTTTCAAGGATAAATATGTACTTATTGATTTTGGAGGGATAAATACATAATATTGAAACTTTTGAGGGATATACATGAAATTCCCCCTTGAATTTAAGGAGTTGGTTGCATTTCTATCAGCATTTAGCCCACATACAACGCCTCGGAAAAAGATAGAGTGTCAGTAAATCCCGTAACTTGCTTTAGTTGTCAAATTGTGTAACGGAAAGCGATTTTCTGGAATTCTTGCTAATGATGCTTCAATTTTGTTGCAGTTATTTTCAAGGTTTATGATTTAGACTGCAATGGGACCTAACATTTGAAGACAGGTCAGCATTGACTTCTTTCTATTCTATTTCTATTTTTTAAGTGATTTGCTAATTGCTATTGTGCATTTGTGCTTAGGAAATGAATTGGATTTTGCTAATTGCTATTGGGCATTTGCGGCTATGGTAACTCTATTTTTTAAATTGTGAATATGCAATTTATTTTGTTAAGTGATACCAATTGTTTTAGAAATTATAAGTAATTGTTTTAGTAAAATTTTGGTACCAATTAGTAATTTAGAAATTACAACCGATTCGATAGGTGTAGATGTGATTCGGTAGGCAGCTCGGGCAGACACGAGAAGGGAGTTATGGAGCCAGTTCGAACCAAAACCCGTTTAGAAAAAAGGAACCCGAACCTGACTTTTGCCTACCCCTGACTCAAATCCTGACTTCGTCACTGACCACACGTACTCACCACACTTATTTGATTGTCAAATACTTGATTTTCATATTAGTCCTGATTTATTTTTATTTTTTAAAATGTAATTTAATAATGTTTTGGATTGATTGATACTTGATTAGTTCAGTCTTCATTTTTTTCTATCTTTTGTATAATTTAAGAAATATTATTTGTCATTTAATGATCTCACGTAATAACATGATATGTGTCATTCTAATTTAATATATATATATATAGTGCTGGGCTTAGCTAAGCCATGGTGTAAAACGACTTGGTGCTCCACGCCTCATTATTTCCATTTTGAAAATCCAAACGACCGATCCGAACCGCTCAAGTTGTTCTCCATATTGATATGTGCTTGGAGACCAAATTTTACATTTTTTGGAATTTTTTTACTATTTATTAAGCCACTTTGAAAATCACTGATCCGGCGGTCCAGAAATTTTTACTGTTTTTTACTATTCATAAGAATTTTCAGATTTTCAAAGTGGCTTAATAAATAGTAAAAAAATTCCAAAAAATGTAAAATTTGGTCTCCAAGCACATTTCAATATGGAGAACATGTTGGAAGGTTCGAATCGACTATTTGAACTTTGAAAATGAAGATATGGCGTGGAGTACCAAGTCGTTTTACTCCATGGAGTAGCCTAGTCGGACTCTATATATATATATATATATATAGGGTCCGGCTAATTTGCTGCCGGCAGCATTTTAGCCGGAGGTGCTGCCGGCAGTTTTACTGTTTTGTGATGTCCAAACAACAAATTCAAACCGTTAGATGTTTAATCTATATTATAATCTACTTGGAGACCAAATTTTACATTTTTTGGAATTTTTTTACTATTTTTAAAGCTGGGTTGAAAACCGCTGTTTTCAGTAAATTTCTGCAGCGTTAAAAACAGCGGTTTTCAACCCAGCTTTAAAAATAGTAAAAAAATTCCAAAAAATGTAAAATTTGGTCTCCAAGTAGATTATAATATAGATTAAACATCTAACGGTTTGAATTTGTTGTTTGGACATCACAAAACAGTAAAACTGCCGGCAGCACCTCCGGCTAAAATGCTGCCGGCAGCAAATTAGCCGGACCCTATATATATATATAGAGTAAAGCTAATATACACTTAAGTGTACCGTACTCCTAAATTTAGGCCGTTAGATTTCTTTAAAAGTCGTGCTACCACGACTTTTAAAGAATCTACACGACTTTTGAAGAAATCTAACGGCCTAAATTTAGGAGTACGGTACACTTAAGTGCATATTAGCTTTACTCATATATATATATATATATATATAGATGAGCTATGCTACTCCATGGAGTAAAACGCGTTGGTGCTCCACGACGCTATATTTTTATTTTGAAAATCCAAACGACCGATCCGAACCGTTCATCTTGTTCTCCATATTAATATGTGCTTGGAGACCAAATTTTACATTTTTTGGAATTTTTTTACTATTTATTAAGCTACTTTGAAAATCACTGATCCGGCAGTCCAGAAAATTTTACTGTTTTTACTGTTCATCCGGATTTTCAGATTTTCAAAGTGGCTTAATAAATAGTAAAAAAATTCCAAAAAAATGTAAAATTTGGTCTCCAAGTACATTTCAATATGGATTAAAAGTTGAGCGGTTCGGATCGGTCGTTTGGACTTTCAAAATGAAAATACGGCGTGGAGTACCAACGCGTTTTACTCTATGGAGTAGCATAGCTCATCTCTATATATATATATATATATATATATATAATACACTGTATTTGTTGTTATCACTATTTATTTAATTATGTATTTAAATAAGTTGAATCTTATTAGTCTAAAACACGGAAATAATTTTAGCAAGTTGTAACCTCTTTTGAAGCGTTCAAAAGAGAGAGGGGTGCACAACCTACAACTTTTTTTTTTACAAAGAAATTAGCACCTATCTAAATTTATGTGTTGTGTTTTGACTTAACTTTTTATAACTAAAACATAAATTTGAAATTCAAAGGAGTATTTTTGTCAGTTACTTTTTATATAGCTGGAAAAAAACATGATGCCTCAGAAGTGTATACAAAAAATATAGTTTACCGAGAGGTCTTGAGTTATGAATAAGATATGAACCATATTAATTTATCATTTATAATTTTATTAAATCTTTTGAATTGTAACAATTGAATATGTAACTTCTCTCTTATATATACAATTTGTATAATATAGCTATTATTATGATATCTTCAATTTACACTAAGTTGACGTAATATGTCCCTCGTTGCAATGCACGGACACGACACTAGTATTTTCATATAGAGATTATGTTTAGTTGTTCGAATCGGCTGTTTAGACTTTAAAAATAAAGATACAGGTCCATATCATGAATCGATCTGTCATATGCATATTACCATAGCCTCACTCGTAAACTTTAGCGTATGGTGGAATTAGTTTTCTAGACATCTCGTACTAATTATCAGTGTTGTATAAAATGACCGATTAGTCATTAGTGACAACCAAACTGTGACATATTTTTTCAACTAATCAGTTAATTATTTTCTATTAATCCCGATTAATCGTTCGACGATACTCTATTCATCCGACGAGCACATACTGTTATTTAAAACACAGCTAATTATTTTCGCTAGCTTCTTTCTTCTATTCATGTTGTCCGGATTTTCTAAAGTAAAAATTTTGAATTCTGATTCGGACTTAATCCGGCCCAAACTAAATTGAAAATTTGCGGAGCCTTTTTAATATTCTGGTCTAATTTGATCGGAAGATCAGATTCAAAATCAAAATTTAAGTTACATGCACCATCTCTTCATGTCTTCTTGACTTGTGAAAGGAGCAAGAATTATTTGTTGGTATAAAAATAGAAATCTATATAAAGGAAATTAATAGTAAAATTCTCTATGTTTGGATTTCTAGAAAATTAGTCTCAGTTCTTGAACAAATACATTGGGAATTAATTTTGTAGACCGTTAATCAAATGATGTCTACCGTCATCGTGTGAGGAAGTAGGTTTAAAATTTCAAAATCTACCAACTCCGAATATAAGTTCTTTTTTTTATGGCAGGTAAACAATTAACTAAAAAAATTAAGTCATTTTTTACTTGAACCAATATCAAATTTGGAAGCACGATCATGCCTCATTGTTTTTTGCCCATGCTCCACATTTTTTTGTTTTTAAAGTTCAAATAGTCAATCTGAACCACTTAATATTATATCCATATTAAAATGTACTTGGAGACCAAATTTATATTATTTTTATTTATTTACTAATATTTTACTATTTCAGATAGGTACAAAATCATTGTTTTTTTATGGTTCAAGATATTCTAATTTGTACCTATCTAAAAAAATATATAAAATTTGATCTCGATACACATTTTAATGTAGAGGTCATGTTATACGGTTCAGATCAACTATTTGAATTTTAAAAACAAAGATAAGAATGTGAGATATGATTGTGACACAAAAACAATAGAACATTTTAACCCTACTCATCTAAAATATTATTTATAAGTTTTTTTTTGTTCTAACTTCTCGTCCTATCCTAGACAATGTTAAATTCGTATAAGAATTTCTATTGAAAAAGTTTTGCCTCCGACAAATTTTAGGTACCAATGAATATATATTATGTATTGTTTTTTTTTTTTTTTTGGTTGAACCCGTAGGCGATATTTTATGTATTGTTGAAGATCAGTGTAATGGAAAATAACATGATGGGTCGTACTAAATTTTGTACAAATTACAAAAAAAATATATCACTTTAAATTTTTTTTTATATCACATATCAAATACCTTCACTTTAAATGAAAGAGAAGCATAAAAAAAAAATACAATAATCGTTACAGAGGCGGAGGGGAGGGGAGGTGGAGACAGGCACTACAACAAAACAACTTTTCAGCGATCGGTATCAACGACCGGTTAAATCGCTGGTCGCTGAAGATCCAAAAAAAAAATTAGTAAAAATAAAATAAAAATTATCGGCAACGAGACCTTCAGCGACCGGCGCCCAAATCTTTATGCGACCGATTTGGCCCGGTCGCTGAAGGTTGCTCCTGAAAAACCTCGCCCATCTAGATCTCTGACTCGCGCGTTACAGGTTTTGAAAAAAAAAAAAACAAATCCCGCCTCGCTCCCTCCCGCCGCTTCCTCTGCCGATCGGTCCCCACAAGGGATCGCCCTCTCCCTTTTTCGTCCAGCGCCCCCTCCTCTCTCTCGCTGACCCAAGGAACCGCACCCCTCTCTCTATTGTTCGTTTTGTTTTCCTTTTGCTTGCGATGTTGGAAACCCTAGAAATTGGGGGTTTGTGTTTCTTGCGATTTCACCTCTGGTGCCTTTCTTGGAGGTGTTTTCTGGTGCTTGGTGTGTTGCTTTGCTATGGTGCTTGCCTATTTACTGAGAAGGCCGTGAGGCGAGACGAACTCAGTACCAACCCTATCTATTAGACCTTTTGCTTGCCTTCTTGCGATTTTCTCACGGGTAAACGCTAAAAACACCCTTTTTGATTATTGGCATGCACGGGTTGTTGATTTTCCCGGCCGGCTGTTGCGATTGTTCGTGATGATCGAAGTTGATACACTGTTTATTTTATTAAATTTCAACTTCAAAAAATTTGTTCAAACAATTTATATTTAACAAGACATTTTTTTTTGTAATTTTACAGGTTGAAATGCGATGGATTTGAATGCTTCATTTAGGAGTTGAATTTCTATTTTTTAGATTTATGAGATGTTTGTGTTGTATTGTTAAGAACATGCGTTGGTGTTGTATGAATGTTTTATATATTTTACAAATTGTGTTGAAATGTTTCTAATAATTTATCAGCGATTTTCATAAACATATAAATGGGGGAAAGTAAATAACAAAAAGAAACCATAAACCTGACAGAAGAGTATCAGCGACCGGTTGTTTTGGTCTCTGAAGCCTTTACATGACGTCAGCAAAATCCAACAGCGACAAAAAAAATTGGTCGCTGAAAGAGCATCAGCGACCGGGATGACGTCATTCAGTGACCGGTGACGTCATCGGAGAGCATCAGCGACGATGCCTTCAGCGACCGGTGTATCAGCGACTGGTCTACCTATCACTGATGCCCAGTTTTGCTGTAGTGAGGGATGTAATTACGTGTTGTATGTCATGATCAATTATGTCGTGATTTAGTCAGATTTTTACGTGCAATATTGTATCGTAGTCAAGTCAGATTTTTACGTGTCGTGCTGTGATTAAATTGGAAGGACAGTTACACCGTGACCATACATGACGTGTTCAAATGTAACTGGACACGTTTGTTATGTTTGGCATAGCTGACTATTTTATTTTCATAATTTAAGTTAGTTTATTCAAGATTCACCATTCGATCAAGATCTAACGGTCCTAATCAGGCGTGACCACGTGACGTGCTGTGTTGTGACCAGATCTTTTGCGTGACGTGCCGTGCTAATTTTCTAAAGATTAATCACAACACAGGACATGCGAGTCACATCACATAACCAGCATATGTGTTGTACTGTGCCATAACATATCTAGTTACAACATAACTTTTTTACATCCTAAGAGAGAAAAAATACAAAAAGAAGACAAGAGGTCTAGGAGTAACACAAGCCAACTCGACTCTTAAAAGAATCAAGTCCGAACAAGCTAGCTTGCTGTCAACTTTAGTTCGAACGAACTAATTATTTTGTCCCTAATAACACCTAGAGAGGAGGTGAATATGGGATTGTTTAAAAAATTAAATTATATTATTCAAGTATGACTTGTGTCTATCGGTCGGATAGACAAGTCTAACAACCGTTCCTGTGTAAAAGTATGTCTATCTCCGTATAGTTCTTGGCGGAATCAAGAACTTATGAATTTAACTAAATAAAGTGCAGTAAAGTAAATAGATAGAGTTAGAGAAAGTGACACAGGAGTTGATAACGGAGTTCGGTCAACTGAAAGACCTACGTCTCCGGGCAACGCAACCAAAACTAGACGCACATTTCTATTACCCAATGCAGAAAGGAATACAAGTTGGAACCAGCGAGACAACACTCCAACGGCCCAAAGAATAGATAAATGAGCACTAAAGGCTCAAGCAAAGAAAGGAGCACACACACGGCTCAGAAGCAAGCACAACAACTTGGAATAGGCGAGCAACAAAGGCTCTAAGTCCAGACACTCACTGACTATCACTCTAATCTCACAATAATCAATTTAGGTGAAGTGTATTTGAGGTTGCTGGAAAGATAATTGAATTTTAGGCACAAACAACAATGGACTAGGTTAAACCTCTCAAAGAATTTCAAAGGGTTGTATTTGTGAGGGTATACTCTGTCACCTTAGACAAATGACCGAGCCCACTATTTATAATGAGATTCAAAGGAGAGCCAACTGCTCAATGCATATATCAAAATCCACATAATTTAGGAATTAGTCTAATTTGCTTGTGTCTAGTTTCCAGTATTAACCTGTCCGATTAATTTGAATTTTGAAATTGACTTCTAGCCTTGCAATGGCTAGACTCAGGCGGTCACAACTTCATATCTACTTTACCATACTTTTGGACATACATTAAAAATGATAAAACAAAATGGTAAAGTATGATCGTCATAATTTTCATGATTTGGCATTCAATCAATATTCGACCTTCTAAATAGCTCGTGTCAATCATCTATCAGATCATCGTGTATCAAATCATTCTTTATAGCTCGCGTAAATCATGTGTTCGATTATCTTGTATAACTTGTCATGTCAATTTGTCATGATATGTATCTTTGACTTGCTTTGACCTTTGGATGTACCAATTAACCTTGTGTCATGTCAACTTGTCATGATGTGCATCTTTGACTTTGTTTGACCTTCAAGCATAACAATTAAACCTACATACATCTTAAACAAAAAACTATAAAATTCAATATTTATATATTTTGCAAATTAATCAAAGTAAAACATTGCTTACAACAACAATTATAATTTTTTTCGTGCGGATCTAGTTGTGAAAAAATTGCTCAAAGTCTTGCATTCTCAACCACTTGGATTTATAATTAAGATAAATTAGTATTTTTAGGGGGAAATTAGAAATGAACGCAGCAGTACTTACGGGCGCATGCGTATTCGGTGCATTTCACTTTAATGAGTGTAGATAGTGGAAATCTTGTTGGGTAATAATTCAATAGAACATGTGCCATATGTTGGTATACTTTATACTTATTGTTGTATAACAGAGGCATATATTACATTAAGGGCACTCAATACATGTGAATAATCAACAAAACTATGGAAAACCGCAGATACAAAATTGCAAATACATATTAAAACATGTTTGAAATCATCATACTCGAACGTCTCGATAGAAATCTTGCATCAGACAAAAAAACCCTTTCTTGAAGCAGTTATTTGCATCTAACAATAATATGTCATGATTGGCACATCATAACACGAGATATGCGGATCACAACATATAATCGGCATACGTATCGTGACTACTTAAAAAAAACGACACTACATATTACGGTACAATACACAAAAAGGCTGATATATTGACACAAAACGTAGCATGATACATGGTCACGTGACCACGTTTCATATTATATTATTTACAACTTTTTCATATTTTTAGATATTTTTCTCAAATTTGTTTTTCTCAAACAAACTTAAATTAAAAAATTGTTAAATGTGACCGACTAATATGATCAAATGTAATTAGTCACAGCACATGTGATTACGGTATGACTAACATAACGTGGCTATTAACTATTCAAAAAAATTATAAAACACAACTCAAATCACGTCATAATTAGTCACAATACGACACACCACAAATTTAGAGCCCTATAATAATTCATGATGTTTCAATTAATTATATTACATAAGAATGTATTGGATTTGTCATGGAAAACCAGATGAGACCGATTTACCATAATGACTGGATCGATCCAGTTAGCTAGATATGCAGGGATCATGTGATATTTTCCACATTTTCAAAATTTCTTGTAGAAAATTACTTCAGTGCATCATAATTTTACCGCACAATTTATATTCATTTAATCGGATAGTTATATAATATTATTAACAATTTTTAAGTTCAAATATAATGATATAAATTAATTTTGTTACAATAAATATTTATTAGTGAATTTCTTACTAAAAATTAAGATGTAGTTCTAAAAGCAAATCAAATAATTATTACTTACCTTTTGAAGATTTAAAATTAATTACTGAATTTTTCACAAAGATATACTGAAATATTACATGGAACCAAAATTAATTACTGAATTTTTTTCATAAAGATATACTGAGATATTTTTATTATTACATGACTCCATTGTTTAATTTCTATTATTCCATCAATACTTACAAAATGCGAGGTGATCACTGGCAATTGGTGACTGCACCTAAATAGAATAATTAGTACTTTGTAATATACAGATTAGAGTAATTCCAGCATATCATCATTTAATACATTTTTTAAAAAAAAATCTTGTTGAGATATTCTAAATAAAATAAAAAATAAAGAAGTAGATTTGTTTCTATCATTGAGATATGATGTATATCAGTTTTGATAAAATTTGTAACTTTTTATTTACTAAAAAAATCTATGAAAAACTTCACAACAACATCGTTAATATTGAAGTTGAAAAATGATAAATTATTATCAAATTGTATAAAATTTGTTAACACTATAAGCATATAAAGATCAAATTTATAATATAATATTTCGATTTTGAATGGTTTTTATAATAATATCAAATGAATGAATTAACTATAAAATGGATATAAACTTTCTCATTAATACACGCCAACAACCTTCTTTTGCGTGCATATAATCTTCTAGGGTTAGAATTGATTGCGTCCAAGTCAGATGGAACTTGCAGCCATATAAAATCGGTTGTAATAGGGTGGATCTACGGCCAAGGAGTGTTTAGCAACTTTTATAATTTTAAAATTTAATATAAGTATATTGGAGTTTAATCAATTTTTTTATTTTTTATATAGTTCATCTTCCTTCATAAAATGTTATACATATGTGCTTATAGTTTAGTGGTAAGAGCTACACTTTGTGGTCGTAAAGATTTGGGTTCAAATTTCAATTGCCACGTATTATGCGTTTTATGTTTCAACTTTGCCAAATTTAAAATTTCTAATTCCGCCATTGCGGTTGTATATGACGTGACGTGACTAACACGCTGTGACTTGCTCACGTCACGTCACAATACGTGTTCAAAATTTATTTTTACGTGACGTAACATGAATAAAATGGTAGAAGACAGTCATGTCACCCGAATAGTCACGTCACGTGACTAATTGAGTTTTATTATTGTTCAAGTTTAAGTTAGTATAAAGAAAATAATAACAAAATACATAAAAAATAAGAAATTGTTACAAAATAAATTATAATTAAGAAATAATGTTGAAATAATTGGTCACATGATGTGACTGAGTCAATTTGTGTGACGTAACGCGACTAAGATGATGGAGGACAATCATGTCACGTGATTGACACACATGACGTGACTAGTAAAGGAGTGACTAATTTCTTTCTCCAAGCTAGTGTGTGTTAGGCTCATCAAGCTGTCTTGGTGAGCTCAACTCCAAAATATATTAGATTGACTTTAAACGACAAATTCAAACTATTGAAACTAAGATCGAGTGGAACTAGAGAGTTCTAAGACTAATTAGATTGGCTTCAAATGACGAATCCAAAACCGTTGAAACTTATCTACCTTACGAGTGATGCATCTACATGCAAAAAATTTAAACTTTTGAATTAATTTAGTATAAAGTCAAGTAGACAAAATTAGAAGACTTATAAATTAATTTTAATGCATTCATTTTTTGAACTATTTTTTTACCGCTTGACTCTATACAAAATTAGTTCGAAAATTTAAAATTTTGCATACAAACACATCACTCGTAAGTTAGATAGATTTCAACAGTTTTGATTCGTCATTTGAAACCAATCTGATAGATTTAAGAGACTTTGTGAACTTAAGAACACCGTAGTTCTACAGTTCTACTCTTAAAACCAATCTAATTCAAGGGTGATGCTTGTAAATGCAATTTTTTTTGAAATTTTTGAATTTATTTAGTACAAAGTCAAATGGTAAAAAAAAATACATTATTTTAATGCACTCATTTTGTATCATATTTTTACTGCATGACTTTGTATGAAATGAGTTCATTTTTTTTAAAATTTTGCATGTACGCGCATCACTTATATAAAGTAAATCGATTTTAACGGTTTTGAATGACGGCTGGCTCACTCCATGTTCATGTATCAAACTATGATTTGAAAATAATTTATCTCCATGGAAATGATGGAGATAATTATTTTTATTTTGTTGCAATAGTACTGTGTTACCAAGGATCATTTTTATTGTCGGTTACAAGTTGTAAGATATTATTCTCCTACTGGTTTAGGAAAAAAGGAGGAAAATTTTGATTTGATTGAGAAATAGATAAGAGACGAACTACTTTCATTTAAATTTATTTGGTGCTGAAAAGGACAGAATAATAAATAATAAACATTTTTGGTCCTACGTGACTGATATAAAAAAAAGAAAGAAAAGAAAGAAAATCGGGTGAAAGAATAATTCTGTAATTTTTTTTACAAGGACCGTCTAAGGTTTTATTAGCGACAAAATGTTCAATCAGTTCTGTCATTGGGTGACGTGTCTAATTTCTACTTTAGTGTCATGTTGTGTGGGCCCCAAAAGAAGTACATATACGGAAGATGGTTTTGGGGCATTTCATGTACAACCCTTTCAATTTACAATGCTAGTAGTAATGCAACCTATTAGCGAATATGTTGGTCAAAATAAATAAAGAGTGAGGCTATGGTACTATGCATAGCACGGACCAATCCGTGCTACGGCTAAATATTTTAGTTTTCAAAATTCTAACGGTCGATCCGAACCGTTCAACATGATTATAAAATGAATATGTACTTGTAAACCAAATTTTACATTTTTCAAATTTTTTTACTATTTTTTTAGATAGGTAGAAAATCACTGTTTTGGATGGTCCAGAATTTTCAGATCAAGTGATTTTCTACCTATCTAAAAAAATAGTAAAAAAATTTGAAAAAATATAAAATTTGGTTTGCAAGTACATATTCATTTTATAATCATGTTGAACGGTTCGGATCGACCGTTAGGATTTTGAAAACTCAAATATTGAGCCGTAGCACAGATCCAATGGTGCTATGCATAGTACCGTAGCCTCACTCATAAATAAATATCACATATTCAACTATCTCTTTACCAAAATGCAAATATTTTAAAACTTTTGGAGCACCAAATTGTGTTGCTTTGCTAATATCAAATAGCTGTATGTGACAGAGAGATACCAAAAAATAAAAAAGACTTATATGCACGTTTCATGACACATAACAGCTATTGACCGCATCAAAATTGTACAAGCGCTTGCAACTTGCACCTGATATGAGATTAGAATATGTGCCTTTTCTCTTACCAAATAGTAACTTTTATTGTTTTTAGAAAACAAAAAATAGAAACAATTCTATTCATGTATAACTACTATTCAAATAGAAAACAATACTATTTATGGAGTAGAACTAGGGTGCTCCTAAGCTCACCAAGCCCTTCCGTGAGCGCGACTCTAAAACCTATCGAATTGACTTCAAACGATATTTCCAAACCGTTAGATGTTCAATCTATATTAAAATGTGCTTGGAGACCAAATTTTACATTTTCTGGAATTTTTTTACTATTTATTAAGATGGTTTGAAAATCGCTGTTTTTCAATGGTGCAGAATTTTAATAAAAACAGCGATTTTCAAACCATCTTAATAAATAGTAAAAAAATTTCAAAAAAATGTAAAATTTGGTCTCCAAGCACATTTTAATAGATTGAACATCTAATGGTTTGAAAATGTCGTTTGGAGTCAATTCGATAGGTTTTAGAGTCGCGCTCACGCAAGCCTTGGTGAGCTTAGGAGCACCCTAGTTCTGCTCCTATTTATGAAATAACAGAATTGTTCAACATTTCTTAGCATTGTTTTGTGATGCATATGCAATTAGAGGAGAATTCATATCATCTAAGGTAACTCAATTTTTGAATTTGAATCCGGTCCGTTCATTATATACTAATACAAATCTTAAAGGATTCCGGACATTATATATTTGGCCGGATTGACTCGAATTCTAATCAAACGGTTTGAATTGAATCTCAAACGATGCATTACTCCAGAAGATATGGAGTCATTAAAGGAATGGATGGATCACAGATAAGATGATATCCTGATTGAGAAGAGATAGTAGACCCAACAATTAATTCATTCTCAGCCATATATCACAGTTTGAACCTCAAGAGATTGAGACTGAATGAATTGGATCATGTCACGTGACATGTGATACCAAATTAGGGAAAAAAAGAATCAAGCATCTATGTAAACCCAATCTCATAAAAAAATTGACCGAGTCTGAGTGTAAATTAATAGGTAGAGGCTAGAAGATATTGACTTGATGAATTGGATATTGTCCTTGAAAAATTCTAACAGGATATGCAATTTTGAATTTATCCAAGTTCTTTGGAATGCAGAGAGAGAATTCGAATATGCACCTAATCATCAGGACCGTAGGATCAAACCTTGAACTCTCAGAAAATTGATTATAAGAAAATTAATTGAGGGCAATTATCAGTAGTGTGTGCCGAATGCAAAGAGAAAATGGTTAAATTGTTGCTATCAGACTTTAACAAGCTGTTAGGCTGGACATATGTATATATAGAAGTTGTTTCTATTAATGTTATTGTTAGGTATTCATCTGGTAAGTGTGAAAATATAATTGGATCATGTCATGTCTCTTAAACCAGGGAGTTTGAAGTTTTCGGTAGGCATCGGTCCAAATTATGTCCAAGTATCCGATCTGAACCGTTTGATATGCATTGAGATTCGTAGACAAAATTAAAATTATAATATGTTCTGTTAATCTAAACTGAGAGTATGAATTTCGATATCGATTGAACAAATTAGACCGTCATCGGAATGGATTTGATCTGATACCTAACAAACCACATTTGCTCTCCTCAAACCTAGGGGAACTAGCGTGGTAGAATGAGATTCAGTCGGTACCTAACGTGGTAGAATGAGATTCGGACCGTTTAATTTAATTTTACATGAATTTTAAAAATCTCTGTGCATCTAAGACACCGAAAAAAAGTGCTTGGCTAGAATTAACTCAAAAGTACCACAGCTAACTTTAACTGAGGAGAGATCATCAAAATTTTACTCAACCCAAAATGCTTTGTTTCAAACTAGATGGGACTAGATAGGCATGTTATCAAGTGCTAGGTTCATATGTTAGTTAACCTCTCTTTTTTAAATACTTTAGGCCTGATAATGCACATGTTACCAATATTAGAATAACATGTTGGGTCAGTTTCTAGTTACTTTTTGAGACATGTCGATGAGGCTGGAGTCATGGTGTGGTATCTCAAATCCCTTTCTAGATTCTTTTCAAGGATTGACATCATATCAGTTGACTGGGTCTTCTCATCTTGTTTTGAAACTTGTACAATTTTTTTGAAGAAGTTGAAATTTAGAAAGAACAATAATAATCAGTTAGCAAAATAAAGTTGTGTTTGGTGAGGTTGGTCTTGATGTATTTTGTTTGGGATTAATTCATCTAGTTAATTTGTTTCTGTGGAACTTGTACAAAAAGTGTTGAGATGGAATGAATAGGTTTAGAACAAATCTCAGCCCTTGATCAATTATGCTTTAATTCTGACACGTCATGTTATAATTGGGACTGCTGGAGAAATATCCTGCCTTGCAAAGGCTGATATTAATCTGTTCTGATCAATTTTATTCGTTTTGATCTTTTTATGAACACTAGTAAGATCCTTTTAGCATTTAACAAATCAGCTTAGCTAGCTAATTCCTATATGTTATTTCAAGTTATAAGTTCTGAAGGTTTAATATATTTCAAAGGAAAGATTAATTGAATTTTTTGAATTAAAATCAAGTAATGGGGATTTCCAGTTGTTTTCTGTATGGCAATTGGCAAGGAAGTGAACATGGAGATGCCAAAATCCCCAAAACCACACATGGTTACCTTTTGACCAAGAGGAATAAATACTTATAAGGCACATAACCTTGTTACCTTTTCTATTGAAAATTATTTCTACATCATTTTTTGTTATAGACAAGAAGTGTCTAATGCGGAGAATTTTTTATATATGCACAAGTTTTGCTTCATGTGTTAGTTTACAAAAGTTTCATTTTTGCAGTGTATATATCTAGATTGGTGTATTTAATTAGTGGAATTAGGAGCCCAATTATTTGTTCAAATGAGATTTCTTTTTTATATTTGTTAGATGATTAGTTCACAATATGGTAAATTGTTGTATGGTTTAAGTTTTCATGGAATTATCCAATGCCAAATTTGCTATGATACATGTACAAGTGGATGGTCTTGTTGAATGTGTAATTTCCTATTCATGTCCTTTTCTGCCAAGAGACATGTAAGATTTGCATTGCATTGCATATTTAGATTAATATTTTGTTCAAGAATTTCAAAATGAAATTTTTTTTCATGTTTTTGTTGTCAATATAGAAAAATTAAGCTCTCTGGATAGACCCCTTAGTACAATTTCACAATAACCTAACCTAACCTAACCATGTTTACCTCATTACTTGCCTAATCTATAGTATCATCATGTTACATCTTAAATGCGTGTTACATTATCGCATTCCGTGATAATTTTTAATCTTCTTTTGAGTGATATAACACGTTGGAAAAGTTTGAGAATCATAGGAGTAATCATGGATACGTAACGGCTCGTATTTCCGACAATCATTAATTCGGGTGCTAATCGGGTAAGTCAAGTGTGTCAGTTAAGTCGCATTCAAACTCACTATGCATATTCAATTCTTTTCCGATTTCGATGATTTAAAGACCAATAGATTCATCGTCAAGGTCACTACAATCCCGCATCAAGAAATCATCGAAACGGTTCTGCCATTGCTGTCGAAACCTCAAAAAACTCCGACAAACTCACACAAACCCTTGTGGCAGACCACTCCACATAAAAAAATAAATTTCTCCCTGTACACTTAACCAAATTAACCAAATTTACATTCTACATAAACCTCATCTCAAGACCTAAAACCTGGAAAAATCACATCCAAATCCATGAATCATGGCTCGAGATATTAATTCTCAAATTGAGAGGAGAAGCACACCTAAGGGCACCTCCAGCAGCCTCTATCCAGCCCAAGCATCCTCATCTCATAGCCTGACCTACTTTCGACCGTTGATGCTAGATGAATCCAAAGGCCCACAATTAACTTTGCTTGAGCGCTCGATCCGTGTGACACCCCTCTCGACCATTCACAGCTCGCCACTATGTCTTCCCTTTCACACGGTCATCATATTTAAACTCGCCTTCTCTCTCGACTCTCACACACCATACAAACCGCTCTCTCTCTCTCTCGTTTTCTCTCAATTCAATTCTCGTATCGTAGTTTAAGCTCTAGTCATGGCGTCTGGTGATGTTGTACCAGTTCTGGTCGAGGATCCGCTCCTCGATATAGCTCCGGCCGACCCAGCTCCGGTGGAGGAGGCCCCCGCCGAGGACCCCGTCGCCGGGCCCGCCAAGCCTAAGGCCGAGAAGAAGGCCAAGGAGCCTAAGGAGAAGAAGCCTAGAAAGCCTCGTGCCGCTCCTGCCCATCCACCTTATGCTGAGGTTTGTTATCTCTTTCTTCCTCTCTCATCTCTATTTCTCTGTTGTCAAACCTGGTTGAGTCTCGTCAAACCCTTTTCAAACGGGAGTAGGTCCCCGAAATTCAAATCTATTCTCGGTTTGTGGTCTGAGGTAATTCAACCTATTTGTGCAAAACCAGACATTTTTTAACAGTTAAAGGTTACTTTCAACCTATGATTACAACTAATTTGTGATAGTTCTATATAATTTCACCTTCACCACTATAAATTTATAGATTTACATATGAACAAAAAATGGCAATTATCAGAGGGACCTTTATTCAGATCTCTGAAACAAGTAATTATAGAGGTAGTATATATCTATTGATTTATGTAATCTACATTAATTTAACAGAGAACACATCATTCTGATCTCTTGAACAACCATTTTGTAACATATATTCACAATTTCACCATCAGCATTACATCTCATGCAGTTTTACAGAATTGATCTACACAGATGTTGACAATTGATACAATTTTTATTTGATTCAGATGATTACTGAGGCAATTACATCTCTGAAAGAGAGAACTGGATCAAGCCCATATGCAATTGGGAAATTCATAGAAGACAAGCACAAGGCTCACTTGCCATCCAATTTCAGAAAGCTCCTATCTTATAACCTCAAAAAGCTAGCTGCATCTGGTAAGCTCACCAAAGTAAAGAGCTCATTCAAGCTTGCAGGTTCAGCCCCGAAACCTGCATCTGCCAAGCCATGCTAAGCCGAAAGCCAAGCCAGCCACCAAGGCAAAAGCCAAGAGTGTGAAATCTACCAAGGCAGCTGCTCCAGCCAAGGCCAAGGCTGCAGCTAAGCCCAAAGCCAAGCCGGTAGTTAAGCCAAAGAAGGTGGCAGCCAAGCCAGCTGCTGCTCCTAAGCTGAAACCGGTAGTTAAACCAAAGAAGGCAGCTCCAAAGGCCAAGCCAAAGGCACCTCCGGCCAAGGCTAAACCAGCTGCTAAGCCAAAAGCGGCTCCTGCTAAGACTAAGGCTGTAGCCAAGCCAAAGGGAGTGGGTCGGCCAGCTAAGGCAGCTAAGACCTCAGCTAAGGATGCACCAGGAAAGAAAGCAGCTGCTGCTCCGGCAAAGAAGGCCCCTGCAAAGGCACCAGCAAAGAAAGCAGCAGCACCAGCGAAGAAAGCTGCACCTAAGAAAGCCAAGGCCACACCATCTAGAAAGGTTCCTGCTAGGAAGGCTAAGAAGTAGAGAAGAGGAAATTAGGTTTTTTAATCTTTAATTTCATAAAACTGGGTGTGAGATGAAAGTTCTTTTAGTTTTTTTTTTTGGGGGTTAGGTTGATTTGTAAGGTGTTAGGGTCTCTGTAAATTTGACACCAGTGTAGTGGTATTGCAGCTACTTGCAAATTTGGGGATGTATGTTATATTACTTTAGAGAATGATGAGAAGAGGATTAATGTTCTAATGTTTAGATTAAGTGGAAATTTAGATTTTTTTTTTTTATGTTTGTGGATTTATTTTTCTTTAGAAAAAAGTAGTTTTCTGTGGGCTGTTTTGAACCACAGTTTGGTCTTTATGTTTGCTTGTTTAAATCGAGTTGTGCATGCGCACCAAAATAGCAAAAACACTGAAATTTTGGTACAGATTAATTATTGGTGTTATTCACTTTTCTCTAGATTGTCATAAGGATAAAGTTTGCTGAGTCATTGTTGTTTGATTCTATCAAAGTATGAAAAGGTACTTCGATGTTGCAGTTTTGTGACGTATAATTGAGGTATTTAATAACTTAATACTGCTTTGTTTGTCAATGTTTGTTATATTGTATTTGACAAGAGATAGATAGCCGAAATGTAGCATCTACTAAAAACCTTATTTACCCGTTTAAGTTAAATAACTAGTTTTGATGGTGTTTCTTTTATAAATTAAACGGCATTATGCATTTATTTGTAATTTCAAAGGAAAAGCCTAGGTACATTTTTGGTCTGACTATAAGATAAACTGCGTTGTTAACAAGAGAATTATCAGAAAAATTGGAGTATCTGACACGCAAAAGTGTGTTTAATTATTGTCTAAATACAACTGTCACGTTACCGAGCAGGTTTATTTTTCAGCACATGGCCTATGTGCACCGCTGTCTGATCGGCAATTAATGGATAATAAATTGAAGATGGTTGTAATACCATAATACAAAAAGAGAAGGGAAAAAAATGGAAAGGGAGTGAGGCAGTTTTTAAACTGGAGAGAATAGAGAGATGCTAACATGCAACGGCTTCTTTCGTTTACGGATAGACATTTTAGGAGGAAAAGAATATTTGTGGGCCCCACTTAAGAGAGTGGTCATTACTCATTACTAATAGTTCAATACTGTTGTTCGGTACGTCAAGATTCGTGCCATATATTGATGTTCGGCTCCCATACTTTTCACCGAACCACTTTTTTAAGATAAAGGTCGGTAAATCTCCTTGAGTTTCCTACAATTCAGAAAAATCAACCTATCTCGTAGCGGGTTTAGTTTTTAGGTTCGTAACACCCGTTACATTAAATTTACAGATATAGAGATGTAATAGATCAGATATTTCCAGGGGCGCGCCGCGCGCTTGCTTTCGAAATGAAAAGAGGAGAAAGAGTGTAAAAGGGGTCGGGTCGGGTCGGTGAGGACTCCGAGGGTAAAATTGAAATAAATGTCATTTGAGATCTGCAAAACGCATACAAAAAGATAAAAAGAAAAGACCGCTGTGTTTACACAAATCTCTCTTCTTCGTATTGCCCTTCTGATCTGCGATTTTCTTCTCGTGTTTTATTTCTTCGTATTTTTGCAACTTTCCCCAGTGAGCCCTTTATTTTCTTCTGCTTCTTTTTACGTTTCTACAGTGATTGTATCTCAGATCGGTTTTGCTTTGGGGTACCTTTTGTATTTGATTAATTGGATAAATCTAGTGAAGAAAATTAGTCATGTCCGTTACTGGTTCTATCACAGTAAGTCTTGGTATGTCACAACTTCACGTCATGTGTGTCGGTCACGGTACGTGTCCATTTGCGTGACATCTCTTCGATAAAAAATAACACGTCATATCACTTTGTTTCATGTCATACAAACTTATCCAGTTATGTCACGTGATATTTTTATGTGATCACTTTTCTCCAACATTATTTTTTATTATAATTTATAATTTATTTTGTAATAGTTCTTATTTGTTTTAATCATTAGTTATTATTTTGTATGAACTAATTTAAACCTGAAGAGTGCTCTGGGACTAGGAGCTAGCGCTTCCAAAATCCTAGCACAACCGTCCTCCTTCTTTACTGTTAGACAGAGTATATGCATTAGGCTTAGCGGATTGTATTAGCCTTAGCGGGTTTAGTGTGTTGTCAGTAGCGCAATGTTGTATTGAATCGCTGGTCTATATAAGGCCAGAGATTCAATACAACATTGCGCTACTGACAGCACACTAAACCCGCTAAGGCTAATACAATCCGCTAAGCCTAATGCATATACTCTGTTTAACATTTACCTCCCTCCATTCCGCCCTTCCACTCCTTTTAGGCTTCACTTCCAACACATTAGTATCCTTCTTCTCTCGGCTCTACCTCCTCGAGCAGAGAGGAGAATGAGGAAGAGGAGAGGGAGCAAAGCCGATCGCAGCGAGAGCATGGTATCGTCAGAGCTCGGAGCGTAGATTCTCTTTACTCTATCTCGATCGGAGCGTGGTGGTGATTCGGTCGTTGGTGCTTAATGGTGGTTGAACGAGAGCGGATCTAGCCGGGGATAGAGATGAGAATTAAGATAATAGGGTAATTAAGTGTTTATATAAGTATGATTAGAAGAGTAGAATAGTTTAGAGGAATTCATGCGAATAAAGGAGTAAATTTAGGAATGAGAATCATTTGACTCGTTGTAAATATGTCTGTTTATTATTGGAATCGTTAATAGACATTTCAAGCCACTAATCTGAAAAAACTTAAACCTGAAAAAAAAAAATTAAACATGATCACTTATATTACATTTAATTATGTCATGTATAGTCACATCATTCACGTAATGTGACTGTTATTTATTATTTTAATCATGTCATGTAAAAAAAAATATTAGTCACATGCACGTGATGTATCGTGACATAACAAGTTATGACATGTTAGTAACGTGACACAGGGGCCAGTCGGGGCTGAATTGTGCATCAGTATGTGAATTGTGAAATGTATTCACTGTCTCCTACGTTTTGTTTTGCAGATTTAACACGTAAACTAAAGCAGCTGCAATTGTCAATGTATAATAAAAAACTAAAGAGTGAGGCTATGGTACTATGCATAGCACGGATGGGTTCGTACTACGGCTTCAAATTTGAGTTTTCAAAATCCTAACGGTCCATCTAAACCGTTTAACATGATTATAAAATGAATATGTACTTGCAAACCAAATTTTAAATTTTTTTTGAATTTTTTACTATTTTTTAGATAGGTAGAAAATCACTGTTTTTGGATGATCCAGAATTTTCAAATCAAGTGATTTTCTACCTATCTAAAAAAATAGTAAAAAAATTTGAAAAAATGTAAAATTTGGTTTGCAAGTACATATTCATTTTATAATCATGTTGAGCGGTTTGGATGGACCGTTAGGATTTTGAAAACTCAAATTTGGAGCCATAGCACGGACCCATCCGTGCTATGCATAGTACCATAGCCTCACTCCAAACTAAATGCATTATTATTAACCTCGAACAGAAAGCCAAATACAAAGCATCTTTTTACAGGTATATATAGTCAGGTAGTGCAAAGTCCACTCAATTCGGCAATTCCAATTTATATCGATCTAGTTTGAGTTGCGCTTTTTATTACCTTTTTGTTTAATCAACGTTGGATTCCATTGTCCAAAATCCAAATATATAATGTGCATTCGTTTCTTCTTCTTTTTTTTTTTTTCTTTCTCATGATTTAGAAGTAATTTTAGTCTGAAGTCATATATTTCGTAAATCTTTCTTTGGTACTATTAGGGATGTTTTCTTAATTTCACTATGAAAAAAGAAATATATATTGAAGAAAAAAGCAAACTTCTAACATAATTAATTTCAATAAAAGGAATTTTGTTCATCATATTTTTGGTCTTAACTTAAATATATTTTTCAAAGTGCTAAATACTTTACTATAGATAAATTACATGACAATATGAATTCCTGTAGAAATACACAAAAAAATTGTGTTACTTTTAAGAGCTTTTGAAACTCAGACATATCAACTACATTTCTTTTAAATTCGTTAGAGGTTACTAAACTTTGTCATTTGTCACGAATTTGTCACTCAAGTTTAATTTGTCTCTTTTTAGTCACTCAACTTTGTCATTTGTCTCAATCAAGTCACTCTATACTTTTCCGTCAAAAATGCTAACGGAATATGCTCATTCCGTTAGTATTTTGGACGGAATATGCTCATTCCGTTAGTATTTTGGACATAATATACTCATTCTGTTAGTATTTTGAACGGAAAAATATAGAGTGACTTGATTAGGACAAATGACAAAGTTGAGTGACTAAAATGCGGCAAATCAAACTTAAGTGACCAACTCGTGACAAATGACAAAGTTTAGTGTCTCCAGCAAAATTTACCCTAAATGATAAGATAATTATGGAAATATAAGAACCATAGACAAAATTAGATGACAGTGAACATAAATAATGTGCATTGACATAGTAAAAAAAAAATGAAAAATTTGACCATTATATTGTCTAAAGGCAAAGAAAGCTTAACCCTTTTACTACCAAATTTTTTATTTCTACCATAATAAAAATAAATAAACCAAAACACTCCAATTTTTGAGGATTTCAAAGAATACCCAGGCCGCTCAATAGCTTAGCGGCCTCAAAGATTGGGGACCGCCATATGCCCCTGCAAGTCCAGTCTGGTGGCCGTCCAATGGCTCTGCAGCCCCTTTTTTTTTTAATAAACAGATTGATAAACATTTATAGTTTGTTTTTTTTGTTGCTTTTAGATAAAAAAAGTTAAATGTAAGTTTATTTATTTGTTTAATTTTCAGCAAAATATGTTAAAATTAAGTATATTTTGCATCAAATAATAATCTAAAAATAAATATAAAAAAGTCATAAATAAACAATATAATGCATATGTTCTCACGAGTACAATAAAAATAAGTCTAATAAACCTAAAATAAATAATGTTCTTACCAATACAATTATACATCCAATACAATAAAAACATAAATTTAACTCCTAGATAAATATCAAATCCATTGATTGCCTCTCAACCTACAAATTTACAAACAAATAGTGACTGTTAAATCCATTGAGCCAGATGAGTTAACCCGACTACGATCATGGATTAACCTCATAAGTGGGTTGGTACGCCGGACTCGGGTAACTTCCACATATAGGTCAATCATCTTGTACCCACCCCAGGAAAACTCATTGTTTGATTGTACAGTACTGTCAGACTCCATTATTCTGAATTGTAAATAGTTGGAACCAGATTTGTGCTGAACTAGTGGGCATGCTAATTTTGGCCTGAATATTAAGGTTATACTGACCCTGATCCAATCCCAAACTCTGAAAAATAACCGATTTAATCCCCACATAATCAGTACCCGGCATTACCGGAATTACAGTAACATGCCCGATACTATAATAAACCCCATTAGGGCCTGCTAAAACATCACCACCAGTGTAAATGGATACCATAAGACTCATTTTGAATCCAATACACAAAAAACATAAAATTAAAAATTAAAAAAATAAATTATTAACCTACTGGAAAAATTAAAAAAATTGAAAAGGAAAGAAAAAAAACTTACAGATCAGGAGCTCTTGTCCAGGAGAGAGAATGGGTGAATGTGAGAAATAAAATTCTGCCTCTGGATGAGTACATATAGAAAGAAAGGGGCCATAGAGGCATTGGGCGGCCCCTAGACTGGGGCCGCAACAGCATTGAACGGCCCCCAGTAATTGTCGAATTTCCTTAAAACTGAAGTGTTTTTTTTTTTTAGTTATGATATAAATAAAAATTTCGGCTTTTACTATGCAATCTATGAACTTTTTACATGTTGACAACATTTTTTTTTTCTTCGCTTGATAGGTGTCTAAACTCTTTTGGAAGTAATGTAGGGTTTTTAATAGTGTTTTGCTCCAAATTCTATCTTTTATCTTTTAAAGATGCTTATAATAAAAACGAAGCAATCCCCCCCCCAGTACGTTTCCTCTGAGATATCTCAACTTTTGCGTGACCGACGTGTCCGGTGCTTATTCGGAGATAGCGAAGAGGGCCAGCATTATTTGTGCTTTGAGATTCGTACAGAACGTATTTGAACGGTTGATAAACACGCAAAAGTTGAGATATCTCAGAGGATGCGAATTCCCCCCCCCCCCCCCCCCAACCAAAAAAAGAGAGAAAATAATTTTATTGTTTTTTAACATCAAATGATCAGGATAATTTTTTTTTAACTTATTTACAATCCAAGTATGAGTTTCAAACCACAACTTTCCACACAAAAATAACTGTACCTTAGTCAATAAATTAAACGTAGTTCTGAAACAATTTATCTTTTAAGGTTTCTTTTTCTTAAAATCTGTTGTGGAGCTCATATTTAATTTTGCTTGTGTGTCTCGCAAGTACTAAGCCAATTGTAACGCTTCTACCTTTTTGGCTCTCCGTGGAAGTGGGTATTTTTACTTTCTATGATAAAACATATAATAACTAGTAGTGTTCTAAATAGTGCGTTATAGCGACGTTATATTGTTTTCAGATCTTAAACGCTAAGTTATGAGATAAAAGTGTGTTATTTAGCTACGACCACTATAGCGATAATAGCAGTCCGCTATAGCACGTAGTGTGTAGCGGAAATAGCACACGCTATGTTACATAGGCTTTTAATTCAAGATCCAAACTGAATTTTTTTTTTAAAGACCAATTTTTTTTAAGGTCCAGATTCCTTTTACATACAAAAAAATAATTAATTTATATCATGATGCTTAAATTATTTTGAATAGAGAAGATAATATAGTTTTTGATATGTTAGGGATATTTTGAATAGGAATTGGAATTTTCACTGGTTTAATATGAATATTATAATTTCTTAATCAATTTGACATTACTTATCGCTCTATGAGACTTTAGATAATGTTGAAAATTAGTAGAATTATATAATATAATTTTGAAAAAAAAAACGCTATGTAAGATAACTTTCGCTATAGCTACGCTATTCGCGATAGTTTTTTTTTAACTTTCCCGCGATGATGCGATAATTGCTATTTAGAACCTTGATAATTAGTGAAGAAAAAACATGACGTGACGAAACTAGTACGTCGTGAGTCATGTAGGGCCGATGCAGTTCATTGCAGAGTAGGGCAACTATTCTACTTTGAAAATCCAAAATCAGTTTATCAAGACTAGGTTTTGGGTCCTTGCCCTACCCTGAAAAAAGAATGTCCTACCTGTGAACTCAAAATTTATAACAGTTCAAGCCCAACGTCCAGAGCTAAAAAAAAACCAAATTAATTAGAGTTTAGAGACAGATCGGCCCAAGCCCAACAAAAAAAACGCAATTCGCTTTCTCTAACTCCTCTATGCTCTTTGACTCGAAAAGAAAAACACAATCGAAAACACTGCTCTCCGCTCTCTAACTTGACAAAAAATCCATATGGAAGCATGCTCTTCATCGACTTAATTATCTAGTATTTACTCTTATTTTTTGTTGTTATTTTTTAATATGTAAAAGAATAATATGTTTTTTTTTATGTAAAAGAATACTATTTTATTTTATTTTAGCCATGTTTTATCTAGTTGAGCTTATTAATTTTTTTTTTTCAGATTTTAAGTTAGTTCATAGAATTTTTTATTAAGAAATAAGAAAATATTGCAAAACAAATTATAAGAAAGTTACAATGTTGAAAAAATAATATTGGTAAAATGCATATCGCGTGATCAGTTTATGTGATGTGACATTTTTTATTAAAGGGATACACATCATGCCAATGAATACATAACACGACATACAAATTACATCACCTGATCAACACGCATAACATGCCATGTTGTGATATACTCGTGCCGTATCGTGACGTGCTTGATTGCAAACACGTCAATTTTTCTTTTTGTTTTTAGTAAAAAAAAATAAAGATCAAAGTCCTTATTTTGATTCATTGATACTTAAAAATAAAATATAGGTTTCGAACTTAAAAATATTACATAAATGAAAAAAGTTACTCAACCTTGTTGAGTGGTTTTTTGTTTAAGTAAACAGGAAAACGAATAAAAAAAAAAAAAAAAAAAAATTTAAAACACTTCTAATGAATCTTGAATAATATTTCATTGGTCATGTACTTCTTTTGTCAGTTCCTCTATTGTTTTGTATTCCTCTCTGAAGATTCTTGAACATTTTTCTCTCTAGCATACGAATTAAGAAATTAATAATCTCTTGACTTTGCATTTCTTTTTTTTTAAACTGTCCATCTTGATGCCCCTTCTTTTTAAATTCCTCTTGCCAGTTCCTCGGTGCTGTCTGTGGTTGGTTTGTTACCATTGTATATAATGCTAAAGAGAAGCAGCATTCTGTAAACAAATGCCAAATTGACTCATTATTTCGTCTACAAAGAATGCACATGCTAGATAGATTCCATCCTCTCTTAGCTAGATTCTCAGCCGTCAGTATCTTCTCATAATATAAGAGCCATACAAATATTTTCATCGTTGATGGAACTTTCATTTTCCAAACTCTGTGAATGAGAACCTGTATTGCTTTTGTTACTGCCTTAAATCAGCCTCAAGCCCTCATTTAGACATCAGAGTCCGTATCCTCTGCAGATTTTGGTTTTCGAATCTCGATTCTCCGATTAGAATTCGGGCCGCCCCCACCCCCCTCTTTCTCTCTCGCAAGGCCACCTCCACCTACGAAGCTTGAGGTTAGGTGAGGCTGCAACACGAATCACGAAGCACATCCGATTATTTCCGAGTAACCCGACATAACTTATTTTATTTATGTTTTGTGCCTTGAATGGCATTGGAGCGATTGCTAGAAATTGATTTGTTAATTATCGTGTGTGGGTTGTTGATTTTTCCGACGCGATTGAATTGCTCAAATTTTTGATATTTCGTAAGTGTTGCGATTGAAATTGTTAGAAATTATTAAGGAATTGCCTTGCGGGTTATTGAATATCGTGTGCGGGTTGTTGATTTTTCCGACGCGATTCATGGTACTATTACACCCTTTTTAAAATTAGAGTTTACAAAATTAGAGTTTAGAAATTAGGATTTAGGGTTTAGGGTCCAAAATTAGAGTTTAGAGTTTAGGGTTTAGAGTTTAGGGTTTAGAGTTTAGGGTTTAGGGTTATTGGTTTTGTTATGTCGTACTGAGTCGTAGAAATTGAATTGTTAAATATCGTGTGCGGGTTGTTGATTTTTCTGACGCGATTGAATTGCTTAGCATATACTGATTTTTTTTAAATTTAGTTTGCAATAATAATTCTTATTAATTATGGTAAATTGTAAAAATATGTTATTTGAATTAAGAAAAGATCACTTGACAATTATTTGAATTTTTAAAATAGTTTCTTAAAATAAAGCAATTATTTGAATTTTTTAAACAATTTTCAAAGGCCATTAAGTTCATATCATTATAATTTTAAATCATTTAATGTACAATATTTTATATTTTAAAATTTCACTAATTTTTATAAATATATTATGTGAAAATTATAAATATCATTAAAATTTTAAATCATTTAATGTACGGTAATTTTTTATTTTAAATCTCACTAATTTTTATAAATATGTTATGTGAATAATATAAATTATTCCTATAATGTTTAAAATAAAATTAAACATTTACATGTTTGGTCCAACATTTACATGTTTTATTTTAAATCAGTTGGAAGTGATGTCTAAATATGTTTGGTCCAACATTTACATGCATAACACATTTTTTTTTAGGGTTTTAGAAATTGTCCAAAATTATATAGAAATTGTTAGGAATTGTTTAGCATCTATAGAAATTATCCAAAATAAATTAGAAATTGTTAGATATTGTTTACAAATTGATTATTAATTGTTTATAAAGTGTCCAAAATTCTATTATTAATTTTTTATGGTAGTTTGCAATAATAATTTTTATTAATTAATGTAAATTGTAAAAATATGTTAGAAATTTAGTAACTTGATATTTTCAAATGTAGCATGGCCAGACCTAGACGAGGACGATCACGAGATACTTTGAAGACCGGGGAGAGTTCACATGCTCCCGCTGGAGAGGCTCCCGATGCAGAGTATCCCGCTCATGATGTGACACATTTAGTCCACTTCTGTGGATCCCACATATTAAGCACCGTGTCACATACACATCTATAGAGGTACGTTGGTTTTTTATATGCAATTTAAATAGCATTATTCAATATGACATATAGTCAGTCGCTTAAATTGAAATCATTGTTAAATGCAGGACGAGACGATATTGACAGTGAGACATCACACCCTTGAGATCCCGTACGTCCCTCATCCATTGATGGAGTGGTGCATCATGAACCTCGGCTTGTATCAGCTAGCCACCATGCCTCAGAGTAGGATCGATCAGGCTCTCATTTGCGGTCTAGTGAAGAGATGCCGACCGGAGATTCATTCATTTCACCTTCCGGTTAGAGATATGACAGTCACCCTAGCTGATGTGAGTGCCTTATGGGGTTTACAAATTGATGGCGTCCCAGATACTATGTCTCGGACCATCCAGACCTGACGAAGATGAATTGGGAGCTGTTGGGGGCCGATCCAAAGGTGCTGCGGAAGAAGAAGAAGAAAGGGGAGGAGGATAAGTTTTGTTATTCTGGGTACTGTATTAGTCTAGCGTAACTCCACATCTACTTCTCTGAGCGTCCAATAGCCCCCAATACCACTGACAAGGAGGCGATGAAGAGGTAACCATAAACATTTATAAATTAAAATATGTTATGAACTCAACAATAATAACAATTATTTATGTTAATTATTTTACAATGCAAGTATATTAGGGCGTTTGTGATGGACTTATGTGGCAGTGTCATGTTCGTGGATTTCAGTGGTGACGCAGTTCCGATTATGTTCCTCTCTCTACTGAAGGACATTGAGAGGCTATCGAGGTGAAACTGGGGTGGAGCTGTGATCGCCCACTTATATTGGAGCTTGTGGCATGCTTGTCTGGTAAGTCTCTACTAATATTGTAATTTTTATATTACAAATATTAGGGTTGAATGATTACCAAAATTGCACCTACTGTCCAAATTCAGGTGAAAATTAAGCAAATTGCCTGGCCACTTCTTCTACTCCAGTAGTGGTCGTGGTCACATCTATCGGTTTGTCGGCCTGTTGTTCCAGATCAGCCTCATTTTTGAACGAGACTAGACGCCGAGAGATGCCCCGCATACTGTGCCATATGGGGTAGTCACCACACATACGAGAATACAGGCAAGAAAAACCTCTATCGTATGTTCTATGAGGTACGTCACCTGGTACCCCTATCGTACGAGGTCAACTCTAGATGCTTCACGAGAAGAACATCACCTGGTACCCCTATCGTACGTTCTACGAGGCCAACCTTCTCTGCCGGCTGACATTAGAGCAGAAAGACCTCTGGTATTATCGGGGGGGGCGTGTGTATGTTACTGGTTAGTTGAGTACCACTATCCTGATCGAGTGCCTCGTCAATTTGGCTTGGATGTGTTCATCCCGGACTTTCCTACGTTAGACAAACAACAAACCACTAAGATGCACAAGTAAGTGCCCAATACTTAATTTCATTATTTTTTTATTACTTGTTCAGTCTTACACGTTACTAATAATATATTTGAATTAATTTATATTGCAGGACTAACCACCATAAGCCCAAAGTCGACTGGAGCCAACGTCTTACGGAGAATTACCAGAAAGCACGATATCCGCAAGATCACTTATGGACCCCGCCTACGGTTGATGATGTCGGCTTAGGGGCTAGGCTTTGGACATTGAGATATGCCGTCTGGTTCCAGAGGTGGGGCATGTCGTCGGTATATCTATAGAGGCACTATGGTGAGAGCCTTCGATTGAGACTCATGGGTGGTGCCTCTAAGACTTACTTGCCTTTCGGACCAGTCCAGGCTCGCGCGGTAAATATAAATGAAACTGACATATTTAAAAAATTAAATATTTATTTATGCATTTCTCTATTAATAATGGAAAAAAAATTTGTGCAAATTTTGTCCGGTATTAGACGAGTGACACACAGCCTGGTGTGCATGGCGAAGATTGGTTGAAGAGCGATAGGATGTCAAATGCTCCAACACAGTGCACCAGTCGTGGAGGACTCTCTGGCTGGGATGGGCGCCTCATTGGCATGTTGCATGACAGTGGGGAGAACATCAATTGGTGTGAGATAAAGCCCATACCACGAGATCTGGATCAGCCCTGAGTCGCGATCTACGATGATGAGATGTCGCCATACATAATTATTTCTCTTTAAAAAACTATTTTTATTAAGTTATCTTCAATTCTGCAGAGGATAACTCGGGTTGGGCGTTCCACAACTGGGTGTTGAATAACAACGCATGGAACGCTTACTACAACAAGTATGGAGTTTCGGTGCAGATTGGCGAGGTAAGTGATTTTCTTTATTATTTAATTAACTTACTAATTATTTGTATGTAGCAAAACTAACATTGTTTACATGCAGAATAGAGCTCCTACCTGGCAGGCCAACCCCGAGTTCACTATGACTGACCTTACTGGAGATGATACCGGGTATGAGGTATAGAGCCTCCACAGACCACGATACGCAGAGACCAGAGAGCACAACAACGAGGCTAGTGGGAGTGAGGCGCATGCTACAGATGCCTTTGCCTCTGTTATGTTTGGCACACTGCCTCCGGCCACGTATCCTTCTACCTGGGAGACCGATCCTTGGGAGATGCGTACACAGGCAGTGATCCAGGAGGATCTCCCATGGGTCCGCCGTAAACAGTTATCTTTGCAAGAGGAGGTTCACTTAACGCGTCAGCTGCCACCCAGGAACCGCCATCCACCTGCTAGGTTGGATCTCTCCAGTCATCGCCGTTGTCGTCGTTAGTTTTTTTTTTGTTTTTTTGTTAGTGTTGTGATCTAGAAGTCAATCATAGGATGATTGTTTTCTAAGTTTTGTTCATGTAATTGAATGATTTGTTTATCATTTTGTTCCTTGAGTATTTTATTACTTATAGATCATTCAAGTTGAAGACTTGGAATTGTGGAACTCTATAAAGAAGTTAATAAATACTCTAAAGTGTCTCTAGTCTTGGTAATTAACAAGGAACATTAATTACCGGTATAAGATTAGCATTTGGATTAGATGATGATCATGTTCTGCAGATCATATGACAAGGAGTTGTCAATCTAATCAAATGGATACCTGATGGAGATCAGGGGATTGGATGTGACCAAAATAAAATATTTAATATGGATTGTGTTTGTGTCATTAATGTTTTATTTGTGTCTGAAATTCTAAGGTATGAGATGATTGTTTCTCTCACATGAGAATACGTATTCGTGGGTATTATCTAACGCTAACAGTCATACAGATGTCTTTCATGTGGAGAGATATTAATTATCAAGAATACCAATGTCTCTCATGTAAATGAGTGATGATATCACTGGGCCCCTTGATGAAATAATACAAGTATGTGCACATATGATTAAGGAGTTAATCATAATTACTGAATTATTTCGGAATCAATAAATGAGTAGATTTGCAAGAATGACACGTTCCTACCTTGGATCTATTCATGATATCATGAGACATGGAATTGACACGAGGCAATTGTTGCTTAGGGATCGTGATACAGTATGGTACTTATCATCTGTGTCATTTGGGTAACTATAATGCATATTGCTAGGTGTTGCTTGTAGTTTATGGAATTGAATGTAGTTTCAGATTTCATTGCCATGTGACAAATATCTCATAGGGTCACACTAATAAGAAATTAATTATAAATGCTCCTTAATTTATTTGACATGTATGACATGACAAATAAATTAGTTTCTCCATCAAACCATGAGAAAGATAATTATTTGAGATAATTATATATGACACTACAATTAATTAGATTAATTGTATTTGATTATTTCAAACAAGAAAAAATAGAACTTGGCCCAATAAACAAAGCCTAATGGCTGTTGTTAATTATGGCCCATGTTTATTTTATGAATTGTTTCCTTAATTAAAAGTTCACCCAAAACAGTTTACCACGTTTTCTGATAACTGCTGCGCAGCATTTCTTATTTTGACCATATCTCTTTCATAATAAATCCGTTTTTAACATTCTATATATTTATGGAAAGGTAAAAGAAATATCTAGAACTTTGCCTCTCTGGAGGAAAGCCAAATTAGAAACAGATCATGGTCAAAAACGCGATAGAACGTGGTGGTTAATTTGAACCGCCATGTTCTGTAACTGCTGCGCATGTTTCGTATTTGGACCATAACTCCCTCATACGATGTCCATTTTGGGCGTATAATATATGGATGGAAAGGTAAAAGACAGATCTATAACTTCTCCTTCTGTGATAGAATCTAATTCGAATTATATCGTGGTCAAAAACGTGGTAGAACGTGGGGTTAACTTTGGGAACATAATTCAAATTCCTTGTTTGCTATATATTTTCTCCCTCTCATTCCTTTTGAGAGTAATTCGTTTTTGAGAGTTGAGGTTCTGCCATAACTCTCTCTCTCTTGTTTCATCTCTCATGTGTTGAGAACCCACAAACCCTAAAAGTTCAAGATCTAATTCTCTTGAAGGATAGGGATTAAGGAGCAACCAAGTTAGTACTCTCTAGCAAGAGGAAACTTTGGTTTCTAATTAATTTCTTGGTGGATACCGTGGAGGACTTCTACTTTGGAGTCATCTTGGTGCAAGGCGTTCTAAGTCATGCACACATCAACCACCAAGGCGCTGCAATGCATCAACCACCATTAGCATCAACAAGAAGGTGAAGGCTACAACTCTACATCTCAATGACATTCCTTTCTTGTTAGAGACAATAAACTAAATGTATGATGCTTATTGATTTGGAAATAGATTTTGGTTTGATTTCAGTCACACATGATGATCTCTTTTGGTATTTTTCTTGTCAAAATTTTGAAATTCCGCTGCCTTGAGTACCATAAGAACCCAACATTTTTAGTTAGATGGATTTGTAGGATTTTATGTTTGGGTTGTTATATTTCATGTTTAGATTGTTGATTTTATGTTGTAGACTTACCATTTAGATTATTTAGTTTTGTTGTTTATCTAGTCGAAAAAAACCAATTTATAACATTAAACAAAATTATAACAAATAAACTACAATAAATATATAACATATTATAAAACATTACAACAAATAAAATTATAATCGTCAATTATAAAAATATAACTATAAATTATTATAATAATTATAACAAATAAAACTACAATAAAACATTACAACAAATAAAAGTATAATCGTCAATTATAACAAATTATAATCATAAATTATAAAAAATGAATGGAACTGTAAATTACAAAATATAAAAAAAAAAAAACCAAACCGCCCAAACGTGGGGCAGTCTGGTGCGAAGAGGTGACCGCCTCACTGTGGGGCGATTTGGTAGTGAGAGTGGACCGCCCAAATATGGGACGGTCAGGGTGTTTTTGAAATTATTTTCATACCGAAGGCAGATTTGCTATTTTTTCTTTTTTTGAGGGTATTAATAAAAATTTCGGCCTTTTCAGGACAGGCCCATTTGGGTTAATTTTGTATTATACGAGGACCATTTGTAAAATTCCCCGTCTCCTTCCCCAGCACAAAACCTCTTTTGCTAGAAGTCTATAAAACCCTTTCAGTTGTCTGATCAGTAGTGTTGGAGCAAAAGAGGATCTGCTCCGCATCTCCCGGTATCACACACTAGGCATCTCCAACCTCAATCTAGTATATTATAGTTTATAACAATCGCCATGGATTTAGACCCCGAAGGCATCTTTAGAGGCGACTCTGATTCTGATGAGGATTTCTATCAGGTCGGTACACTTCCATGCTTCCACTATTTTGTCAGTGTTCTGTTTCTTTTGTGAAAGAAAAACACTGTTTGAAATGCTTGAAAGACTAGTCAGTCACCCCTATTTTGCAAATTGCATTGTTAAATTGCAAAAAATAGCATTGTGTAAAGGGCATTTGGAATGTTTTAAGATTTGACAAGAGTATCGTGATGTGTACAAGCTTGAGATAATTTTATGGCATATTTTACAAATAAGACCACTTATTTATGCACCCGTGAAGGAATTTCAAATATCCATTCTTTCTCTGGATATTGGGGAATAAAAATTCTTAGCTGCTGTTGTTTACAAAAGTACAATAAGTGCCTTGCAGTCATTTCCTGCACTTTTCTTTTTAGAAAATTCAAAATTCAAGCCTCCTTTCTTGCTCAAAAAATGAAAATAAGAACTGTCAGGGGTTATTACTTAACCTTCAAAGTAGAAGAAATACCCTACACGCCCCTCCTTTGCCATATTCTTCACATGAAGTTAGCCTTTTTCTTTCACTCATTTATGGACATTGAATAAAAGAACCAGAGAGATAATAGACATTTCTTTGTTTTGTTTTTTTAAATAGGGAAATACTTATATTATGAGATATTTGAACTTCTTTTCAAGATTGATATGGAATAGACTTTTTTTTGTAACTTTTTACTTTTTCTATCAAGCAGGAAAAAGAGCCAACCAAAGATCTAGTGGTGTACTTGGTTGATGCCTCTCCAAAAATGTTTGGCCCCGCAACAACTGATGTGCGTAAGATTCCTTTTATTATTACATATTTGTATGTCTCTTTATTATCACATGACTTTCTGTATTTCATCTCTGTATGTCTTTTTTGTTGCTATCTATGTACAATATTGACTCTATTATGATGTAAACATTTCAGTTCAAGATAAAAGTCTATTGACTCATGTTCACCAGAAGGGTTTTGCATTTCTAATTTACATTTTACATTTGATGGGATAACCCCACGTTTTGCCAAATATATTTTGTCAATTGCCGAGGAAATTCTAGATATTGTATTAGTCACATTCTTTTCGTGTGGTATATTGTACCACAACTGTCAGGTTGGGCATAAGGTGACGGCATAACAATTTTTTTTTCTATGAAATTTGAAATTGAGTTTGACAGAAACATATTTTTTTTCTAGGAAGGAGGAAAATCCGATACCCATTTCCATGCTGTAATGAATTGTCTTGTTCTAGCTCTTAAGACACAAATCATTGGCAGATCCTATGATGAAGTTGCAATTGTCTTCTTTAATACTGTAAGCAAAATAGTGAAGTCTTATCGTTGCAGTGTTCTACCAAAGGATAGTTGAGTTGGTATTGCACTGGTAAAACATTGTATGAATCAACACGAATTTCAATTTATCTTTGTTTCTAGAGATTTTTGTTTGTTATCTTGGATAGACAAACTTTTTATGTAATAAAACTGGTTGTTTTCTTGGACCAGGCTTTTACCTGGTTGTGTCAGTTAGTCAGGTTAGAATGCCAAACTGTCCGATATGGTCCATTGTGATTTTAGTGGGACTTGATACTGTGGTTTTGGATGCACAGATTACTGATATCATTAATTTATTTTTGATACAATGACATTGGGCTAATTAGGAGCTTTTGCTTATTGATAGTAAAACAATATTAAACCTGAGTACTATATAAGTTGGGTCAAGGTTGCGACACACAGATCTTGTCCTGACCTGACATTCCATAAGATCAAGAAACCCTACTAAATGTGACCAAGGGCGGAGCCAGACTTTCAAAAACTTTATAGTACCTATAGCATTTTACTCTAAACTATATAGAAAATCATGCGTAAGTAAGAAAAAATGAAATGAATGGGGGTCAATTGACCCCCATATGCAACATGCGCATCTGCCTCTGAATGTGACCTCTCGATGTGTCAGTATTAGGCACAGCTCTTACATATACACCTTGTTGAAATAATCTTGACTTCTTCAGAATGAGCTTAGTTTGTTAATATTCATCATTCGTTTTCATTTTATTCGCTCTCTTTTGTTTTTGCAGAAGGAAAAGAAGAATTTGCAAGACCTGGAGGCTGTATATGTGTTCAATGTAGAGGAGAGAGAGCCTCTAGACAAGCCCACTGCTAGGCTCATTAAAGAGCTCTCCTCAATTGAGGGTACTAATTGCGTCTTTCTCTTCTAGGTTTGGTAAAATAGATCAAACATTTCACCCTTTTTAATCTTGAAGAATGAAAATGATGCAACTTTTTTTTGGGTTATTTGCCAACTTCCTTTCATAAAGATTAAGGTTAACTGGTAAATTCAATCAAAGAATGGTTATATTGCCCTCTATTTTGAATGGGTATATTGCCTTTCATTTCAAAAATTAATTAACACTAATATCTTTGTAAATATTTAATTTTATTTAAATTTTAGACAAATTATTGAAATCTGGTTCCTTTAAATTTTAGTTTAATTTGTGCTCACAAAAGATCAAACCTGCTAAATGCAAAATAGTCATACATTGTTGATTTTACCAATGACTTAAAATGTTTGCAATTAACTTAAAAAGTTTGGTGATAGTTGAAAGTACGAGGAATGTCACGTAAAACTGGAAAAAAAATTAGGCTTTTTGCAAGACCTTTTTTTTTTTGGCTATTTTTCATTTTAGAAAGGAAATATATTTTTTGCTTACGAAAATGTTTCAGAACCTTAATAATTTCTTTCATGATAGATACATTTCTAAGCAGTATTGGAAGTCGTTATGGCATCACCCCCGGGTCCCGTGAGAACTCACTTTACAATGCTATATGGGTTGCACAGGCCTTGTTACGCAAGGGGTACGTATCTCTTGAATTCATGCCGGTTCTTGCCTGGTTCATTACAGTATTGGAAAAGTTAAACCCTGTTGGACTTTCACTGGGTTCATTGTACCTCTAACAGCCTTCCTTTTTTTGGTGCAATGTTGGTTTATTGCATGTCTTTTCTTTTGGTTCTTGGTGCATCTTTTGTTTCAAGTCTGAAGCCCTTATTAATAAGTAAATAGGAAAGTACTGAGAGCACAATAAACCGAAAGGAATAATTTTGTGTGTTATTAGAAATTACTGAATAATCTTAAGTAGCTTTCCACCGACCATGGCAAAGACCAATTATTTCCCTCTACTTTTACTCTCTTCTTTCTCGTTTACTCAAGATAAAAGTAAGCAAGGAAAGGTTGTATAGTGTTAGTAAATTACAGAAGGAAGGTGTATGGAATATCATATTTCCATGTTTTGTTGGAGTGCATGACATTTCTCATGACTACGCATGAAATATTTCTTAAACTAAAATGTGATGCTTTGGTTATGAAACAACTTATTATATTATAGCGCACCATATCTAATCTTTCTTCTTTTTTTCAATTGTGCCCATTGTACTTAATCCAGATCAGCAAAAACCGCAACCAAACGCATGGTTTTGTTCACGAATGAAGATGATCCATTTGGCAGTGTCACTGGCCCGGTCAAAACTGATATGATTAAAACAACCATTCAGCGTGCAAAAGTAAAAAAAATACCTGGCTTCATTACTTATTGTTTATCTTGCAAACTGAACGCAATATTTTGCCATTACCACAAACAAAAAAGAAATGAAAAGAATTCAGCACGTTCATGTTTGCAATTAGCAATTTGGCATCCTCTTTATTTGCAAGCAGCAGGAAGCATTTCATATGCAAATAGTATACAAAATATAAATAAAGATAATGAGAAATAAAAATGGAAAATATAATTTCCGGCATCAGGCTTTCGAAAAAGTATGGCATTTAACCGCAGGGAGGGTGTCAATTAATGGTTTAATCGGTTTAATTGCTGCTTAATTCTCATTTATCGTTTTAACAGATTTGACCGTTGAGGGATCCAAAAACGGTTAAAGGGTTTAACGGCAAATTTAATTGTGTTTTCAGCTTTCCAGACATAAATTAAGTAATTGAAAACAAAAACAAAATAAAGATAAATGAATTCCTGCTACAAGTAAATATCAATTGGTAGACTGCACACTTGTCTTTACTTGATAGAGGCTATAGCTTTGAGTTTTTTCATGTAGGATGCACAAGATCTTGGCATTTTGATTGAGCTTCTACCATTGAGTCAACCGGATGAGGGGTTTAATATCTCGATATTTTATGCTGTATGGTCCATAACTTATTTCTGAAATATCTTGTTGCAATTGTCTTGTATGAATTTTACTCAAATGCCCATTGCATGAATGGATTACAGGATATGTTGGGATTAGAAGGCGATGAAGTAGCTCAGTTCTTGCCGTTAGCTAGCCAAAAGTAATTCTCTTATCACATCATGTAAAATAATGTCTAATTGGAAATTTTGGAAACTTGCAATATTGGGAAGAGTAGGGTTTAAAATGCCCCATTGTTTTTTTGCCCCATCATGCCCCAACATTATTATCTCTATTTTCAAAGTCTAAATAATCGATCAGAACCGTTCAACATGATCTTCATACTAAAATGTGATTGGACAACAAATTTTAGAATTTTTAGAATTTTTTTACTAATTGTTTAGAGAGGTACAAAATCACTATTTTTGAATGGTCCAGAATTTTCTAAAAACAGTGATTTTTTCCTATCTTAAAAAATAGCAAAAAGATTTCAAAAAAATCTAAAATTTTGTATCCAAGCACATTTTAATATGAAGATCATATTGAGCGGTTCGGATCAACTGCTTAAACTTTGAAAATAGAGATAACGATGTTGGGGCATGATGGGGCACAAAACCAATGGGGCATTTTAACCCTACTCTATTGGGAAACCAAAATTGAATTAGTTATTGCTTAAATATGGTCAGGGATTAGTCTCATGCAAAGCTAATTTAATATTTGTTAACTTTAGAATTCTTGTCTGTTCTTTTTATTTTACTGAAGGTTGGAGGATATGACTGATCAATTGAGAAAGAGGATTTTTAAAAAGCGCAAAGTCAAAACCCTAACATTTCAATTGACAAATGATGTTTGCATTGAAGTTAATACATACGCTCTGATTCGCCCTACTGTACCAGGTACACCAAGTGTTCAGCATCGTATGTTCTATAGCTGTACCTATCAAGTATGCTACTACTACTGTACTACCCAAACAGAACTAAAAGCACCTTTTAGTGGTCATTTCATCTTACCTTTTCTTTTGGTATAATTTGGTGCTTTTAATTAATTAATTAAGGTTCATATGGCATTTATCAGTACAAATGACTACATTGATGGGAGTTCTTCTAAGTTATAACATCTCCAACCTTTTCTTTCTCTGCCTTTACAGGGACTATTACTTGGCTTGATGCTATGACTAACATTCCTTTAAGGGTACACCTCTTTATTTTATATATTATTTTGTATCAGTTGTCTCTGACAAAACAGGGGCCACTTTTCGGAACTACAAATAGTTGGTTTGTGAACCTGTTTTTATCTTAAGTTCTGTTTTTAGGTTTTTGTGGTGCCTGCACTCAGATTATATTTTGTTTTCTCTTAGTCTCTTACGGTCTTTAGTTGATTGGGCATGCATGGATCATAGAAACACCATAATTATTTGATACCTACACGTCGTTACCGGATTTGCTTTTTGCCATATCATTCAAGTGAAGTACCAATTTTAACTGCTGTACCGGTGTAAACCATCAATATATTAGTTTTTTTATTTTTGTTGGTAGCAACTAAGAGTAATTTTTTACTTCTTCCTGATCAAACATATGTAATATTATGGAATACCACCCAAACTTTTTTTTTTTTTGTAGACAGAGAGATCTTTTATTTGCAATGACACGGGAACTCTACTTGAAGAGCCACCTAAGCGATTTCATCCTTACAACAAGTAGGTTGATAATTTACAACAACCAAAGTGGGTATACATTTTGCATGTACATTTCTAATATTTGGATCACGGTACACATTTTATATATAATTTGCAAGTAACACCAGAGTCCATATCATTTGGTTAAGTGGAATGGAACATAGACTTTCCATCCAAATTTGAAATCTCATGTCTTCTAATAAACCAAATCTTCTCTTGTGATGCAAAAGTGAAATTCGCTTAACAAAGTTGCAAAATTATGTTAATGTATCACAGAGTTTATTTAAACATTTGAAATTATGTTTACAAACATGATACAACATATAGGTGTTTACCATGTTCAAGTTTACCTGTTGGCATTATGATCCTAGAAAAAAAACAAAAAAGAATGTCAATTTTTTCTCATCATTTTTTCCTCTTTTGTAGTGAGGTTGTCAAATTTTCTGTAGCGGAGTTATCTTCAGTAAAAAAGCTACCAAGTAGTGCTAACAATCTTAGACTTCTGGGATTTAAACCATTGCATTGCTTGAAGGATTATCACAACTTACGACCTTCAACCTTTATCTTTCCCAGCGATGAGGTTAGGAGTAAACCGTCTAGATTATCATATCTACTTATCATGCAATTTAAATGAGTAGAATTAGGGTGTTCTTATGCTCACTAATCCTTGGCGAGCTTAAGTCCAAAACCTATCAGAATGACTTCAAATGATGAATCCAAACCGTTGAAACCGATCTACTTCACGAGAGTGATGTGTTTACATGTCAAATTTTCAAATTAATTTAGTATAAAGTCAAGCGGTCATAAAAAGAAGGTTTACAAGTTAATTAATAATATATTCATTTTTTTACCAATTTTTAACTGCTTGACTTTATCCCAAATTGATTCAAAATTTTAGAAATTTGACATGTAAATGTGAAGTAGATCGATTTCCACAGTTTGGATTAGTTGTTTGAAGTTAATCCGAAGGTTTTGGATTGCTGACTAAATTTTACATTTTTTGGAATTTATTTACTATTTTTTAGATAGATAGAAAATCACTACTTTTGAATGGTCTAGAATCTTTAGATCAAGTGATTTTCTACCTATCCAAAAAAATAGTAAAAAAATTCTAAAAAATGTAAAATTTGTTCAACAAGTACATTTTTATATGGATCATGTTGAGCGGTTTAGATCGATTGTTTGGACTTTGTAATCGAAAATATTGATCCATAGTACAGACCAATCCGCGCTATGCATAGTACCGTAGCCTCACTCATAGTTTTGTGCCTTCCCAAATTGCCAATAATAATTCTTTTCCCCATTGATTGTGTTTATGCAATAATCTTGTAGTTTTGTATGTCTAGTTGACTAATGCTCAATAGCAATCTTTTTCATAAAAGGGACGTTTGGCATTAAACTTTTTTGGGGTGGATTTCAATGATGCAGGATATATTTGGAAGTACTCGTGCTTTTATTGCATTGCATAAATCAATGTTGAGACTTGGAAGGTCAGAGTTGGCTCTCTCCATTTGCTTTTCATTTGTGCTAACAATAGAATCCAGTTCAGTAACTACAGCATGTCTCAGATAGCCTAATTGAAAGTGCACTAAATTGTAAATTTTCAGGTTTGCAGTTGCATTTTATGGAACTTCATCTAATTCTCACCTTGTTGCGCTTGTTGCACAAGTAAAGCCTTTTCTATTATTAATTGCAGTTCCTTCGTATCCCTACAAAAACCTTGAAATATTCAATTAGGAAAAATTGAGAAATGTAGTACGAAGATGCAAGGAAATACTTCCGTACCTCTTTATTCTGGATTATCTTAAGTGCGTACCCAAAACAGCACTTTGCTATCTCCTATCCATGGCTTTATGGTGAATGAGTTGCCGCACAATAAAGCATTGAAAAATACTGTAAATAATGTAGATTATAAAAGTTGGAGATGCTTTTTGTGGTCTCTCAGAATGCTTACAGTTCCATGGATAGTACTGGACACTGTGTAAGATATCCACACTGAATTAAAGTTAGTATTCTCAAAACTAGTGTTAAAAAGGAAAAAATATCATTTTACAGAGCTAGACATCTTTTCCTTTCTTTTATTGTTTTAGCTGTAAGGAACAGTTAATTTCATCTATTCAATTGCTGTAAATTCTCTTATGGTCATTTGCAAATAATGCCTAACATTAAATTGAAACCATGGTTCAGTTAAGCACAATATGTATATTTCCCTGACCTATGCACCTAGGTTTGATTTTAGTTCAGTTTGCACTTAGAGAAAAGGTTGTTCATCAGAATTGGGGGCAAATTTGTCAATATATGGAAGGAGGTAGAGGTACCTTCTTTTGATAGAGATATCTGACAACTGGCTGTTAGTAAATATGTAAAAGACGATGAGATACCTGAAAACACCAGATGTCAGGTGTTATCAGGACAAGAATCCATGCCAGCAAGGCCCCACATGCATGAACAACAAAAAAATGTCTTCCCGTAACCCAGATTTTGTTATAGCTGAACTAAATCAATGGTTATTATTGTTTAAACAGGAAGAAGTCGCAACCTCGAGCGGTCAAGTTGAGCCACCAGGAATGCACATGATTTACTTGCCTTACTCCGATGATATTAGATCTGTCGAAGAGGCAAGCTTCTCAAGTTTTTTCCGTATGTATATAATTCTTTGAGGAGTACTGGAGGGTTGTATGGAGGTGGCAAAAACATGTTCTCTTTCGGGTTTATGCTATTTTTGGTTGTATATGACCAGATTGGGCTCTGAACAGCCCAAGTGTCTATTATCTGACCAAATATATGAACTTTGGGTTGATATCAAGTTTAGCGGGTCATATTTGGTCAATTCCTCTTGTTGACTTAAATAGTATTATTTTGCCTTTTTTGTTCCTTTTTATTTTATTGTCGGGTTATAAAGGTCATTTAAAAGTTGCTAGCTCTTGATTAGAATAGTACATACACCGTGATAATCGGGCCAGTGATGTAGTAAGGTATGGACTCTTGGTGTGGTTTTCTTATTTTCAGGTGAAAATTCAACTTGTACTCTGGTCTTATTTTTGCTTCATTCAGGCTATTGTAGGACTCATTTGGTGGATAACCTCTAAAATACAGCCAAATTACTTCAAAACAAATAGATATCTATCCAAAGTGGTAAAATACTTTCTCCATGCAGATTCACACTGTGCCTGAGGGTGTAGCACCTCGTGCAACGGAGGAACAAATTAAGAAGGCATCAACTTTAATCAAGAGAATTGATCTGAGAGACTTCTCTGTGTGCCAATTTGCTAATCCCGGTACTTGCATTTTGATATCAATTTTAATATTTGCTTTTCAATTACTTGATGAATTGCTTGCTTGTAGTTATTTAAGTTCAGCTGAAGCTAAAATTTTAGTACATGACAAAATTTAAAGAGATATCCAAACTAAATTTTTTTGCATCCATTGCAATTTTGCTATTGTACTCCTTGAGTTTTTTTTTTTTTTTTTACTTCTTTAGTAGGTATGGTCCGTGAAAAAATTGGGATCCTAGAATGGACCGTGACCACTCATGCTGCTATTTTTATGGTTGTATACATTTCATCATGCAGACAACCAGCATTTATGTTGCTTATTCACTTAATATTTTATAATTTGTAGCTCTACAGAGACACTATGGAGCATTGCAAGTGTTTGCATTGGGGGATGATGAGATACCTGATATAAAAGACGAGACCTTGCCTGATGAAGAAGGCCTCTCGAGGTAATTTAATTTCCTTCTCTGTTCCTCCTTATCGGTTTCCTTCTTAACTTAATTGATTGATGACAAAATTACTTGAATTAAGGCCTGGAGTTGTGAAGGCTATAGAAGAATTCAAGACTACAGTGTATGGAGAAGACTACAATGAAGAAGAAGAAAAGGCTGCAGGTGGGGCCCACGCCGATGGTGCAAGAAAGAGGAAGGCCATCGCAGAGAAGGCCGCTAAGGAAAGCAAGAGCTATGATTGGGCAGATCTCGCTGACAAAGGGAAGGTAGAATAAATTCACTTTTCAAATTTGAAGCCTTGGTTTTTTACTTCCATTTATGATTCGATGAAGCTTTCTTGGCAGATGGGAATGATTTCAAATCTTTCTTTTATCATGGATTCCCCATTTTGTCAGTTAAAATACTCCAATTTTGGTTGATATCTAGGACTGAAGTGTATCCTACCAAAGTAAATCATTTCATAGTGATGTTTTGCTTACTAATAAGTAGCGAGTTCCAAAAGTTTAATGTTTTGCATAATTATCGAAAGAACTATCACATGTTCACATAGTAGAAATATGCCAGTACACATTAAAAAATGGTGAAGAAAAGAGGAAAAAAGGAGAGGAAACAGCACACTGCTTGACTTTTCCCTTGCCATGAATGAAGGAGAAAGGAGGGCATTCTGGTAATTTTTGGGATTGTAAGGTTCAAATCAGGTACTTGTGAGGGAAAATTGGGAAATTCATGACCATCTATTTAAGGTAAAAATGTCAAGTTTCAAATTGACAAATGGTTTATTTTGGCAGCTGAAAGAACTAACTGTGGTTGAGTTGAAGTACTACCTGACAGCCCACAATCTCCCGCTGACTGGAAAGAAGGAAGTCTTGATAAACCGCATCTTGACTCACTTGGGCAAATGAATTGTCTTTTTGTAAATTTTTTTTTTTTCATTTTGCGAGCCTTATTTTGGTTTTGGCATGCATGATTTGGATGCAATGGGAGTTATTTTTTGTGGTGTTTCCCTCCTGCACAAATCACATGCTCATCCTAGTGTTTATGACTTTAACCAAGTAATGGGAAAGTTGAAATATAACTTGGTTGTATTACTGATACTAACTTGCAGACAAGATACCCACCGATGCTGAAGTGTTGTAGAACTGATGTTTCTGCACTGTTGTAGATTACATTTTGTAAACAAATATATTTTTAAGGTTCTGGTACTGACGTGATTGCACTAGATCTTTATTTCGTTCATTCAATCAATAAATGGTCAAGTGAGGTGCTAGTCCGAATCTCAAAGCGGCTGGAAGTTGATCTTAAACCGTAAAGTGAAGGAAATCTTTTACAATATTGGAGAGGATACTTGTCCCTCAGGCAACGTATTTACATCATTACATGAGAAATTCAAGCAAACTTTTTTACAGACCTGCCTTAGATGCATGGAAGTCTTTGAAATTTATGTGAGATTAAAATAAACGGTTTGAATCTCATTCTACCAAATCAGGTACTGGATCTGAATTCACTTATCTGACCGCGAAGTGGCCCTAAATGCACAATTTTTTATGGATGGCAGATCACTCGTCATCCTAGTGTATACCTTTAGTTCATTGCAGCTACATTCTAGTTTGCAATTGGCAATTAATTGCACAGATAGGGTTGTAGCTATTGGATTGAGTTGTTTCAGCTATTAGAAAGGTTTTTAATTTATTATCTTTAATAGTTTTATTTAAATTTAAAACTTTTCTCGAAAATCCCATGTGGAAAAGCAAATTGTAATATGGTAGAGTTTAATTTGCATCAGAAAATGAATCTAACACTAGTAGCCACCAGTGCACAGGCATTCGCATATATTTAACCTCATGTTTTATCTTCTGATAAGAATAAACTTCCTTTTTTAACAAACATTTTCGTAGGGAAAAAAAAAAAATCGAGGCATTGAAAAAAATGACCGCACTATCCAAGAGAAATCACGCTGCAAATTGTGTCAGTTTTGACCAGAACTGGTCACGTCAGCTGATACAAACCTCTGACAGCACCATTAGTCAGGTCAATGGTGATCTTTTGACTTGAAGGAATGATTCAACAAACCTTCAGATGGTAAAAGATAACAGACTGACCCAATGTAAATAAGACAGCATCCTCCGGTTGGAACCAAGGAAAAATAATACTTCAGGTAGGATGTAAAAAAATCACGCCGTGATCAGATACGTCACGTCATGGTATGTATGCTGGTTACATGTTGGAACTCGCATATCCCGTGCTGTAACCAGTCGCGTGATGCAACCACCCTTTAAAAAATTGACAGAACACAATACATGAACTAGTTTGATCACGACAGGGCACATTATCACACACGTAACATGGGATCAAGATCATTAGAACTTGATCGAACGGTGAACTTTAAATAAACTAACTTAAATTACAAAAATAATAATTAAATGTGACCAACAACAGCGTGACTTACGAGTATCATGACCATACGTGGTCACGTATGGTGACCATTCCTCTTGAGTTTGGTCACCACACAACATGTAAACATCGGACTTATCCCGACACAAATTTACATCCCTACCTCCAGGTATGACATCATATTGTAATTAATTGACTGGTCCAACATACATTCCACTTTAATACCAATACAGGTATATGCCGACCAGTAATATGTTCATCACAGCTCTGGTATATACTGACTTGAGAGTTGGATTTGTGGTTTCATTTAGAACTTTTATGCAAGAAACTAGTAAACATTGAATGAAATGTTAATTTTCCATTTCATAGCTCAATAAATACAATACTCAAAATTCATTTCGCACTTCGTAATTCAATAATAAAATGATAGAATTTACTTAGGAGCTGTTTTACTCTTTTCCACAAATCCCAATTAGGGCATTTGCCATGTGCTTAACAGAATCATGAACAGCTCTGAGTTTCACCAAAGAACATTCCCGCCACCCAAAAGGAGAAATAGAAAAATGTAATGCATCATCATTTCTATATTCCCAATTGAACAAAATGAAATCAGCTCACTAACTAACCTATCAACTGTACTTCTCTCTTCCCATCAGCGATGAAAATTTTCAAGATTGATCAAACAACACCTGAAAAAAATAGGGTATAAAAGAGTCAGCATACAAACAACAACAAATCAAGATTCTAAATAAGGAATTATTCCATCCTGCAAACTAATCCTTAAAGTTTCTGATACCAGGGTTTGTACATTACCAGGTCCATAAGTCATACAAATTAATTGGGAAATATAATTTCTGATACCAGGGTTATCAGGTACATACCAAGGCCATACAGTCGTACAAATTAATTGGGAATTTGTACACTTTTAAACAAACAAAAACTACATTATACAGTTCCAACTATCTAAAAAGAAGAAAAGAAAGATGAAACTTTATTACTGACCTCAAAATTACATAATCTGCTTTGTTTTTAAGATCGAGATCACCACCTCGAGAACTTGGAAGGCAATGATGGGTCTCACATCCAATTTCCCCATAAAAGGAGGTATGATATCTCCAAAAATTGCAATAAAGGGGTCACTTAAATCCCTAAGAGCTGAAAAAGGTTGTTTCTCCCAATTTATATTGGGAAACCAAGTTAACAAAACTCTTATTAGCAACACCTCTCTAAAGAGGCAGAGCCACTTGGCGAACGCAGCTATGGCAGCGTTGATCGGCGGCCTGAACATCTCCATCGTCGTTGAGAGGGAAGACGGCGAGATGCAGGAAGAGATCGCGGTGGTCAAGGCTGAGAAGGTAGTGGTGAAGTTGGAAACGCTGGGAAAAGCGGCGGCCGTGGCGGCGCAAAGAGGGGGTAGGCGTAGGTGTAGGCGGCGTACACGCGGGGGTAGTTTTAGGGTTTGGGTCTCGGGGTGGAGAAGGTGAAAATGGATACGGTTTGGTGCAGAGCTTGGATTACGACTAGGGTTAGGGTTAGGGTTTGGGAGGCGAAAGAGGAGAGGTCGAGAGAAGGTGAGAAGGTTTTCCATGGTTTGGTTTTTGGTTTCTCTCCGTTGCTTGAGAAACACTTAGTCGATAGGATTGGGAGGAGGATTAATCGACAACAAATTTTCGATTAGGCCCTTGTATAAGTCTTTAACCAGCTGCCTCCTTCATCGACGGTTCCCAACTTATTTAAGGAATTCATTCATATCGCCTAAGGTATCATAATATTTCTGTTTAAATCCCAACCGTTCAGGATCCACACAAATATTAAGGCCTCGCTCTAATTGGGGATACGTGGAGAGAGGGGAAGTGAGATTTACTGTGCGGAAGGGAGCTTCACCTCACCTACTCTAGAAAAAGGAAACAGAGAGGAAGCGGAGGAGAAAAATTATTGTTTGGCGGGGATGAGCACTGTGTCAATTTTTGACGAAAATGTTCACCCCCAAATCGGGGTGTAAGATCACTATACAGAGGTGAACGAAACCTCCGTCTCCTTCCCTTCCCCTTCCATTAATGAAGTTTCACCCCTAGTTGTGGGGAACCGTATCCTCCCGGGTACCCCATGGAACAGTAAATTATTTTACGGCCCAGATTTACTCTCAGCTGGTGCCTATTCAGGATTTGAGAAGGGGCAGTATTATGTGCTTTGAGATTCGTGCAAATTTAAAAAGAACTGGCCGGATTCACTAATTAGGGAATCATTCTACCAGATTCCCTTGTGTGGTACCCTACTGGATACAAATTCTAGTTGCGGAGCACACCCTACAGGGAACCTTGGCAGTCCACCTCAGACCGGATTGTCCCAGATTTAGATCGGACGGTCTGTATTTAAACAGAAATATTCTATTACCTCAGGGGGGCATGGACTCAATTATAAGAGAACATGAAAAAAAAAAAAAAATTTTGAATTAAGTCCATTGCAAAAAATTGTGTTCACGCCGACTCGACCAATGATAATACCGCCTCGCCCTCTCGGTAGATTTCTGCGTCGTTGTTCTCTTAGATTTCCATATGGTGGTCATATGAAAACTAAATGTCTGACCCGTTTCGTCTATTAACACATTAATAGATGAAGAAAACGAAACCCTTGTATTGGATACAGGTATTAGGATCCTTTGTTGCGACAAGATAATAGACTTCTCTGTTATGTAATTCTACACTTTATTGTTGTTACTTGTTAGCTTGGTAAATAATTGATTTGTTAGTTGTAAAGAATTATCTACGAGCCTAAAAATACTGCTATTAGCGAACAATTCCGTCAAGTAAAATTCAACTTAATTTCAATACCAATGAACAACATAAAATTAATTAATTGAACAGTGCATTTTTTGAACAATTGCTCACTAGTCACTACATAAAATGTACAACACATATAAACATTAATAAGTGCAACAACAAATCCGAACTCGGTGTATGGCTATTAATGGCTAACCAATCCTAGCTACATTTAATATACAATTAGCACACGTTGTGTTTTAGCTTCTTCTTCTTTTTTTCTTTTTTTGAGTAAATTGTGCTTTAGTTATATCATTTAAGTAAGACCTTGCTATTTCAAGTCGGTCCTTTAGATTGAAAACGAATAAACAATACATGTTTAGCAACTAAACATTCATATAATGTAATATTTTGATGTCTCTAGCTTAATATAGGGCAAAAGACGCATTTGTTCGTAGGGGTGTTCATCGGTTTGGATTGATTGAAACCGAACCAAACTAGGTAAATCAAAGTAATAATTCGGTTTCTCAAATAGAACCGAACCGAACTGATTTAGCATTGCAACTGAACCGAACCAAATCAAGTTTTATTTCGGTTTGTTCGGTTCAAACCAAAATATATTAATTTTTTTATTTAAAGCAATTGATTTATAATAAACCAAATTATATTAAGAAATAAACCGAAGTATTTAAAACAATTGATTAAGAAATAAACCAGAACAGTTCGGACCAAATTCATAATATATAAAAGTTCGGTCGGTTCGGTTATTTCGGTTTTAAAAAATTTCAAACCGAACCGAACCGAACCAAAATTATAATTCGGTTTTAAAAGTAAACCGAACGGAATCGAACCATTAAACCGAACAAACCGAACCGTTATCTTTAAAAATTTTAATTTTTGCAAAAAATAGAATTATTAGTTACCCTTGTAAAATGAAACTACATAAGCTAATTCATTCAGTCTTTCAATCTCAATTTTTTTTTATTTCACCTCTGTATATCTATCAATTTTTCACAAGTTATTGTACAATTTTATATGGTTTTTATAAAAAAATTAACTATATGCACAGTTAAATAAATAATTATGTATTAGAGCCGACTATACAAAATGTAAGAAAAAGGAGTAAGAATAGATATAGGCTCTAAAAATGTAGGGAAAAGCATAAATTTGCATTTTACTTTAGAATTATGTAATCATCTTCTTTTGTATTATGATATGAATACAAACTAGAGCTTGCGTATGTATTTTGTAGCGGATTTGTAATTTTTAATTAATATATTTCGGAAAAAAATCTTGAATTGCAAAAATTAGTAAAATTCATTTTTTATTTTATGATTAAAATATAAAAAAAAAACTATTATACAAAATAATATTGACCCTGATAATAGTCCCCACACTCTAGTCTCTTCACTGTCCCCACACCATAACTAACATACTTGCGTGCATAGGTATTAATACTTTAGAAAAAAAATTCAGCACTGTTATCACCCAATTTTTACATAAATAATGGTCTCCTAACCAAATTCCCCAAACGTCCCCGCACCATAACTACCATAACAGGTACTACCTAGGGGGGCCGCAAAAACTCCAGCACTGAATTTTTTTTAAAAGTATTAATATCTATGCACGAAAGTATTTATACCTATGAGGTGAACAATATTTACGTAAATAATTGTTTCCCCAACTAAATCTCTCAAACGTCCCCACATCATAAATATATGTGGGGGAACACTCAAACTAAATAGGGGGGCATACACGTTTTTAAAAATATTAATATTGTCATAATTATCTGGGGGACCGCAAAACTTGGTATTTTTTTTACATATGGCGTTGGATGACGTCTGAGAGTATTAATATCAAATATTGCAAGTATTTATATGTATATACATTGTACAAAGTTTAATCTTCAGACGTTCGATCATATCAAGTTACACATAAAGTATTAATATCTTATTTTGCAAGTATTTATACATATACACTCAAGTATTTATTTCTATGAGAGTAACTATTTTTGTTAGAGGAAGGTAGACACGGGGACGATTGGGGAAGGTTAATGCGGGGATACGGGGTCCTTACTACTTCATTAGAGAAATGTTGATACGGGAACTATTGAGGGACTGGAAAAGGGGTGATCATAACAAGTTACGCATCAAAGTATTAATATCTTATTTTTCAATTATTAATATCTTATCTTTCAAGTATTTATACCTATGAAGATTGATGCGGGAACGAGTGCGGAACTAGAAAAGGGGGACTATATAATTAGTGGGAATCATAGTACAACTTTTCTCTATTGTTGCTGCGGAGATAGAGGGGGGATTGGAAAGGAGGGATTCATATAATTATTCAAACAATATATGTCATTTTTGGTTGGAGAGTAACACATGTAGTTGATGTAAAACTTGGAGTTACGACAGAGTAACAGTTAAACCACATCTCTAAACGGATTAACTTACTTCAAACCTACTTTGTCGGTAGGGCCCGCTAGCTATTACATACACAAATTCATTTTCTAATTTCTCTCTCTTTCAAACAGATTAATTTTTTTAATAATAGTGGATAAATCCACATATTTTTATTAAAGCCACATCCTACTATATGAAAGTGCCTGAAAATGGTACTTACATATAACCCTAAGAAATAACATCTAATACATTTGATAGAGTTGCAATTAGAAAACATAGAACTACCAAACCTTACACAAGCACTAGCAAAAACACCTACTACATCAGATTTTAGAAGAACTAAAGTTCACAAAATAGCAAAGTAGAAACCCAAAGCACCATAGACCCTGTACTATCAAAATGCACAAAAGAAATAACAAGTCAGTGCATAAAAGACATCATCAATCAGAGCCAGGCTCATCCTCTTTAGGTGGGACCCTCTCTAGGTATTGTTCTCATCCTCCAGACCCATGAGGATCTCCAAAAAATCCCCAACGAATTGGTCTGAATCTGCCATAGCCAGTAGGAGACCTAGTTCCAGAGGAAGAGCCCCTATTTTTTGTACTAGGTTGACCTATGTTGGTAAATCCTTAACATTATAAGGCAAAATATAAGTTAATTTGATATAAAGATCAGGAGACCAAGACTTATGATCATGGTAAAAATGACTCTGATTTTCTCACCTTTATGTTTAATTATTATTAGAAATCGGTTACTGTTGCTCTTTTCTATGTTTTATTGCAGGAACCGTATTTTGGGGCTATTTTACATCAAATGGGCAAGAATCGGGTCAATCGGAATAGCAGTAGGGGTGTCAATGGGTACGATACGGGTAGGGTGGAAGCATTTTCATACCCATACCCACTAAGAATGACCTTACCCATACCCTACCCTTACCCATTAAGATTTGATCTTACCCTACCCTACCCTTACTCGTTAAAATTGTCAGGTAACGAAACGGTAGCGGGTGAATAACAAATAATACTAATATAATAATTAATTTTATTATATTTTACGAATAGAACATCAAAACTCATTCATTTCACACATATGCAATCACATTACTAATAAAAAAAACTAATATGTAATCAATTTCAACTAAATTGTTTTTTTATAAAGCAAGAGAATTTAAAAACATGAATATCTCCTTGGACAAATTCAATTATTTAACTAAATAACAAAACATGTAAATAAAAGTAATATGATTAACATTTTTCTTATAGCAAAATTCATATACTAAATAACAAAAGTACATAACTAATTATTGCTCAAACATTATCGTATGAAATATTACGCAAATAAATTTTAACATCACTAATTATTACTCAAACATTATAATATAATTTTATTTTATATAATTACCCTATAGGGTAATGGGTACGAAATAGGCTTTACCCGTACCCTTACCAGTTTAGCTAACGAAAAAAAAATCCTTACTCATACCCATACCTGATTAGCTAACAAAAAAAATTCCTTAACCATACCCGCCTTATCGAATACGATAGAGGTAAGGTAAACGGGTAAAAAGGTATCATTGACACCCCTAAATAGCAGAGCATCGAAACTTAGGCTCTAGTACAATCCGTACCAGCCAGTACGGACCAGGAGCCCAATACAGACCAAGAAGGAAGGAATACACATTAACTCCTGGAGCGCCCAACTTTTGCACAAGGACAATACGGTCCGTACTAGCCAGTATGGTTCGTATTGGAGGCATTCTTTTGTTGGATTTCATGACAGCTGTATCTAGATCAGGTTGCTTGGCCTCCAATCATCTCCAGACGCCCCTAGACTCCTATAAAATACTCCTGGACAGAAGAAGAAGACATCTTTGAGATCTTTGGCATTTTTAGATTTATTTTCTTAAGTGAGAGAGTGGAGTGTTTAGAGACTAAGTAGGAGGGTACTTCTTGTATTGTTGTTTCTTTCTTTTATTTCTCTATGGTAAACATATCGTTCTGCGGCTAAGTTCAGATTCTTAGGGCTTGGTAATAAACCTTATTACTTATGATGTTTTGATATATTTTATTTGTCTTTTGTTGTTCGATTGCTTTTGTGATTTATGTTCATTCTTACTTGATTTCGTTTGTTAGTCTAGAACACCATGTGATGGCCACACATGTAGAGATTGTCCCATTAGGCTAACCGAGTTAGGATAAGGAGAATAAAAATACTAGACTAATGAAGGAGACCTTAGCCGGAGATACCATTAGTTGGACCAATAAAAATATACATGGGATTCTCGGCATTCGTAAACGAATGTTGTATTGTCTTGCCTCACCATTGGGACACCTAATAGAACCAGAAAAAAGGGCGACGACTCTAGTAAGTGAAATATGAAATCTTTGGGCTAATCACAGAGCTCATTGCACCAATTAAGACAAGACTTAGCAGGATCTCTTGATAAATAGGGTGATTGTGTCGATGCAAAAGCTGCAGTCACTAAATTGGATTAGAAACCCTCAAACAACATCTGAAAGCCAACATCAAATAAGATCATACCAAAATAGATTGAGTAGCAATGGTAAGCCAAAATTCAAAGATCAAAACCAACGACTCTCAATTTTCAGATTTTGTCTAGTCTTTCGAAATGTTGAGATTTAATTGTTCAAAACCTTAAACCATATTCCTGCAGATGAACACCTAATTATACTACTCGATAGGATTATGCACTTGTAATATGACTCGTATAGAAAACTGAGTTATAAATTTTATTAACCTGACATGATTTTTCTCATCAACTTACACCAAAAAGAAGCAAGTGCAATTATTTTACTTCCTAAAGCTTGCAAGAAAATAGAATTAGTTCCTTTGAAAATCACCTTGTTGCTTTCTAACCATATCAAGCGGATTTAACTAAGCATGACTTAAACTATCAAATGATGTGTAAAATAAAAGAAGTAGGATGAAGTAAAAAAACTCAATCCTCCTCAAATTTGATTGATCATAAAGTGATAACACAACTAGTAATATTATTTTTACTCCAGAGCTTATGGCGAAATTAAAGAAATAATAAGTCTAATGATTTTGTGTTGTATGATAAATTTCGTAACGCATGAGTTTTTTTTTTTTTCTAAATTCAATAATAATTAGAAATCATTTGTCTTATGCCAAGGAACAAATACAATTAAAATAAAAAATCAAGTGCACTTTCAACCAAAGTTTTCAAATTGGTCGAATATTTTGTAAACTGATAATGCATTTATTAGTCGATTAAATTATGATACAAAAATCCTGCTTCATTCCGATCAAAATCCAAGCAAATGATTGGAGTGAACATATATCCAAATTGTAAGAACTGGAATATATTGTCACTTCTGTTTCTTCTTTTCTCTTTCATGTGTGCAGCACTCTGTTGCTCTCGTTTTACATGAGGATATATGCTCAGTTCAAATTTCGTGTGGAACTAACAAAAGCACTATCCAAAATATAATAATCTGTAGACATATATATTCACTGGCAGTACTTGGCTAGTTTTATATACTTAATTAGAAGGAAATAATTATGCTGTTATTCCAAAGTGATAACAGGAACCTGTTATTCCGATCTCAACTGTTGTATCTTCGTTGAGATTCGGGCATGAAAAGTTTTGAACAGTTGGGATCGGAATAACAAGAACCTAATTAGAAACGGTATCTTTAGGCTGTGTTGCTCTCATAATGAATGTCTCCTGGAAGATGGCATGGCGGGCCAACCGGCAAAGGCATTGTTGTTCCAGGCAACAGCGGCGATGTATTTTTCCAACAGTACTCTATTGCACAACAAAAGATATACTAAATGTTCCGAGATTTGGAAGGAAATGGCTCTACTGAGAGATGCTCTTGCGCCACACGGGCAACAGTTGATGGGAAACGGGGAAGTTTGCCGGGTGTAATGAAATCGAGCTATGGTTTTTGGGGTGAGGAATGTACATCTCAGGGTTATTGAATACCAGATGCAATGGAAGATCGATGTGTTGATAGATGCATTTGGTTATCAGAATACTATGACAATTTTGCTAAATGGTGCATGTGTGCCTCTGCCAAATGGCAGACCTGACAAGTTGGTCTTTAGTTCCCAACAGCTGGTCCAACCCGAATCCGAATTGAGAAGCCATAAAAACCGTTAAATGCCGGGTAGATGGATAATTCGTTTGATGCAGAGTTCAGAGGTTGAGGCAGGTTACTAGCTGGTATGGAAGTTTGTTATTAACCTAGAGAACAACATTTAGCTGCTCATATGCTTAAAGCCATTTAATTAATTTTAGCCTACGGGCGTGTACAAAAATAAAATAAATAAATAATAAACAAAAAGCTGATTCTGCCCCTGTCAGTGGCAACTAGCTTGGGTAAAAACATGGGCTCTGATTTTAACAATTGAGTTGGGCCGAATTAATTCATTTCAGAGGCTATCTTCGGCCTTTTCTTTTTCTTTATCTTTTTCTTCCTTCCTTCCTTCCTTTCCTTCTTTCTTTGTTAAAAGCTATAAATCATTCTTTTCTGGCCGTAACAAATTATTGATTTGTTTTTGGCGAGATCCAATATGGCAGTTGTGGCAATTTTATAAAGGGATAGCTAGAATTATTGGACAACATAAGCAAATACAAGTTGTAGGCATTTTTCTTACGCAGATAGTTTGTTTATCAAAATTCTACATTTCTATTATTCATTATTGATAATTTGAGTAATCCAATAAATGATAAGATTTAAGTTTCCAGACATCGTATATCCCACTACAACGTTTCATCATTTTTCTTTATATACGCCTCTTATAAACTATGTGCCTAATGGATAGATATAAAATTCACAATTAATCGTAATATTTGTCAAAAATTGTCAATTTTATTGTGTTACTTCAAAGCAATTGCAGAATAATTCAGACTAAATATAAAAGACATGAACGCTAAAATTTAGGCCCTGCATGATACTCCAATTTTCGTCCATACAATAATTATATTTTAAACGACCAACGGTTTATTTTCAATTACTATTCTTTGTAGTCTGCATTCGCTGCCCTATAAAAAAGGGCACTTCTCTTTCATAATATTGAATGGTTTAAATTACATTATTTTTCCTTGTAAGAGAATTTTAAATATATCCGAACCATCCATTTTGATTAATTTTGATCAAAGTCATGGAAAGGTGAGGCCAGAGTAGGGTTGTTAATGAGCCGGACCGAATTAGGCAAAGTTCGAATTATAACGAGTCAAGTTTGATTTTTGGTCGTTAATATATTGTTCATAGTGTTAGTCGTGCATAAACTAAATTTTTTGGTCAATTTGATGTTGTGAGTCACGCATACAAGAGCAAATTCAGTAAGGGTCAGGGGCAGTCACCTCCCACTCCCCCGCTAAAATATAGAGGGGTTGTTCGGCAACAAATCTTAATCTGCACTACGATTAAGTCTTAAGGAGGCTTAAGGAACTGATGTTCGGTTGTCTTAATGCGTGGATGATAGCTAAGGAAGCTAAAGGAAAGGGTAGAGGTGCCTTAAGACCCGGACAGAGGATTAAGATCCGGGCAAAATGAGGCTAAAGGAAGTGATCTTAATCCATGCTAAGGAACCAGTGTTCAACAGGATTAAGCGGCTAAGGAAGTTGAAGGAGACTCATTTAGTCTTAAGGAGACTTAAGGAAGTCTTGCCGAATAGCACTAGAGGATTCATTTTAAATTTCGTGCAAACTTTAACGGTCCGGATCTAACCTGAGCTGATCTGAATTCTTTTTGTTTTGGATTTTTCAGAAAGAGCTTTTGGCAAGTGTATGGTAAATTTGAGAACAACAATAGTGACAACTATCATATGAAATTTAGATTAATCACTGCAAAAATAAAGTTTAATATACTTTACTGTTTTCTGGCTGTTTAGAATTTTAAGAACAAAAATTTTAGTCATTCTCTTTCGTCATAAAGAATATGTAATTGGTCTTAAACAGGATTTAATCTTGCCTTTAAATGGCATTTTGTTTGTAAGGGATGTCCATTGCTGATAGATTAACTTAAATGGATTAGTTAAAGAGACTAAGAGTTGCTTAGCTTGGCCAAAAGCAGAGTTCAAATTTGCCAAGTTTCAAAATAGTACAAGTGTTTGGTTGATTCAAATTAATGACACTTTTCCCTTCTACACAACCAAGTACTAAAAAAGAGACTTGTCCCTTCTACACTACCAAGTTCTAAAAAAAAAAGCCGAAATTTTTATTAATAGAAAATAAAATAAATAAATATCGACATTGAAGAAGAGTTTCATGAAAATTCGAGATATAGCAATTCCGTCATAGTCCATAACGTTCAGGGTACTGTAGCTGGACGTTATGGACCATCACGGCTAACTAATCTGATCTCTAATTAACAAAAAACACTGTAGCTGGCCGTTATTGTCCATAACATCCAGCTACAGTGTTTTTTTTTCCTGCTTCGTTTGTGAATTTTTTTGAAAAATAAAAAAAACACTGTAGTTGGACGTTATAGATCATAACGGCCAGCTACAGTGTTTATTTTGGTTAATTAGTGGTAACTTGATTTCGCTAACCGGGCCGCGATAGCCCATAACGTCCCCTAGACATTATGGACAATAACGGAATTGCTATATCTCGAATTTTTACGAAACTCTTATTCAATGTGAATATTTATTTATTTTATTTTCTATTAATAAAAATTTCGGCAAAAAAAGACACTTGTCCCTTCTAACAACATTAATCCTTTTCAGTTTTGCGGATCAATTTTTTTTATATATTTTTCTTATGAATTAGCAATGAAAGATCTCGAATTATTTTAGCGACAAGTAACAAATTTAAAATCTGTGACTTTACACAAAAACCAATGCATTAATCAATTGTACTGGACGTGATTCTTGTTAAAAAAAAATTAGTTCTTTTTTTTATTTTTTTAAAAGGATTCTGGATAAAGTCTTATCTAAAGCTAGACCTAAATTGTCCAATTTGTATCATAATTCACGCGAACGGTTTAGATTTATGGAGTCGTTTATATTCATTAAGTTTTAAATCAATCATACAAATTTCAGCGCAGATTGAACGATTTAGGTCTGATTTTAAATAAAATTTGTCTAAAGTGTCTTTTACTAAACCCAATTCTTTTTCTTTTTAATAATAAATCAACTTGATAGTTTCTCAATTTATATGAAAATGAATGCAGGGGCCCTTAATATTTCATTCTAACAGTCCTAATATATAATTCTGAATAGTTAAAGAAATACAAGTTGGAAATGCATGAACTGTGCTCCAATTTTTTCAATGCTTCAGTACCTTTTTAATTATAAATTCTTGTTTGGCGTGCAGGAGAAAATAGTTGTGAATAAAGATTAGGTCGATGCCAATCGGACCTACTTTGGTTCGATGGGTGTGATGACCGTCCGATTAGCATCAAGATTCGTGCACTCCGTATCAAAATCTGTGTGAGTCTTGTATCAATTTCCATGCATACAGATTTAATGCTAATCGTACAGTGTTAGAGTTAATTGAACCTAAAAATAGATCCGATGCCCATCGGACCTACTCCTATCTCATGAATAAATGGCTCAGAGTGAAACTGATTTTCTAACTTCTTCTGATCAAATGTTTCAAAAATAAATTTAGCCACCAAAATGGCAAATTTTTATTTGTAGAAACTAAGAAATCGAATTATTGAAAACGAGATTGATTTTTTTTCTTCAAAAAAATAGATAAAATCAATCAATAGTTTGATGATCCCACTACTTTAAACAGTTTACCGTACCAATGGTCACACCATGTGAAAAATCAATGGGACTGAACAATTTGATTGGTCCTATTGGCTTATTTCCAATTGGGGCCGCGTGAAAGAGAAAAAAAGGAAGGAGAAATGAGAGCATGTCAGCCTACGGATTTGACAGTCCTTACTAAGATCAGATCAATGATTTAGTCCCAACAGTTTTTGAATTTTCCGCGACAAAGACACGTTGCAACTTACAAAGACTAGTGGGACCAAACAGTTAATTCGGTCCCATAAAATACCCCGATAAGGCCAACCAATAGTTCGGTTCCATCTATCATCTATGCGATAAAAAAAAATCAATATTATTTTCAATATTCTGTTTTTTCTAAATTTCTAAAATAAAACAAAATTGGCAGCATACAAAAATAGTAACCGTGCGCTTTCTTTTTGCTCATTAAATTACCACAATGTCAAGAGTGTGTAATAAATGTGTAATAATTGATGGTGTGTAAAATCTAACATCAACATTAAAAGATGCACAGTTACCAACTCTTTTTCCGTGAGCGCTGCGCAGTCTGCGTTCATTATTTCATGCTTCATTCATTCATGCCATTTGTTATTTGTACTTTGCTTCCTCGTCACGGGAGAATCACAAATTCGCATTAATTAAACGGTCTCCCTTTATTTCAAGGCATTTGCTTCGGTGGACATAGACCTATTTGTAAAATGAACATATTTTTATTTTCAAATTTCAAACAGTCGATCCGACCGTTCAACATTATCTCCATATTAAAATATATTTGGAGGTCAAATTTTATATTTTTTTGAATTTTTTTACTATTTATTAAGTATTTTACAAAAACTAGTCAAATTTAGACCATTGAATTTGTAAAATACTTAATAAATAGTAAAAAAAATTCAAAAAAATGTAAAATTTGACCTCCAAGTACATTTTAATATGGAGATAATGTTGAACGGTCGGATCGACTGTTTGAACTTTGAAAATGAAAATATGTTCATTTTACAAATAGGTCCTTATGTCCACCGAAACATCCCTCTTATTTCAAACTTACTTTTGCTTCAATCTTGGGACCAATTCATTATTTCATTTTAGCAAACGTCTCCCTTCCTATCCCTTTTTTTTTTTACAAAATTATAATTTATTATAATTTATATCTTATTTTATAAATCTTTTAGATCCGTAATTAATAATTACAAGCAATAGTATAAACACCTAATTTTACAAGTCTTGACAATGGACAGTTGAACTGTTGAAGTATAAACACTCAACTCTACAGATGTGAATATTTAAGCTTACAACGTTTCACAATTATGCATGTGAAATTGTAAACAATGCGGCAATTTGAAAACAAATAAATATTTTTAAAACGTTAAAAATAATGTATAATGAAAAGTAACACAAGCGTAAAACAAAATGATTGTATCATTTAAAAAAAAAAAATTCTATTAACATATTAAGCACATCTACCACATTTTAAATGAGAAGAAAGAAACAAAATACATGGTTTTTTTTTTTTTTTAGAATGAATAAGAAGAAAGAAGCATATCAAACGGTCATTAAAACATGTGACATGACATGACTAAGAACTAAGAAGTTTTAAAATCCAACTACTTTAGTGAAGTATACAATAATACACTAGAGTTCTTGTTTGTTTGACCGAGTCAAAGACACCTATCACTGTATCAATAATGATTAATGAATAATGCATTTGTTGGAAGGGAATAATCAGGGTGCTTTATGGTGGTGTTAACAACCCATTAAATTCCAATGACGTCTGGATGTTATATTATAAGCTTATTAATTACTTGATGTTAGAATCTGGACCCTGGTCCCTGGTCCCTAAGAACTTCACATCATATAAGAAAATAGTTCAGTAACTGAAATATGAGTAGAACTACGGTGTTCCTAAGCTCACCAAGTCCTCCGTGAGCTCGACTCTAAAACCTATCGAATTGACTTCAAATGACATTTTCAAACCGTTAGATGTTCAATCTATATAATGTTTGGAGACCAAATTTTATATTTTTTGGAATTTTTTTACTATTTATTAAGATGGTTTGAAAATCGCTGTTTTCCAATGGTGCAGAATTTTAATAAAAACAGCGATTTTCAAACCATCTTAATAAATAGTAAAAAAATTCCAAAAAATGTAAAATTTGGTCTCCAAGCACATTTTAATATAGATTGAACATCTAACGGTTTGGAAATATCATTTGAAGTCAATTCGATAGGTTTTAGAGTCGAGCTCACGGAAGAGCTTGGTGAGCTTAGGAACACCCTAGTTCTACTCCTGAAATATACATAATTTAATTCCATAAAAGGTTAACTTCTTTATATAAAAAAAGAGGGATCTAGTTACCACAATTTTGAGTTACAACAAAGTTACCACAACTATTTTTTACATTTTCAAAGTCCAAATTGTCGATCCAAACCGTTCAACATGATCTCCACAATAAAATGTGCTTCCAGATCAAATTTTATATTTTTTTGAATTTTTTTACTATTTATTAAGTATTTTACAAAAACTAGTTAAATTCATACTATTGAATTATGTACCCATCTTAATAAATAGTAAAAAAAATTCAAAAAAATATAAAATTTGACCTAGAAGCACATTTTATTGTGGAGATCATGTTGAATGGTTTGGATCGACGATTTGGACTTTGAAAATGTAGAAAATGATTGTGGTAACTTTGTTGTAACAAAAAATTGTGGTAACTAGATCCCTCCTCATAAAAAAAAAATCAAATAACGTAGTCTAAATCAAAATTGTGCTATCAAGGAGCACAAAGTTTTAATTTGGACATAAACATTATATAAGTTACTCTATTATTAAAATAAATTAAATTATCTTTTTGCATCTAAATTAAATAAAGAAGATATTGCAATTTTAGTTGCTCTGAAATATTTATTTTCAACAAAAAAATAAGCAAGTGTCAATTGGCTCTTAACGTGTGTTTAAAAATTAAAAATAATTTTGAAAGATCTTTCTTCATTTGTATAGTGTTTAGTACAACAACAAATGTTTATATATATTTCAAAAGGTGTTACTGTTACATATAACTTCCAAACCAATAATTGAATTGCTCTGTATCTATGTCGGAAACCTGAAAGAAATTGCTCTGATTAGCATTTCAGAAATAATTGAACCAGACTTGCTTGTTTGCAAATCTTACTTTCATAATAGCCGTTCAATTTCAACTGGCCATTCTCCTCTTGCATAGAATGGGCCGTTTTTTTTTTTTTAATTTGTAGCATTTTAAAAAAAATTCAAAAAATAGTACGGTTTTCATGGGAACTCGGATTCTAGCATAAATTCATACTTAGTCTGCTCTCACTCAGGGGCTAGTTTGTGTTTCACTCAGGATAAAGCATCAATGGTTGTCTGAAAGAAACACAAACTTGGTACGCATTTTCATTTGACGCGAAACATTGATGTTTGAGTAAAAGGCACAGCTAGTTTGCTCTGTGTTTCACCCTGAGAAAAGTGCATACCCAGTTTGCATTTCACTCAACATTGGTGTTTTTTTTTTTTCTGAAAACATCAATGTTTCACTCAAGATGAAGCGCAAATTTTTGTGTTTCATCTCTGAGTGAAATGTAGATTTAGTCTGTCGTTCTATTTGAATTGATTTGTGCTCACCTCAGAGTGAAGTTTGTTCGTGTTAACTCCTGAGTGAAGCACATACTTAGTCTGTGTTTTTGTTAGAATTTAAATTGTTTCTCAACTGTGCTACTTTTTGAATTTTAATTTAAAAAAAAAATGCTACAAATAAAAAAATCCGGTAGAATGGATCGATGAGAAAAAAAAAGAGTTAACTATCAGTGTCAAGTAACTAATAATTGCAAGAAGAAACAGGGCATGGTCCCTTCTATACGGACAAATTGCTTTCAATACTTTATTATGAGCGTAAGTTGTCTTTTTTATAGTGGTTAGGGTTCATCATCAAGTCACGTTCGTGGTTTATTTTCCTTAACTTTTTTTTTGGGGAATTTTGGTCAATGGCTTTTCTCCAATTAGAACACATGTGAAATTCTTTCATGCATGTAGTTATTTGACAATGAATTACTGATTGTTGCCTTGTTGGTGCTTAATTCATCAGACATAAATGATTTAAGCGGGAGTGAAATAAAGCATTTAAGTGGCGAAGCAATTAGTTGAAGCTTTAAATTACTCAATTTTTGTCACTTGTTACTTGTTAATGTAACATATAAATGAAGGCAGATTCATATTATTTTATCAATTACCATTTCATTACTTATTTTACTAATATCAATCACCCATCTTTTAAAGTGATTAGTATTTACGTTTTAATTCTATTTCACTTGTTTGACACAACAACACATGCACTGCTTGGAACAACTTTTTGCCTAACTTATAATATTTTATTGGTAACTTGCACCATATGATATTTTACGATCTCTCTTAGTAGTCATGAAACAAATTTTTTCGAAGTATCCGGATCACATAACGTAGTAGTAATAATAATAATAATAGCAATTTCGACCCTAGGTTAAAATTAGACACCACCGTGAAAATGGTAACGATTTTAGGAAAAGTAGGAGTCTACCTATGGGAATTAATGAGACAAATATATTAAAAAATTTCAAAAAAATAATATATATCAGTTAAGCAACTGGTTTCAAGTCTTAAGTCCTAGCAAAAAAAAAAAAAAAAATCTTAGTTTATAGCAAAAAAAAAAATACTACTGAGCCTTCATTTCTGAATGATGAGAAGATGCTCATTTTAATATTTTTGGATTATTAGAAGTGTCACTAGAGTTTATGATATGTTGTCGGAGGAGGATACATGATTTTTATCATGGTAGAGCAAGAAATTACCGAATCGAGTTCAAATCAATTAGATTGAAACTAACTCTTAAATTTTCTAATCAAATCACAATTAGCAATTGAATCCATTTTAAATAGCTAATATAATCACAATTAAGCTTAAATTGAAGCTAACCCTCAAATTGGCAATCAAGCATGCGCTGACGGAGGAGGAGAGGAGCTGCCGATCTGTGCTGAGCAAATATATTGAGCGGAGGATTAGAGGAGCGCCTGAGCGAAGGAGGATTAAAGGAGCACCTGACGGCCTGAGGACGTGAGCGGTTGAGCAGAAATTGCGGCTGCGGAGGAGGAGGCGATGTATCACCAAGATGAATTTTCCAGCAGAGCCAGGACAAAGAAAATTGGTAGCAAAGCTAGGAGAAGAGATGCAATCGCGATAGTGGATTGCGAGATTATTTTTATACAAAATGGGTTGCGCCTGCACAATATTTTTTTTTTCATAGCTGCATTTGGGATTGGACTGAACCAAGAGTAGAGCCCAAAAGCTCATATTTGTAAATTAAATTTCAGAATCCAAGGTAGGACAGTTGCCCTACCCTGCACTATGCTGCATCCACCCTACATGTTGTAGCATGAATTTCTTGATATATTTGTGGTACTCATATGGATGGTAGATTTTGAGTTCGTTTTTCAATGCATGGAATAGGATTTGACCGATGATCGTGATTATTTACAAAGCTTAAAACTACTTTCTTAAAAAAATCTCATTTTTTTCAAAGCTAGCTTGTTAAAGTTCTTAAGCCATGATTTTATGTGGCTTAAGCATTTTGTCTAGCTTAAATTTTCTTAGGAAAGTTGCTCTTCAACTCAAGTGAGGCTATATACGGTATTATGCATAGCGTGGATTGATCCGTACTATGGATCTATATCTTCGTGGTTAAAGTCCAAATAGTTTATCTGAATCGTTGAACATAATCTCCATACGAAAATACTTACAAACCAAATTTTACATTTTTAAATTTTTTTACTATTTTTTAAGATTGGTAAAAAAAATCACTGCTTTTGAATGATCTAGAATTTTTAGATCAAGTAATTTTAATTCTACCTATCTAAAAAAATAATAAAAATTTCTAAAAATATAAAATTTAGTTTGCAAGTATATTTTCATATGAACATCATGTTGAACTACTTAGATTGACTTATTCAACTTTTAAAACAGAGCTATTGATCCAGAGTACAGATCATCCGGGTGCATAGTACCATAGCCACACTCCAACTTTATTGTCGAACAAGCTCCCCTCAGTGCAGCTTAAAATTTAATCTCCACATATTTACTGAACGAGCTCAGGTTTAACTTTTAATCTCCACACCATCTTAGTCTCCAGGGAGTTTCAAAGAGCCCTAAGGAAGATGGCAACCAACTGTACCTTGAGCTATTCTATGTCATGATGTAATGTATATAAGTGACATGTCATGGAAAAAGATGGTAATCAACAGTAGAACTCATAGAAAGATTACTTGAACAGTGTATTGTTCACACACCTGGTCCCAAAATTAGATGCGAGAAATTGATTTATGAACCTCTATATGAAATGGAAACCAAATTTGTCTTTTTATGCATAATTCTAGCAGTGTGTAATTATTTATGGATAATTCTGGCATGTATTTTATGATAAAATAAAATGAAATTAATGCATGTATTTTTAGGATACATACATTTAATATATGGCAAATTCTTCTATGGACATAAGGACCTATTTGTAAAATGAACATATTTTCATTCTCAAAGTTCAAACAGTCGATCCGACCGTTCAACATTATCTCCATATTAAAATGTACTTGGAGGTCAAATTTTACATTTTTTTTGAATTTTTTTACTATTTATTAAGTATTTTACAAAATTCAATGGTCTGAATTTGACTAGTTTTTGTAAAATACTTAATAAATAGTAAAAAAATTCAAAAAAATGTAAAATTTGACCTCCAAGTACATTTTTATATGGAGATAATGTTGAACGGTCGGATCGACTGTTTGAACTTTGAAAATGAAAATGTGTTCATTTTACAAATATGTCCTTATGTCCATAGAAGCATCTCTCTTAATATATTTGACAATCAGCCACGGAAATTGTTTAAACAAAGGAACATTTAATTTGTAGGTGTTTGTTCATAATTTGGATATCTTATATATTATTATTTTTTAATTTAGAATTTGTTCGATCATCTATCAAAAATCGCTCCGTTCATATGTACCTATTACATTAAAATATTCAAGATTCAATTCCTCAAAAAGGAAAAAAGAAAAAAAAAAACTTTGCTCTTCGTTCCTTTCAGTTCAGATCGTCGATTCGAAATAAAAGTATCGAAATATTTTACTGATTTTATAAACAATAATTTTAAATAGCATTAACGGGTCAATCTTAGATGTTTGTTTCAAATGGAACAATTCAGACTGAAAAAATAGATTTTATGATCCGATTCCAAAATAATAACACATACGAACTTTGTAATAAATTCTACCTCATAAAGTGTTTGCGTTGAATGCTAAATTAGAATATAAATAACTAAAATTAATTTGAAGTTAATTTCAAAAACACACTCGCAATTGATTAGAATTGCATTTAGCGTCCAAAAATTGAAAAAGAGATTCTCATACATTCCAAAATTAATTTCCGAAATAGATGAGCGAATATGAATTAATATATTTTACCAACATGATATTTTAAAAACAATTTCATTAAAATAAATATTTCTATTTATGAAATTATCATACTATTTCTGAAATTACAAATGAAATTATCATACCTTTTAATTTATTGTACCTAATTGGCGCATTCCTATTGGCCACACAATTGCTCCCCCAACTAAATCATGAATAGTTCCAGGGATAGGCAAGTACATATTAGTAGTATATAGGCTTCAAGTAAATCATGCATGCTATAGCATTTTGAAAACAAAATGAAAGCGCACCCAACCTTTCGGTGGGCACATGATGCCGATTCTCTCCGGTCTTTACAAAAATGACACATATATATACTCTCTCCAGTTCATCTTAGATATAACTAAAGGATTATTGGAAGAGATGGTCGATGGACATCAGATCAAATTAGGTTTGATATCAGGTCGGAGCAGTTTGATCGGCATCAAAATATGCACGAACAATTTTAGGATTTGTGCGAATCAAATATATACAGATCTTTATGCGAATCAAACAACTTCAATCAAGCATCATACTTAATTTGATATGATGCTCATTAGCTAGTCTCCTATTATATATTAATTAGGCACAATAAATCCAGTGCAGTGAATTTTTCCCATAAACTTTTATAACCTAAAATAAATTGACCTTATTAATTTGTTTTCAAATTTTTTTTATAAATATATCAAGCCTTAAACTTAATAATAAATCTTTAGAGATTTTCTTAATTTTTAATTTGTACTAAGTGAAGAGACTAGATATTACAAATCAGGGGCGCATCTACACTAAGTCCAGGGGTGCTAAGTCACCTCATGATTTTGAAATTTTTAATCACATATGTTGAAATTTAATTAATTTTTTTATTTCTTTGAAGTTTTTATATTGTTCAGCACCCCTCATTAAATGATAGATATGTGCTTGTAGTCTAGTAGTTAAGACTCTATTTTGTGCTTGGGAGGTCTTGAGTTCAAATTTTCCTAACTACAAATTAATAATTATACATTTTAAGTTTGAGCCCTCCTAACTAAATTTTCTAGTTCTGCCCCTACTACAAATATACTTCATCAAATTGTTATAGAAAAAAAAAAGTGTATACGACCGGAAATGATAATATCATATTATATGAGTAGAATTAAGGTGTTCTTAAGCTCACCAAGTCTCTTTGTGAGCTTAACTCAAAAACCTATCGGATTGACTTCAAATAACGCATCCAAACCGTTGAGCGTTTACATGTCAAATTTTTTAATTTTTGAACTAATTTAGTATTAAGTCAAGCGGTAAAAAAAAGATGATTTATAAGTTAATTTTAATGCGTTCATTTTTCAACATTTTTTTACGCTTGACTTTATACTAAATTAGTTCGAAAAATTATAAATTTGACATGTAAACGCATCACTCGTGAAGTAGAACGGTTTCAACGGTTTGGATGTGTCGTTTGAAGTCAATCCGATAGGTTATTGAGTTAAGCTCACAAAGAGGCTTGCTGAGCTTAAGAACACCTTAGTTCTACTCATATTATATAAATTGTAAATATTTCAAGAACTTTATTGTCAATTTTTGAACTGTAAAATACAAATAAAATATTTTATAATATTCTAGACCGTCTGATTGTTTTTGTTTGATAACTGTATATGGAGAGGAGTGAGGACTCTCAAATTATAATGGAGAGGATCTGACCTACAACAACTGGAGTCAATCAGGTCACGTTAAACGGATTAACCGCGAGGTCCCTTTTGAGTTTTGACCCTGTGTCCCCATCTCCACCATTCTTGTTGAGAAATCTTAAGGATGTAAGACTCTGTAGCCATACATGTTGTCACATATTTGACGAGAGGGATTGAAGGAATATCGCATGACGACACACAAAAGAGGCTGTTGCCTGTTCGGGGGACATTATAGGCAACAACTTTGAAGGCTAATCTTGTGTTTATCTATTGTTTGCAAAACTCATGAAGGGTTCTTAAATTATAGTGGAAGCACAAGACGAAATTAGTTTTGACGAAAATACCCTTTACCTTTCTGGATTTGTTTGGATGACATGCATCATGCATGTTTTATTTGTCTTCATCTACAGAGATACTAACAGAGTACCAGTGATGCTGTTATTTATGTATTTTAAAATACACTCCACTTAATTATCTTACCAATGGTTAATTTTGTAAGATGTGATTACAATTTTTTTATTTGGAATTAATTTTTTTTTTGTTTAATCCTTGATGCAAAGCTAGGTGAATAAATAGTTTGTCACTGACCAGCTAAGCAAGTTAATTTCTTATTTCATGCACATGTTGAGAAACTCATAATCAATTCAATAACCTCAAAACATCGTTAGAACGTCAATTAGAACACTTCAAATTTATAAAGAATTTTTTCTTGTGAAACAATTAATAAATAAATAGTGCTAAAATAATTATAGATCTAGCACACATGGTAATGTTGTCTTGCATGTTTAATTTTTATAAAATATCCTATAATAATATATATGTTGGAATTTATAAGAGCTCGATCTTATTTAAAAAATAATAAATGAAAAAGAAAACAAATACAATTTAACATTTTGAGTATTATCTGAGGTTCTTGTTCCTTGTTAAAAGAAAAATATAATTCATTGAACAGCTTCGACATATTTATACTTTTCATTTGGATGTACAATCTTAAATCAGGAACCGAGGGAGTAGGAAATTTTTGTCCTTAAAGTCACTGACACGTGGGTCCGGGGTGGGTTTTGAGACAAAACTATATCCAATATTTAAATGTCAAAACTCACCCCAGATCCACATGTCAGTGACTTTAGGGGCATAAATTTTATGTCCACAGAGGAGCAGGTGATCCGGTTCCCTTAAATCAGATATGACATAATAGTTGCCCAATGTCCAATCATACGCTACTATTTTGCCATCAACAAATCGGATCATATATGAATCATCCAATTTGACAGCTAAATCCTATCTAAAATCATCTAATAAATTTTGCATGGTTGAAGTTCAGAGGGGACTTGAAAAGACATTAATTGTTTGATTATTATAGGGATTATAAATGCACAAATATAGTAAGTGGTATTTGAAACCATGTCCTCTCAACCACAAAATAGAATTTTAATTACTAGACTACAAACAAATATTTAATATTAATTAAGAGAACCTGGACTATATGAAACGTTTTAAAAAAAAAATTCAATTAAATTTCAATATACATAATTAAAATTTTGAAATCGTAGAGATAGCTTAAGAGATGTACTAAGATCCGTCTCCGGTTATTATTGTGACTACTATCCAATAGTAATAATATAGCTTTTCACGGTGGAGACTCAGGACCAAATATGAGTAACATACATATGTCTGTTTGTTCGCACTCATAAAAAAAAATGACAATTGTCTAATTAATTTTTTTTATTGTACATTTAACCTACATACAGAGGCTGTTTAAAAGTTAATCGGAAATGACCAAGTCACCTTTGTGAATTAAAAATTAACAGCTTTATTTTTTATTTTTTATAATTTATAATTTTATAAATATTTATACTTTTCAGTCCTCTTATAAAATAAAATTACATTACCATAACATATTCAACATCTCCAATTGCAATTTTTTAATTTTGTTCATGTCTGCATCTGTATTTTCAGCTATTGATAGTGCTATAGTTTTTTACAATGGAGTCTCAATATCAAATACTTCTATGAATTGACTGGAGTTTAATTTTGGAAGTTATACGTGTAGAGTATCCACACTCATTATAAGTCATAAGCATAAATGACAAAGGGGGTGTTTCCCTGTTTTTGCTGGCACACTTGTTAGTGCTATTCTGGTTTTCGTTTAATTATGTGGCATATATACTGTTCATGCTGGTTCTGTTATTCTGGCATATTGTTTTTGGTTATTTTTGGATTTTAGGTTGGGTGTACTTGTGTTTGCCTAGGGTCAATGATGTGAAATACAAAGGCTGAAACTTTGATACTGCTCCTTGATGGGTCAGTTTTGGAGTTCAGTATCTAGTTAACGATGTCGGATGTGCTGCTGAGACTTCTACTGGCACGGGGTTTTTATTGGGTAGCTTTTCTATTTTCTGTTTACTTTTCTTTTGAACATTGTATGCTTCCTTTTAATATAATGGACGGGCTTTTATGCTTATTTTTACAAAAAAAAAAAATTAAGCATAAATGACAAGAGTGGGCTATAGTGATATGCATATTACAATGCAGTATGTACTGTGGACTCAACTTGAGGTGTATTCGAATTGAATGAAAGAGGGTCAGTTGACCTCTATTTTTCTTTAAAAAATTTGTAATTATGTATAATTTTCTATATAATTTAGAGAAATGTCATTATACTGTAAAATTAATCTTTATTCTCAGTATAAAAGTTTTATATAACCGACTCCCAATCCATAGTTTGAAAGTATGATTTTGCTTGAGACTCTTGTATATTTGTTTATGAAGTTTAAACAGTCGATCTAAACCGCTTAACATGATAAACATATAAAAATATACCTTTGATCTAAAGATTATGGACCAAAGGAGTAATTTTCTATCTATTTAAAAAAAATAGTAAAATCTTCTAAAACTCATAAAATTTTATTTTCGTACACATTTTCATAAGAAAAATATATTTAACGATTCCAATTCGAATTTTAAAAATAAATATATGAGTTCACAACACAACACGGATCGTTACATAACAAGCATATTACTATAGCCTCGCTCACTCAAATGACAATAATCCAATTAAAAATCTTCTATTGCATACTGTACCATTCGGAACCAATCGGATCTGGATCCGCTATATCCAACGACTGAGAGTTACGTGGGACACTATAGAATAGTAGCGTCGTTGATAACTTCCACGAAAATAATAAAAAGATGAGATGGCGTGTGCTAAATATTATTAAAGTTGGGATTTGTTGTTGAACTTTGTCATGTAGTCCAATCTAATTATTCTCCTGTTAGAATTTTGGATAGAGTATATGTGCAACAATTTAATTCAGTTAATTGATTATTATTTGAAAATAAGATTACAGTGTAAAATTAAATCTAAGATGAGTTTATCACTAGACGCGCAGCAGAGATATTCGTCTAGTCGTATGAGCAATAGCCTTCTCTTTCATTCTCATGCCAGATGTACGCAGCAGCAACAACAACCATGTCTCTACTAGTATCCACACAAACATGTTGATTAAACACTGCAAGTCGGAGTGCTAACGCCGAATAACAAACTCCTTTTTCTTTCTCTTTTCCTCTCTTAGTTTCTGAAGTAGTGCAAACATAACAGATCGTCGAAAATGAATTGTGCATGTATATTTATAATATTGTGCACCTGTTGCATCAGTTGATCACATCCATTGAAATAAACATTTTTACATAAACTTATCTAGACGCACCATTCAGATTCGTTTAACTAGATAGTACAGAAATTCGGACCCATATATTCATACAATCCAATTATATTTATCCATATTTTATTTCAAAAATAATTAATTTCAGCCCAACCAATTTAGCCTACAGAACAATTTTGACACCCCTCATTTGTGCACCAAAATAATTTGATAACTGAAATAATACCGACTTTCGTTCATAATGTCAACCTGGTATGTTCTTTGACATTAAAATTAATCTTGTCATTATCATCACAAAACCACTTGACACACATTTCGCTTATAATTTTGTTAAACAATTCCTAATTCACAAATTTAAATGTTAATCATTGCAATAACCATAACAACTAATGATCCAAAAGACGGAAGTTTCATAGGTTAAGAACATATTAATTAAAATTTTGTAGTACTTGCCTTAAATTCAATGCAATTGAAGAAGTTTATACTTGTACACTTCTTAATAAAATTCTCCAATTTCGACACAAAATTGACCCTATCGCTTGTCAGCCTATCCACTAAGCACTTGGGGACAAAATAGGGACCTTTAGTTTTATCCATTTGCTACTGTAGACGGTAATAGTTCGGATCTCAATTTAACAGAATCCGGATCCGCTGCTTTACAGTTCTGGGATCTTTCGTTGCAGTTTACCCTGAACAAATCTGTCATAACTGGCGGTATGGACCCACCGCACATTAGATACAGATAATTCTCCTTTTTTGCGGGTCCCACGTATCAGAATGTAAAAACAGGGTATTTCAAATAAATTGCAACAGACTATAATATCTTAAATTACATAACTACCCTTCTGCACCCTGCCCGACCAGACGTCGCTTTCCACGGACGGAGACATAGCGCCGATACAAGGGATAGAGAGAGATTTACAAACGACCGATTTAGTGCGAATTTATATCACCTAAGGTAACAGAATGCTTCTATTTAGCGGACCGTTCGATCAGAATCAATCGGATTGGCCTGGATTCTGATCAGACGATCGATATCTAAACAGAAATATTCTGTTACCTCAGTGGTATGGAATCAGCACAACTTAACGGCAATCTAACGGCGATTTGGATGTTAACTATAAAGCAAAACTGAAGCAGAGAATTATTCCTCGTTCGTCTCAGCTCCGACCGTTGCTTAGACCAACAGAAGGTGAATTTTTCTTCTTGTGAGTTTTAGTAGATTATTTAGTTATTTATTTAATATTCTACATATCTTTTCGTTTTCTAGTTTCGTGCGGTCTAGTAAGGATATAATTATTTTTTTCTTTTTTCTTTGGATTTGTCGAAACGAGGGTATATGGTTTGATTTTATTGAAAAGAAAAGAGAAGAGAAATTGGGGATGTGCGCTCCTGTTCAGTTTCGATTCTCGTCGTGCGGGTCATATCTTGATTGTTAAATTGCTGGTTTTAATTAAGTTTCGGTTAATCAAAATATATTTTTTTTAAATTTCGACTGTATAATAATATTGATTTCGTTGGCGGCGATACAATTGAAGTTTCTTTTATAGGATTAGTGTCATTTGCTTCGTGTACTGCTCTCTTATTTGTATTTACATTATTGGTCTCAGATTTTAATATATTTGGACTATAAATAAATTTTGGGTTGTAAGAATAAAAATTGCCTTTCTTTCTGTGGGGTCTCCTCGACTGAAGTTTTAGAAATCATAGTTTTTTTTATGCAATAATATATTTGTAATAAAGAAGTTTAATAATTTTGAAATTGTAGATTGCAATTATTCTATGGGTGTGGGTGTCCACATTGTTTCAGTGACATTTGAATTTTTTGTTTCTTTAGTTTATATTTATTGGTTTTATTGGGATGTTTTAGTATTTGTTTAGAGGGTTAGTGCTATAGCTGTAAGGTTGAAGATCTATTTAATATATTCTACTTTAGTATCATTTTCTAAGCCTTCTTAAGATTATTTATTCTATATGTATATACTGGTCTTGCCTCTAGAGCCATTTGTAAATAATGTAACTTGTTAATAAACTGGTGTAGTAATTTTAGAAAAATTCAATCTGACTAGAAAAAAGCTATTTGCTAAGTATCTTCTTGTTAATGATGCAGTACATTTTGCAACTTCACTTGGTAAATAAAGGGAACAAGGCACCCCCAACTCTATCTAGATACTGTTTCATAATGAATTATATTGATATGTCATTATCTTTGATTTATGAGAATTGAAAATCCACCAAATTTTTTATAGTGATGTGCTTATTATATACTTTTATTTATCAACTCATTCATTCATTGATTTAGTTAATTTATTTACTTATTTATCTATTAAACATACATGCTTGCATGTCCTTTCTGAGAAACTTTCAAATTGTCTTCCTTTTAACCCTTGAAATTCTTCTTTCATGCTACAAAATGGTAAACTGACATCATTTTTTTAAAGAAATCCTACAAATGCCGACCGATAAAGAATCAGATTGCGTGGCCATATCTCCCTCAAATGGTCATGCTATAAATTCAAGTCAATGTGACAACTCACCAAGACCTGGCCAAGAAGAAATACCAGAGAGAGAAGAAAGGGAAGATAAAGGAGAACTAAAGGAACGACCTCAATTACACATGTCAGAGATGGCAAGCGACACCAAAGAAGAGAAGTTAGTTTCTACAAGGGTTAAGAAATCGATCTCTTATTCAAAATCAATGGATAGTAGGAGTGGGACCAGTACACCAGCTGGGGATTCTGGTAATGGTGCGCATAGGCCGCACAATTTACCGCTTCCTTTTGCACTTGCAACCGACAAGAGGGTGACTGGGAAACCCTCACAACCCTCGGTCTCTCCAGTTGGTTCAAGAAATGGAGAACGTGTTTTGGAGAAGAGCAGCTCGCATAAGATCCAGGTTTGCTATTTTTCATTTTTAATTTATAATCATTTGTTTCTTCTTTCCCTTTGCGTTTTATCCTCTTCCAAAGTTTTGTTTGATCCCACCAAAAACCTTCAGACAGGAACTTTTTTTTTAAGAAAAATCTATTATTAGAAAATAGAGATAGCTACGTATCAAACTGGTAAGGAAATGCTGGATTACCAGTTTGAAGAAAAGACTCTTTGATAGTAACTATGGTGCTTTGCAAAGTGTGGATCGGTCCGTGCTATGGATCAATATCTCCGATCTTAAAGTCAAACGGTCGATCCGAACTACTCAACATGATCTCCATATGAAAATGTACTTGGAAACCAAATTTTACATTTTTTAGAATTTTTTTAGATAGATAGTAAATGTTATTTTTGGATGTTTAAAAAATATTTAGATAAGGTGTTTTCTACCTATCTAAAAAAATAGTAAAAAAAATGTAAATTTGGTCTCCAAGTACATTTTTATATGGAGTTCATGTTGAACGGTACGGATTGGTTGTTTAAAATTTGTAAACGGAAATATTGATTCATAGTACGGTCCGTTATGAGCTTTGCAAAGTATCATAGCCTCACTCTTAAGTTTTTTTTTAATAAAAAGAAGCTTAAAACATTTAATGATATTCTTGCTGGCCATGCTTATGAACCTGTACCAGGTATTGGTACCTTTATCCCAGGCATGTAAGGAGAACCTTTCTATTTAATATTCTTTTGGCCAAGATTGTGTTTATTCAGGTTCCTGTTGTTGGTTGCATGGTTTTGTACCTGATCTTGATTGGTAGGTTGGAACCAGTTAGCACATGCCTTTGTGTTTTTCTTTTCGAATTTTGTTTCTGTTTGCACAATCAGTTATCTTTTGAGTAATGTATGTCGAGTAACTTACGCTGATGGGTCCTTAAAAGTAGAGCCCTTTTTCTCACTTTGATTTCTGAGGTATTGAACTTCCCATTTTGGTCCCTGGAATTTTCAGTTTCTACTGAATTGGTCCTCCAATTGACAGTTGTTTAGACTATAGACTGTCAATGAAAATCATATTATGAGGAAGCTAAAGTGGATAAATTTTTATTGCTAATGTAACGAGGTTGTCATTGTCAGAATAAGTATCTGCAGTTCTGAATCATTTAATGAAATTAAATGGCATTGATACTAGCACCCATGCTAGTATATAACCACATCATCCATTCACTTCATAAAATACTTTACCATAGGAATAAAATTTGTTAAAAATTGAAAACTTCAGGACAAAACAGAACTTAGAAACTTCAAGCCCCACAATAGGAAAAGAGTTATTCCTCAAGGACCGCATATATAATTACTCAAAACTATTTTTATTTTTATTTGACGAAATGGATTACATCTATTCTGCAATTGTCTATAAATTGCAGGGCATTGCTACTCGGAAGCCGTTGCATCCCGACAATTCTTTGCACCCAGATGATGACGACACCTGCTCTGTTACTTCTTCGTATCCTTTTACAAACTTTCACAAGTTTTATCCTCCAATTTTTCAATATGCTGTACACAAAGATATGCTCAGAAGCAAGTACTAATATATCACACAAGGCTCCGATTTTGTTTATCTATAACACCAAAAAAAAAAAAAATCGGCCCATACCATCTTTTTCAGAAAATTTCGATTTATATAGAACTGCTGAATAATTCAGCGGTCCTGGTATAAATCAAAATTTTCTGAAAAAGATGTGGGTGGATTTTTTTGTATGCTGCCGATGAAAAAATTGGCATAAGGCTTCATAAAAGCCAGTATTATTCATAAGCCGTATCTCATCAATGAGGGCTACTTTTGGCATATTTATAAGATTGAAAGAGGGGAAGGCTATGTAATTCACGATTAGTACAGTGGGAAGAGCATGGTGCCTAGTTTCTTTTGGCATCACTTATGTTATTTGTGAAGTTTTACTATAAATATTTTCCTGAGCTGATAAAGAACAACACCATCACGGTCTTCAAGATCAAAGTTAACTGTACCAATTGGCCCTACCTTCAGAATTGGAGAGCGTCTACAAAAAAGGAGAGAGGTATAGCATCTTTTTTTTATGTGTTTACCTTTTAGAAAGGAGGGCGGGTCCAGAGTACTAGTTGGAGTTTAACATCTCTGTGTTTTTCTTTTTCACTCTATTACTGTCTCTGGTTATTATTATTTTTTTGTCTTCGATAGAGAATAGGAGTATTAATTTTGATTTTTTTTTTTTTCTGCTCATTGGTGTAGTACTACTCCAAGTTAGAGGAGAAGCATCGGGCCATGGAGGCAGAGAAACTTCAAGCTGAGGCTAGGAAGAAGGTTTTACTATTTTCTTTTTAATATATATTTTTTTATTTTTTTATTTTTGATGATAGTTAAATATTGGACACAAGTAAATATGGAAAGACGGTTTCCTATTCCAAAAGAAATTTATTGACTTTGTCTCCAATGTATATCTGAAATTTTGTAACATATATCTGGTGTTATATATTCCAGCTATTCTCTGACTTTCTCCAATTCATTCTAGAATTGTAAATTCCAGGGTTATTTTGGTAAATTCTACCTTTGTATCCCCTGACTAGATGAGTAATAGAACTAAATTTTGAATATGCGAACAAACTGGCTTAGACTTGGCCCGATCTTTTCAGACAATTGCATGAAAATTGGGCCATTAAATTTTTGTTTTTAAATTAATATTAGGAAGAACAAGAGGCAGCTATAAGAGAAATGAGAAAGACAATGGTACCTCGAGCAAACCCAGTACCAAGCTTCTATCATGAGCCACCCCCTCCTAAGGTCGAACTAAAAAAGGTAATTTTCTTGTTTCGATCTCTGGTTTCTTTGTACTTCAGATGCTTAATTTTTGCTGACAACAAATAAAATAAATGGTCTAGTAGTTACCATCTTTTGTGGTGTTTGGTTGAGGCCTAAACTATAGAATAAGGAGTTTAGGCCTCAGTTATTCCACCAAACACGGATTAACTAGGCATAACTTTAAAATTACTGTAAATTTAAACCGCCTCTCCAGGTGGCTTAACATTTAGTCCTTCTATGGTCCCACTGTCAGCGACTATTCCATTTTTTTCCCCTCTTCTTTAGTCGATCTATTTTTAATAGCTTAGGTCATGACATAACTTTAGATCTCAACCAAATATGAATAACTTAGGCCGGCCTAAGTTGGAATAACCAACTTACGCCTCTAAAACTTTAGGCCTCAACCAAACACCAATAATGTTTGGTTTTAAAAAAAACATGTCAAAGCAAGAATTTTCTTTTGAACAGTCTCATCTGTATGTTGTAATGCTGTGTTCAAATAAAATTTGTATGATATCGATGGAACATTTTATTAGCGATCCACGTACTAGAACCATGACCTTGGAAATATTGTTTAGGGGTAGTGTTATATAGGCTTTAGGTCATAGGGCAGGTGATTCGGGGTCAAGGACGTAGGACCTATTTTGCCCCCACGATCTATAGTGTAGGCACAATATAGTTATATTATTATTTGTATTATTACTATTATTATTGGTACCGTTATTACTATTAGTATTACTACTAGAGTGAGGCTATGGTGCTATGCATAGCACGGATGGCTAGTGTACTACGGCTCAATACGGTACTTTTTAATATCCTAACGGTCGATCCGACCGTTCAATGTGATAACCATATGAATATGTACTTGCAAACTAAATTTTATATTTTTTCGAATTTTTTTACTATTTTTTCAGATAGGTAGAATTTTGATGGTCCAGAATTTTCAAAAAACACTGATTTTTCTACCTATCTGAAAATAGTAAAAAAATTCGAAAAAATATAAAATTTAGTTTGCAAGTACATATTCATATGGATATCACATTGAACGGTCGGATCGACCGTTAGGATTTTAAAAAATACCATATTGAGCCGTAGTACACTAGCCATTGGTGCTATGCATAGCACCATAGCCTCACTCTTATTTCTATGCTTGTGATGAGTTTTTTTAGTCGTTTATCAAAATATAAAATATTTGATATATTTTGTAATATATATTGAGTAAATTAATATACACAATCTTAGAGTTTGTAGATCTGTCCAAATAAAAGTATTATGTCGCATCTATGTCTATGGTAACTTTTTAGCTTTTCTTTCCACAAATAATATTGTTTTGGATTTTGTATACTTGAGCCTAGGACATCAAAGAGACTACAGAGGTTTTATTTCATTACAGCCCATAGTTGCGGAACTAATAAAACCAGGAGAATTTGTATCAATTTTAGGAAGGAACAATTTCATGTTTAGCTATGTAATTTTTTTTTTCCTTCAGAATACACGGTTCAATGTGTACCTTATGTTACCCCATTTACTTGAAAATAGTAGAACCACCCTTTTCTGTTTCTTCCAAGTAAACTCATATGTCAGGAACAAAAGATATATAGTTTCGTCAATTTTTATGATAACAAGCGTAAATAACTTGAGAGGCTCGGCATGTTATAGAAACAGATTCTTTTGCCTTCAATATGTTATATCATCTCACTTTCTTTCTTTCATTTTTCGTTTTCTCTGTTCAAAAGGTGCCTCCTACTCGTGCCAAATCTCCAAAGTTGACACGAAGAAAGAGCTGTAGCGATGCAAGAGAGAGAGATGGTTACTGTTGTCGGATGCACCGCAACAGCTTGGACTCATGTCACAATGAAACAGCCAAAATTGCACCTAGCACCCCGAAAACTTCCATAATGACAACAACAAAGGCGGCCAGCAAACCTGTTAGGCAAAAGCCCGCAGGGCAAACTGGTACCGGTACCAATATCACTGTACAGACCTGACTCAAAAGTTACCACTTTCTTTTTCTGAAAAGGAAAATTTCTCACAGTGATGTATCGGGGTTCTAATTTTGAACTTTTATTTAAAATTATTGTTCTTATACCTCTCTTACCAAGAGACAGCTCTCTCTTTCACTCTTCACACTAGTGTGCTTTGTTGGTCGATTTTTTTTTTTTTTTTTGCAATTTTTAAAATGAGTTGTGGTTTGTTGTAAATTATACTATCCCAGGGCTATTTTGTAAATGTGTCGTGCAAGCAAAGGACAGATTTATCTGGTGACCAGTGGTCTTTGTTCTATTTGGTGTATGGAATCGTGAAAGACAAACATGTGGTCTTATATGTAAAATAACATAACTTATTTGGGCAAAGTGAAAATTTAGGTTCTGTGAGTTGAAATGGGGGATGGATTATCATAAATTTGAGTTTTATTTAAATTTAAAATTAGTTTTGGGTTTTTTTTTACTTGGATCTTTCCCCTCTTCATGGAAAAAAAAAAACCTTCTTGTTTTTTGTTTTCATTTAATTAAAGTTTTAGTATATACAGAAGAAATGGGTCTGGAAATTTGCAATTCAAGAAAATGTATTTTATTCCTTTTTTGGTTAGTTCTTAGAAAAAAGTAACTAAAATATTCTCAAAAATAAATAAAAATTGTAAAATTAAAATAGAGAACAATATTTATAAAATTGGTCACACTCACATAATGTTTCGTAACATGATCAGGTCAACTTGCGTGACATGTCATTTTCGGTATATAAGAAGTGCATACCTGTTCAAACTGACTAGTCCCTTCAATGTTCATGTCATGTATCTAATTAATTTATTTTTTAATGTCATAAAAAATCGAAAATTGGGAACAACCTGCAGGTAAAAGTTTAGATAGGTGCATGAGTTGGTACCGGTACCAGTTTATGACTGTCTGCTATTAATTTCTCACATAACCAGATTATGACTGTCTACTTTAAACTAATAGTTTCAATTCGGTCTTTTTTTTTGTTTGAGTGAGACTCGGTACTGGTTACCAAGCATTACAAGGAAAGTAAATAAACAACTTGCATAGGTACTGATCACAGTACCAGAACCCACACCACATGTCTGCTATCTATCTATTTGCAGAATTTAAGCCAGAGCTTCCCTTGCTGCCCCATTTTCGGGGCTAACATCGCTGCCTGTGATTTCGTATTGCCTCACTGTCCGTAAGACATACATCCCCTGCTTTTAATTGATTTTCAGGACGCCCACCAAGTTTCTTGCACTGATTCTTTTGGTCTAACGATGTTGTATCCCAGTATCGTTGCCACTTGCCACTCTCGGCCATATCTCTACTGCATACTGGCATTCGAAAAAAAGATGGTATCCTGTTTCTAGTTTCAATTCAGTCACTGTTAAATTTTACTTCTGAGTCTCAATATTAAAGACTGTACCACTATTATTAGGCTGTAGCTCCACCAAGCTTCTTTTATTTATCTAGATTTTTCAAGACTACCTGATATTAAAAAGTTTAATAAAACACGCATTTTTTAAATACATGCATTCAACAACTTCGATTGAATGATAGCACTCAAGCTTTCAGTATTTGAAAAAAGCTTTTAAGCAATATTTAATTATTGAACACATAAGATTTAGATTAAGGCTATGAAACTATGCATGGCATCGCATTGGTCTATACTATGAATTAATATCTTTGTTTTCAAAGTTTAAATAGTCGATATGTACCATTTAACATAATGTCCATATGAAATATACTTGTAGACTAAATATTTCATTTTTTACTATTTTTTTATAGATAAAAAATCACTTATTTAAATGATCTAGAATTTTTAGATCAGATTTCCTACCTATCTAAAAAAATAGTAAAGAAAATTCTAAAGATATAAAATTTGATTTACAGGTACATTTTCATATGAAGATTATATTGAACAGTTCATATCGATTGTTTGAACTTCAAAAATGAAAATATTGATCCATAGTGCGGACCATTCCACGCTATGCATAGTACCATAGCCTCACTTGACGATTTATATGACTTGTGAGTTGTGAGCACGTATATTTAAAAAAGTAATATAGTATAATAACTATCAAAGAGCGAGGCTATAGTAATATGTATATTACGGATCGACTCGTGCTATGGATCTATATCATTATTTTCATAGTTCGAATAGTCCATCCGAACCGTTAAACATGATTTTCATGCGATTGTATTTGGAAACCAAAATTTATATTTTTTAGAATATTTTTAAATATGTACAAAATTAATGTTTTCGAATAGTCCAGAATTCGTAGATCAAGTAATTTTTTGTTGAAATATTTATATCAACGGGAAAATAAAATAAAAAGGATAAAGATTTTTTTCCCCCGGCTCCTATCCCCCATTCATCCCCCAATCATTAATTATCTAGGAAACCACAACTTCAAGCACAAAAAGACAAAAAAAAAACGCGTATCAATCATTAATTACGTGGGGGACCGCTTATATTTGAAAATTTTTACAACTGACGCGCACAAGTATTCATATATAATACATCAAGTATTCATATATAATACATTAAGTATTCATATCTAAGATATCAAGTATTTAAAAAAAACTGGACACATCACTCACCCATCTTTTACACGTTTTTAGAGATGGTTTTTTTTTTCTCCGTTCACTCTAACCAATATTTCTGACAATCTGTGAAGAATTTTGCGAATCTAAAATCACAAACGTCTTCTACGCAATTTTCTCTTTCAAATGAGATCTATGATGAAATACTTTTGAGTTATCCATCGCGCAAGTATTCATACCTCGTAAAATTATTTATATCTCGTCGTGCAAGTATTCATACCACGTCGAGCAAGTATTCATACCTCGTCGAACAAGTATTCATACCTAAGATATCAAGTAAAAAATGATTGAGTGGTAATGAAATTTCAATCAGTAAAAAATGAGTGAATGATGTGTCCAGTTTTTTATTTGTGAAATACTGACGAGGTATGAATACTTGCTCGATGAGGTATGAATACTTGAATGACAATGTATGAATACTTGTGCAACGGACAACTCGAAAGTATGTCATCATGGATCTCATTTGAAAGAGAAAATTGTGTAGAAGACGTTCGTGGTTTTAGATTTGCAAAATTCCTCACAGATTGTCAGAAATATTGGTTAGAGTGAACGGAGAAAAAAAAATCACCTCTAAAAACGTGTAAAAGATGGGTGAGTGATGTTTCCAGTTTTTTTTTAAATACTTGATATCTTAGATATGAATACTTGATGTATTAGATATGAATACTTGATGTATTATATATGAATACTTGCACTCGCCGCGATAATGACGCGTTTTGTTTTGTCTTTTAGCGCTGAAATTTGTGGTCCCCTCTTAATTAGCGGTCAACAAAGGCAGTTATTGACCGGGAGATGAATGAGGGATAAGAGCCGGAGGATAGTTAGTTGGTCCCAAATAAAAATTCAGGTAAGCTCTGTTTTTTTTTTTTAGGAGAGGTAAGTTCTATTTAGGTGCATGAGTTGGTATCTTCTTAGCCTAATTAATAGTAGACAGTCCAAATTAATGTCTTTTGGTTATGTGCTTTTCATTTTCCAGCCGACTTTAGAATTTTAGATAGATTGGCGGCGGCCAAGGCGTCATTGTTTGCACCCAGATCCACTGCTGCAAGCTTTCTCTTATAGTATCTGTTGTAAGTAACTGACATGGGGACCCCACATGCATTTCAAATAACTCTCTGAATGATTGTCAAGCATGAGACCGGTTGTCAGTAGTTCTGTAACAGGAACCTTGTAACACAGAATCTGGATAATGATTCCGAATTGTCAGACAATAATACGCAAGCAATGCTACACTCACTAACTTTTTTCTACGACCTCTTACAATTTTCTAGTAAACGGTTTTTTTTGTTTGATTAAAGGGCCTACACTAGTAAACGAAATTTTGCAACACCATTTGCGAAACAATAACTTTTCTCAAATGTTTTGACCCCATCGGATAATATCAACCGATCCTTACGATTTATCTAAAACGATCATAAATTAATCTTTGTATTTAGATGTAAAAATTAGATCGGTCAATTATTTATTAAATACTCGCTAAAATGAAAATCTTTGAGACATTTTTTTTTTTTGAAAATAAGGCTGTTGGTCCGTTTCATTGCTTGAAACATAGTTAAGTTACAAGATCCTCTCAGACCAATGTATGTTGTCTGAGGTATTAAAAAACATTCTCCAAACAGATCAGGAATAATTCTAGGGTTAACAGTTCATCTATACAGTAAAAGTTCAAAATATAACATGCATAACAGTTTGTCTACTAGATAATATCCTAAAGACGTCTAGTCAGAGTCTTCAGTATTCGCAAATTCTACTAGCACTTGCTCGGGCTCCATCTCCTGCAACGGAATGTGAGTGATATCTGCAGGCATCCAATCAGTCATCTCTGCTGGAGGGTTGTCAGCTGTAGTACCTGTCCAAACAAACACCAAGTTAATAATTTTCAATACTGAAGTACAAACAGTTTCACAAGAGGCATTGTCGAAGCAAATGGCATTTCTCAAAAGCCAAGTCCCCCAAGCTAGAGCACTAAAATTTGTTAAAAAGACAATTCTAGTTGTGTTGTTTAGGGTAAATGCAAAACCTAAAACATCATGAATAGAATTCCATTCTCCAATGAGATTCTGACATTTCCCCAACCAAAATCAAATTTGTCTAATGCGACTACATTTTACAAACAAATGATCAGTAGTCTCTTCCTGATAGTAGAAGTGACATGTGGTGTCCCCTATCCATCATTTTTTCACAAGGTTACGTTTTTAAGTATTTGTTTTAGTCAATAACCACATGAAAACTTAGATTTTGAGAGGGAGTTTGGATTGCCACCAAGTCAATGCATGCAGTTCTGATATCTTCTTGAAATTAATAAACTGATATAAAGATTTAACAGTAAAATGTCCATTAGTTTCTAAACCCCAATGTAGTTGATCATCTTCTTTGTCAGCTGAAAAAGTGTGTATAATATGTAGGAGTTCCTGCCATTCAAATATGTTTACTCCTATCATTGTTCTAGTAAACTCCAAAGTTAGGGCATGTAATTACTACACAGGTCATATAAGGATAGCTAATGGCTAATGGACAGGACCCAAATCAAATATCCTGCCAAAATCTTTGAGACATTTTTATTATAATATTATATATAAAATGATAAAAAGAAACATCACTATATTGTTAACTGACTATGCGGTATAATTGCATCATCCTGTAATAACACCAATATCATGAATTTCCATGAATTGAAACTACGTCACATGTGAAGTCAATAATAATAATAATAATAATATACCAAATTTTTAATTTTAAAATCTAATGCTCGTTTAAAAAATCACGTGAATTTTAGAACTTTTTTTATTCATATTTAGAAACGGGACCCACACTACAACCAATTCATTATGTTATATATCCAAATTAGTTTGAAAATAATTGACTTATTCAAACAAGTAGCATAAACGAACATAACCAATTCGCAATTCTATTTTAAACATCTAATGAATGTTTTATTCAAACAAGTAGCATAAACGAACATAACCAATTCGCAATTCTATTTTAAACATCTAATAAATGTTTTATTGAAAGTATGTGAACAAATGAGAAATGCTTCGTTGATCTAATGCAATTCTATCACCGATTTGTTCATGAATAAAAAATTGAGTGCTAATTTGTATCATATATGGTTTGGTTATGTTCATTGTGATTTTTAAAAAAATGTTTATGATCGAAAATGGTATATATTAACTAATGATTTTTTTTTTAGGCTGGAAAACCGACATTTGGTTTAGTAGCAAAAGCAATGCTTTCGTGTGAAAGGTTGCATGTTCAAAATTCATATTGAAAGTATGTGAACAAATGAGAAATGTTTCGTTCATCTAATGCAATTCTATCACCGATTTGCCCATGAATAAAAAATTGAGTGCTAATTTGTATCATATATGGTTTGGTTATGTTCATTATGATTTTAAAAAAAATGTTTATGACTGAAAATGGTATATATTAACTTATGATTTTTTTTTAGGCTGAAAAACTGACATTTGGTTTAGTAGCAAAAGCAATGATTTTCGTGTGAAAGGTTGCATGTTCAAAATTCATATAGAAAAATTCGTTATGGATAATAAATAATTTGGTAGCTTAACCTCTAACATTTACTCAAAAAAAAAAAAAAAAATTAGACTCAACTTCACAGCAGAGCTTATAAAGAGAGAGAGAGAGAGAGGATATAGAGAGAGAGGATAAGTAAAGAAGTTATGTCCTCTACATTATATTTTTTTTCTTTTTATTGAAACCCTCTACACTCTATTTGGAGTGAGAACTAGTGAGAAAATTCACTGAAATTATACAACAATTTCACCTCCACTCCCTTCTGTTCGCTCCCCTTCTGATTTGATTTGCTACAAAATAAGTAACCAAGTACATATTGAGTGTAACCATACTCTTAAACACACTGAATTATATTGCTAGAAAAAAAAACATATATTTTTTGACAAAATATAATTTAATTCATGTAGCGCACGGATAACCTTTAATTTTTACTCTATTGAACATTGCTTATGCGCCGCACAAATAAAAAACTGCTGTGTCAATATGTTAAAATGTGTACCAGAAATATTATACCTAAAAAATGCCGTCATTTTTATTATATCCAAAGTTAATTACAAATTAATAAATATATCCAGCTCAAATGAGTTTTGTTAAAAATGTCCAAACCAGCTATTAAATGGCCGGTTCTCGATTTTTTTTTAGACTATGAAGATGCTGAAATCTAACATTAAAAATTCGATTTTTTTAAATATTTGTTAGATTACTTCTTTTGATATATAATTAGCATATTTATACTAAAATACGCTAAATTTCAGCATATTTGGGAGAGAGCTGTTAGATTTCAGCATCGTGCTCTTCAGCATCATGTTAGATTTTAACATCTTACACAATGAAAGATACTCAATTTTAGAATACTGGTTATTGTTAAATTAAATTCACTAGCCGCATGCGAACACTAAACAACGTTTTTTTTAGATACTAAGTTTTAACAATTTCACTAGTTCAGGTTGATCCAGTTGGTTTAATGTGATTCAGGTTTCCTATCCTTCCTAATCATCAGATCAGTAATTTTGATACAAGTTCTGACTTTTTATTATGCTGCATACGACACTGTCACTAGCCGCATACGGGTCGTTGTGTCTACTGATAATAAAAAAAACTTTAACTCAATTTTTTAGGCACTAAACGACATTTTATTTGCAATTTTGATTCCGTCGGCAACCTGGAGATGACCCCGAGGACGCCATTGCCCCTGTCTTGTCCCATGCTTTCTGAATTGGAGTTGTACGCGCAAATTCGAGTTTTCTAGCCAAAGTTATGGCCGTTTAAAGTTTAAAAAAACGATGCTTTCGTGCAAAAACACCGATGACGCGCCGATGCTTTATGCACGGTTTAATGACGGCATAAGTGTATCGATGTTTCATTACAAAAATATTAACAACGCACCGATATTTTTTTAGCACTACCCTACTTAATTGCCAATGCTAAGGCTAATAAAACATCAATGTTTCATTACAAAAACATCAGCGATGCACCGATGTTTTTGTAGCACTACTCTACTTAATTACCAATGTTAAGGTTAATAAAACATCGATGTTTCATTGCAAAAACATTGGTGATGCACCGATACATGCAACCGATGTAACACACGCATTCAACCAAATGCATTTGTTTGATCTTGGTCAAACCGAGTGCAAACTTTAATCCGAGTTTCCTACGACGTTTTCTTCTAGCCAACTCTTTCATCATCTTGCTCTTCATAGTCTCTAAAAAAAATCGGAAACCGACCATTTAAAGTTTGGACATTTTTAACAAAACTCATATGAGCTGGATATATTTATTAATTTGTAATTAACTTTGGATATTAAATTATTAATAAAAATGACGGTAAAAAATGCACTGCACGTGTGCATCCACATTATCTCTAATAATTTTTGAGTGTCGTGAATACTTAGTAAACTAATTTGGTGTGTGTTTAGCACAGCAGGAGACGAGAGAGAGTGGAGAGATCCCATGGACGGTGGGCCGGTGGGGTGATGTGAAAAGCTTTCAACTTTCGGTTCTCTCTCTAACTTTTAAATAGCTCAACTTTTCTATTTTAATTTATTTTTCTTCTATTCCATTAGCGAACTTTTCAGGTGCGTTCATCTCTCTTCTCTTTTTATTCTAAATTTCTGGTCCTCTTTTCATCATTTGTAGATCTGGGGGTTTTCTCTTTCTATTGTTTTGACTTTGGGGGAAGTAAACCTGTAGCTAGTATATTTTGGTGATAAAAAAAAAGAATCCCGAGGTCTAAGTAATTTGAGAAATTTCATAATCAAAATCGAACTTTATTGAGGTACCAATGTTTTGTTAATTTTGTTAAGTTTGATGAAATTTAAAATCTCAGTTCAATTATTCTTAATATGATCATTTCTTTGTTTACTGATGTGATCACTAGCTTTGAAATTTGGCTTTCTCCATGTCTCACTATGTAATTTGAACTTTCTAAATTTAAGTTCTCAGTTCATAAAGAATTGAGTTGAGTTGGTTTATTAGTCCAGTTAGATTTCATAAAGCAACTCAGTACTTGAGTTTACTTTTTAGTAAATTGAACTATCTTGAAATACCATGTTTTAATAAATTGAGTTGGCCTTTTCTTTTCCTTTTATTTTTTTGTGCCCAATTATATTATAACCTTTAAGTTCAAATGTTAAGCTTCTATGCTTTGATTATTTTTTTTGGTCTCAATTCAGCTTTGCAAGAAGGTGATATTAATCTCTTTCCAAGACTGCAGTAATATAAAGCAATCGGGAAAAAATGGGATCCAAGGCGACAAACAGCAAACACCTAAATGTTCACCAATTCTGGTCGGTTCTCTCCTCTGCTGTGCTAGAGTGGCTCCTAATGGTATTACTATTTTTAAATGGGGCTTTCTCCTATTTGATAACTAAATTTGCAAAAAAATCCAAATTACAGCCCCCTTGCGTCCTTTGCTCGAGACTTGACCGTATGATAGGTCGCTCGGGACCTGCATTGTACCATGACTTGCTCTGTGATTCCCACAAAATGGAGATGTCCAGCTTGGCCTATTGTTGCGTACACCGTCGTTTGTCAAATGTGCATGACATGTGTCAGAAATGTTTGTTTTCATTGAATAATGGCGAGCACCGCTCTTCATCCGGGAATCTCAGCATTGACCTTGACCAAACAGACATATTACAAGTGCCGTTGTTGAGAGAGGATATCGACTCTTTGCATGCAAGTCCACTTACACGGGCTTGTTCATGTTGTGCCGAGCCGTTAAAACAAGCGAAAGGTCAAGGGTTTAGGTTGGTTCATGATACATTTGATAGAAGTCGAATTGAATTGATTGATGTTACTAAGACCGCCACGAACCGTGAGGTTACATTGGAGAAAGATGCCGATGGTTTGCCACATGTCGAATATAGTGAGCTCAAAAACGATGATTCCAACTCTGAGTTGCACACAAACGACTTAAATGATTTTGATGTTTTGAAACAAAGAGAGGATGGTGGCATCGAGGATAGCTTGTTGGAACCATTTTTGGATGGTAAAGAAAGGGAAGAGGATGTTATTTCTACCGATGCGAGTACGCATGAGAATTCTTTGGACGTATTGTGTGATGTAGAACCAGATGAGAAAACAGAGAAGCAATTATTAAAAGAGATGTCATGCGAAGATTCAATAGGTGCTGATATAAGTGCCCATGAGAATACTTTGGATGAATTGTGGGATGTAGAACCAAATGAGAAAACAGAGAAGCAATTGTTAAAAGAGATGTCATGCGAAGATTCAATAGGTGCTGCTACAAGTACACGTGATAATACTTTGGATGAATTGTGTGATGTAGAGCCAGATGAGAAAACGGAGAAGCAATTGTTAAGAGATATGCCATGTGAAGATTCAATAGGTGCTGATTTGGACAGTGCAACTGAGAAAGGTATTGATGCTTTTTATCAACTATCAAGTTATTTATTGTGTAGTATTGCAATGCGTAATGTCATATATTTTTTTTTTTTGAAGTTGATTGTGTTTTGCTTGGTATTACTGAGGACTAATTAGTCTTAAGAATTTCAGCTCGAAAAGATTTAAAGGGAAAGCAAAAGAAAATGAAAAGTGCAGCTAAGCCCCAAAAACAAAGAAAATAAATACAAAAAATTGATCCTAAAAAAAAATGAAGAATGTGTCTCACTTGGTCAACTGGAAGCTCTAAGTAACATCCAAACTGATAATTGTATTGGTTATATCAAGTATAACATTATGGTAATGTTCCATTTTTTATTTTGTCTACTCAGGGATCTCAATTTAACATTTTTTTCTCCTTATTTTAGATAAATCAGAGAGCAATGGAGCCACTCGAGATGGCATTTCTTCTATTGAGGAACCCACAAAGGATCTGAGCTCAGAAAACCCTAACCCTATCCCTATCCCTAACCCAATTCCATCTCGAAGCGGTAGCTTGAGTCTAACAGATGCCTACAACTTCGCTATACGCAACCGAGCCACAACCTCCCCTCGATATGAAGATGTGATAACAGGAAAAGAATCATCTAGGGTTTATGAAGAACTAAAACTCCTGATTTCCCAAATCTCAGCCGCGCGTGGGGTTGACTCACCATGGACTGATTTCAGTATCAGCCCCCGGATCCAGCAAGCCGGGGATGAGTGGGTTTTACATAACATAACCAAGACTTTGTCACTGGAGAGGAGTGAGTCGATGATGTCAATGGAGGGAAGCATGGTGAGTGAGATTGAAGGGGAGAGTACAGTTGATCGACTCAAGAGGCAGATTGATTTGGATCGGAAATCAATTAGTCTCTTGTATAAAGAATTGGAGGAGGAGAGGAGTGCAAGCGCTATTGCTGCCAATCAGGCCATGGCCATGATGACTAGACTACAGGTATGAGTTCTGGCATCATGCGTACCAGTACAAGTATACATATCTTTTCAGAACTTATGATGGGTCAACCTGTGACCCGAAGTTAGAAAATATTGACCTATGACATGTGGGGTTGGGTCTGACCTGTACAGAGAAATAATAAATATTGCCTACCTGACAAACCTGACCTGACCTGACGCAACTGTTGACACCCCTAATTCTAGCATGTACACCCTTTAGTATGGTACCTCCGCTGTACTAGCATGTACCTGTACTGATAGGTGTCAATATATACGTGTACTGGTACATAGCCATGACTACAGTTTTTTATAATATGGTAAAGATTAGCAGTATCCATACCATAGAAGTGCCAGTATTTAGTACATGACTCAAACAAGTGGTCCCAGTTGCGTAATGCTAAATGTCAAAATATGATTAAAAGTCAAGTCTTGTTATGTTTTTATTTTAATTTACTTTTTTTGGATAAGGGTAAAGCCATCAGTTATGGTTTTTCCCCTGTCCAATAAAAGTTAAATAAATTAAAGAATATTAAGCTTGACTACTAGTCATATTTTGACGTTCAGATTACATTGGGCAGCCCTCGATCGCCCGTATTGAACAGCGTTATAACCCATTGAAATCTCAGAAATTAAAAATTGGAGTAAACCAACACAGCATACCTCTTGAAATCAGTCTCTCTCTTTTTTGAAAAACCTGGCAGAGGCTGCCTAGGTGCCAGTCTCTCTCTCTCTCTCTCTCTCTCTCACGCGCGCGCGGGGACACTACTTTTATTTATTTCAATTTTTTTTTTATTGTGGGCCTTACAGGAGGAGAAAGCTGCCATGCAAATGGAGGCATTACAATACCAGCGAGTGATGGAAGAACAGGCAGAGTACGATCAGGAAGCCCTTCAAAAATGCAACGAAATAATTTCCCAGAAGCAGAAATATATTGAAGAACTCGAAGCTGACTTGGCAATCTACCGAGAACAGCCAGGAGATACCGGGGTGGACCCTGATTTTAGTGAAGTGTCATCATTAGTCTTTGAAGAACAAAAGTTCTACATCTCAGATCGATTGCGTGAATTAGAAGAGAAATTGCATCATTTCTCCAACAATAGCTCCTTTGTGAAATCCCCAAAACTAGATACTATTGAAGAGGTAGATGAAGAGAATTTTGCAAGAGAAAACGGTGAGGTTTCGAAACCCGTACCAGTGATGAAGAGCATCAGTGGGGAGAAGGATTTGGTTGAACTGGAGGAGGAGATTTCCCGGCTTTCCAAGAGATTAAAGGCCCTTGAGGCGGATCATAATTTTCTTGAGCATAGTTTAAATTCTCTCAAGAGTGGCCAGGAAGGCGCACGGTTTATTCGGGAAATTGCAATCTCTTTGCGGGATTTAAGGGATCTCGGAATTGCCCACGAGAAATAGAAAATGAATATAGCCTATGCTAGTTGTGATCATGTTAGGAAAGGTAACATCTTATGTCTTGGTTACATTGTATTTCCCCAAAAAAAAAAAAAAAAAAATCAAAATTTCAGCTGTGTATCACTGAAAAAGAAGAATATCTGATGTGGTAGGTCTCTCATATAAGTAGAACTAGGGTTTTCTTCAAAAAAGAAGTAGAACTAGGGTGTTCTTAAGCTCCCCAAGACTCTTGGTGAGCTAACTCTATAAAACCTATTGGATTGGCTTCAAACGACAAATTGAAACCGTTAAAACCAATCAACTTTACAAATGATGTGTTTATATGCCAAATTGTAAATTTTCGAGTTAAGTTTAGTATAAAGTCAAGCAGTAAAAAGGAGAAGGGAGAAGGTTTATAAATTAATTTTAATACATTCATTTTTCATTATTTTTGGCTGCTTGATTTTATAGTAAATTAATTTGAAAATTTATAAATTTTAGATATAAACACATCATTCGTAAAGTAGATCGGTTTCAACGTTTTGGATTCGTCATTTGAAGCTGATTCGATAGATTTTAGAGTTAAGTTCACCAATGATTTGGTGAGCTTAAGAACACCCTAGTTCTACTTGTCTCGTATAACCTCTGCAATATTTCTGAGAGATATTTTATTAGTAAAGCTTAGGTGTGCTTAAGCTCACCCTTGCTTTACTACTATCATTCTGTACCAATACTGTTCTGTTAATACCCATAGATCACATAAAATTAATTGTATACAGATGTGTGAAACATCGATATGCTCTTCAAATACTTAGAACTTGTTATACCAGGGTTTAGCCATCTTTTGAAAAAAAGATAAAGAGTGGAGGGGTACAAAAGGTTCTTTCTTTTTTAAACAATCTTGACAACGCTTTCTAAAATCATGCAAAAAAGTTTTTTTAAAATACATGTTGTTCTCCTTATAGATTATTATTTTTATTTTTTTGAAATAAAAGTTCTCCTTAAAGATTAGTTGTGTATCAATTTTTATGACATTTTAAAATCATTTGATGTTCCATCAAATGCTATTAAATATGGATTGTTGTAAATTTATGCTTTTTAATGAACGGTGAAACTTACATCAAGTTCCATCAATTTCATGTATATGATGTGTATAAATATAGACTACATTTTACTTGTTAGATTTCAAAATTATAACTTATTTTTTACGGTTCTCAAGGTTGTCAAATTAATTCGTTATCAATAGATCTCCACTCTTTGCTAGAACTTCAATTATGGTAGGACATTTAATAATTTGTTTTTAAGTGATTTTACTTTCCATTTCAGATGCTGGGATTTGTGTCATGACTCGAAGAATTCAATTTATGTGTTACTTCTAATAACTGAAGATCTGTAAGTGTACATGCTTGTAGTTGGAGTTACATGCAGCATCAGGCTCTTCTTTTGTTCCTCTTGAGTTTGCTTTTGTATTTCTTCCAGGTTGTATGTTTTGTGTGTTTAGATAAAACTTTATTCTTTCTCTCTGGTGTCTTTATTTTTAATGTGTAAAAATGTGTAGAGGGATTATTCTTTGTAAGTATCTTATTTAGAGAAAAGAAATACAATAGGTTTAGCTGTTGTTTTTGTGTGATAATTTTGAATAGAAGGGGCGTGTAATATATTTTATCTCTGGCCAAGCTTGTTTCATTTTTTTTATAATTGCTAATATCATGCAAATTACAAAGATATGAACTACTAATTTCACACATTGAAGAAAATATTTACTATTATGAGTGAGACCTTTGTAATATGCATATGACGGATCTTTCCGTATGATGGTTTCATATCTCTATTTTTAACCGTTAAATGTGATATAAAAATGTATTTAAAGACCAAATTTTAATTTTTTATAATTTTTTACTATTTGTTAGACAAGTAGAAAAATCACCATTTTCAGATGATCCAAAAAATTTAGATCAAGTAATTTTCTATCTAAAAGAATAGTAAAAAAATATTAAAAAATGTAAAATTTAGTTTCCAGGTACATTTTAATATATAGATTATGTTTAACGGCTCAGTTTGAATTTTTAAAATTTTAAAATAGAGAAATAAATTCATGAGGAGGGCTCAAATGCCTCATTGTTTCATCCAGTGTTCTAAATAGCGCGATATAGCGTTTTTGGACCCCAAATGCTACACTATGACATCAAAATGCGCTATTTGCGCTACGGCCGCTACAGCGCTATAGCGGTCCGCTATTTGCGCTATACAATATGGTTTTTTTTTTAAGCAATTTATATGGGTTTTAAATAAAGATAAAAAAATCTCAAACCGAAATTGAATTTGTTGCTACTTGCTACAGATAAATCAATTTGAAATTGGGAATATAAATTGAAATTTGAATAGAAAAAAAGTCCAAACTGAAATTAAAATTTGAATAGAAAAAAAAATAGATTATGTCATGAATCATGATACTTAAGATATTTTTAATAGGAAAAATTGATAGTTTATGATATTACTATGGATATTTTGAACCGCAATTTGGACTCTGTATAGGTTCAATATGAATATTATAATTTCTTAATTACTTTGGTGTTATTTATTGTTCTATGAGACTTTAGATAATGTTGATATTTAGTACAAATATTGAATATACGAAATGTAAAAAAAAAACGCTATTTAGAATAGCTTCCGCTATAGCGACACTATTCGCTATAGCATTTTTTTTAGCCTTCCCGCTATGACGCTATAAACGCTATTTAGAACCTTGGTTTCATGTCTCAATCGTACTCCAATATCTTTATTTTTTATTTCAAAGTCCAAACAAAAAATCTGAACCGCTCAACATGATATCCACGTTAAAATGTGTTTCGAGATCAAATTATATATTTTTGGAAATTTTTTACTATTTTTTAAGATAGGTACAAAATCACTGTTTTTGTATGGTCCACAATTTCCTCAAAAACATTAATTTTGTACCTATCTTAAAAAATAGTAAAAAATTTCAAAAAAATATAAAATTTGATCTCTAATCATATTTTAATGTGGATATCATGTTGAGCGGTTCTGATCTTTTGCTTGGACTTTAAAGTTAAAGATAAAAATGTTAGAGTACGATTGAGACATGAAACAACGAGGCATTTGAACCATCTCTAACCTCATAGCACCTATTAATATACATATTGGTCTCCCTCTACTATTATTCTACGAGACTGAGAGGTTGACGAGATGACCACCTCTACTACAGCCATTGCTAAAATGCTATATTTTGACAGTTTTGTCCTTGCACCTGAGAATTAAAATTCTAATAAAGTTTGATGGGATGTTTAACTTCAAACCCCAAGTGTGTTAGGTTTCACTCATGATTCATGAAAGAAAATGAGAGGAATTTGCCCTTTTTTTATTAATAAATACAATGATATTGCTTATAATATAATTGGGCACCGTACCAATTTGACACGGAATGAGAGTAGGTCCGATGCCCATCGGACCTACCTTGGTTCGATGGGTGTGATGACCATCCGATCTGCATCAAGATTCGTGTTTATACATCAAAATTCGTGTAAGACTGCATCAATTTCCGTGCGCATAGATCTTGATGCTAATCATACGGTGATAGAGCTAATTGAACCTAACTCTAGGTCCAATGCCCATCGGACCTACTCCTATCTCATTTGACACATGGCACAACCTTTTTCCTGTCGGAAAAATAAAGGTTAGTTCAGGTCCAATAATACTGCAGTAAGTACCATAGTGTGGCACTTGGTCAAATTTGTGGGATTGAAATTTCTTACTACAAGCTACACAACCTTTTGTCAATGTACCACTTTTTTTTAGTTTTATAGAATGCTCTGAATAGCGTTTACAGTATCACAGCGAAAATGTTACAAAAAAATCTATAGTGAATAGCGTCGCTATAGTGGAAGTTATGTCACATAGTCATTTTTTTTACATTTCGTATATTCAATATTTGTACTAAATATCAACATTATCTAAAGTCTCATAGAACAATAAATAACAACAAAGTAATTAATAAATTATAATATTCATATTGAACTCATATAAAGTCCAAATTGCAGTTCAAAATATCCATAGTAATATCATAAACTATCGATTTTTCTTATTAAAAATATTTTAAGCATCATGATTTATGACATAATCTATTTTTTTTCTATTCAAATTTTAATTTCTATTCCCAATTTCAAATTGATTTATCTGTACCAAGTAGCAACAAATTCAATTTCGGTTTGAGCTTTTTTGGTCTTTATTTAAAGCCCATATAAATTGCTTAAAAAAAATCATATTGTATAGCGGTCGTACCGCAAATAGTGCATTTTGATGTCATAGCTTAGCGTTTGGGATCCAAAAACATTATAGCGGCGCTATAGCGCGCTATTTAGAACACTGGTTTTATAGCATTGGATATTTTTGCCAACCTTTATTAACTCTAAATTTGGATAATTTTGTGTTTCTTTTTTAAGATTCAGACATATTTTTTTTTCTCAAAATAGTTAATATCATTTTTTTTTTCTCTTTTTTCTTTCCATCGGAATTTACTGAGGCTATACAAGATTACGACATGGGAGTCGGGCCCGTTCTCAAGTCTAATCAGAGCCGTTTAATTCGCGTTAAGATTCACACACACTTGATCAATAATGATTTTAAAACCGTCCACACAAATTCTAATACAAATTGAACAGTTCCGACCAAATATCAAATCAAATTTGTTCGAATAATGCTCATCAAACCGTTCCCATTCCTAAAACATGAATCAAGTTACTGGTTCGACCGTACAATTAAATTTCTTATTTTGTCACCCTTAAGGCCCTGTTCGGCTGTAGTGTGGGTTCGGGAATGGGTACGGAAAAACAAAATTTTTGAACTGAAAATCACTGTTCAGGTGGGAAAAAAAAAATTCACTCTGAGTGAATTTTTTTTTCCCACGTGAACAGTGATTTCAGGCTACAGCGGAACAGGCCCTAAATGACTTTATACGTACTTTACGGAATTAGATGAAAACTTCAACCCAATACTTTTGAAAATATTTTGGACGGATTCATCAGTCTTAGAGCCTGTTCGGCTGCATAAGGGAAACGGAAATGAGATTGGGAAATCAAAATTTTTGAACTGATTTTTACTGTGCTCGTGAGAAAAAAAAAATTCACCCTAAGTGAATTTTTTTTTTCCACGGCAACAGTCCGCAGCCGATCAGGTCTTAGAAAGTTAGAATGCCCACGAGTTCTCACCTAATACCACACGGCAGTACATTTTTAATCCTAATAATTGAGTGAGTGTTCAATTTTGAAAAAAAATATTACTTGTGGGCTCCATCTCTTAAATTTGTCTCCTTCTACCTTCTTTTTGGTATCATCCGGTTTTTCTCTCTCTTTTTCTTTATGAATGATGATAAATTATTTTTCTCCGTCTTTTGCCTTTTTTTAATAACATTTCCAAACCAAATATTTCTTATTTATTTAGGTCCTGTTTGGCAGTAATCTTGAAATTACTGTTCACGCGAGAAAAAAAAAATTCACTCAGACTGAATTTTTTTTTTCCCACGTGAACAGTAAAATTCAGTTCAAAAATTTTCTATTCCTATTCCTATTCCCATTCCCACTGTGCAGCCGAACAGGCCCTTAATTTTTAGAAAACTTATAGGTAGTGTTCGGCAACCATGGCTTAGAGCTCCTTAGTGCTCCTTAGTGTTCTAGGGAGTCTTAAGCTCACCGAATAGGTGCTCCTTTATCAAGCTTAATACTACTTCCTTAGTGCTCATTTTGCCCACTTTTTTTAAGCTTATTCAAGTTTTTAAGCTATGGTTTCACATGGCTTAAGTATTTTGCCAAGTTTAAAGCTTTTTTAAGAAAGTTACTTTTCAACTTTATTGCCGAACGGGTGCTCCTTAGTACAGCTTAAAATTTAAGTTTCATATGGTTGCCGAACTCTACCATAGATATTCGTAATTGATGTTCAAATATGCAGATATTCTATGAATATTTTGCAAAGTCGTTAATGAATTAGTATATACATCACAATACTAAATAACAACACCTTGTGGTGCATGTTTAGACACTAGATAATAAAATTTTAAATATTTGTATTTGATATCAACATATATAACTTCACAAATATATCTCTAAATTTTAAAATATAAGCATTTCAATAATAAATAAATAAATTTCAGAAACGACCTAACTTAAAATATCTATTAACAACAATACTTTTAGAAAGAACAAATTATACTTAAGAGTAGAGTTAAAACGTCCTATTGTGTTTGTGCTCCAATTATGTCTCACATCCTTACCTCTGTTTTCAAAGTTCAAATTCTATTATAACTGCTCAACATGAGTTTCATATTAAAATGTGCTTGGAGACCAAATTTTATATTTTTTGAAATCTTTTACTATTTATATATATATAGAGATGGGCTATGGTGCATTGCAATGCATAGGCACCCTTGTGCATTGGACCATAAATCACCCATTCAAAGTCCAAATGACCGATCCAAACCGTTCATCTTGTTCTCCATATTAATATGTGCTTGGAGACCAAATTTTACATTTTTTGGATTTTTTTTACTATTTATTAAGCCACTTTGAAAATCGCTGATCCATTGGTCCAGAATTTTTCACTGTTTCGGAGCTGTGACCATTGGATCAGCGATTTTCAAAGTGGCTTAATAAATAGTAAAAAAATTCCAAAAAATGTAAAATTTGGTCTCCAAGTACATATTAATATGGAGAACAAGATGAACGGTTTGGATCGGCCATTTGGACTTTGAATGGGTGATTTATGGTCCAATGCACAAGGGTGCCTATGCATTGCAATGCACCATAGCCCATCTCTATATATATATATATATAGAGTCCGACTAGGCTAAGCCATGGTGTAAAACGACTTGGTACTCCACGCCATATCTTCATTTTCAAAGTTCAAATAGTCGATTCGAACCTTCCAACATGTTCTTCATATTGAAATGTACTTGGAGACCAAATTTTACATTTTTTGGAATTTTTTTACTATTTATTAAGCCACTTTGAAAATCTGAAAATCCTTATGAACAGTAAAAAACAGTAAAAATTTCTGGACCGCCGGATCAGTGATTTTCAAAGTGGCTTAATAAATAGTAAAAAAATTCCAAAAAATATAAAATTTGGTCTCCAAGCACATTTCAATATGGAGAACAACTTGAGCGGTTCGGATCGGTAGTTTGGATTTTCAAAATGGAAATAATGAGGCGTGGAGCACCAAGTCGTTTTACACCATGGCTTAGCTAAGCCCAGCACTATATATATATATATATATATATATATATATATGAGTCCGACTAGGCTACTCCATGGAGTAAAACGACTTGGTACTCCACGCCATATCTTCATTTTCAAAGTTCAAATAGTCGATTCGAACCTTCCAACATGTTCTCCATATTGAAATGTGCTTGGAGACCAAATTTTACATTTTTTGGAATTTTTTTACTATTTATTAAGCCACTTTGAAAATCTGAAAATCCTTATGAACAGTAAAAAACAGTAAAAATTTCTGGACCGTCGGATCAGTGATTTTCAAAGTGGCTTAATAAATAGTAAAAAAATTCCAAAAAATGTAAAATTTGGTCTCCAAGCACATATCAATATGGAGAACAACTTGAGCAGGTTCGGATCGGTCGTTTGGATTTTCAAAATGGAAATAATGAGGCGTGGAGCACCAAGTCGTTTTACACCATGGCTTAGCTAAGCCCAGCACATATATATATATATATATAGAGGAGGGTTCCAATGCACCCAAATTTCTATGCTCCCAATGCATCCACTCTTTTATCTGCATTTTCAAAGTTCGAACAACCGATCCGAACCGCTCAACATGATCTTCAATTCTTCATAATAAAATATGCTTGGAGACCAAATTTTATATTTTTTAGAATTTTTTTACTATTTTTTAAGACAGGTACAAAATCACTTTATCGGATGGTCTAGAATCTCCTTAAAACAATGATTTTGTACCTATCTTAAAAAATAGTAAAAAAAATCTAAAAAATATAAAATTTGGTCTCCAAGCATATTTTATTATGAAGATCATGTTGAGCGGTTCAGATCGACTGTTCGGACTTTGAAAATATAGATAAAAGAGTGGGTGCATTGGGAGCATAGAAATTTGGGTGCATTGGAACCCTCCTCATATATATATATATATAGAGTCCGACTAGGCTACTCCATGGAGTAAAACGACTTGGTACTCCACGCCATATCTTCATTTTCAAAGTTCAAATAGTCGATTCGAACCTTCCAACATGTTCTCCATATTGAAATGTGCTTGGAGACCAAATTTTACATTTTTTGGAATTTTTTTACTATTTATTAAGCCACTTTGAAAATCTGAAAATCCTTATGAACAGTAAAAAACAGTAAAAATTTCTGGACCGCCGGATCAGTGATTTTCAAAGTGGCTTAATAAATAGTAAAAAAATTTCAAAAAATATAAAATTTGGTCTCCAAGCACATATCAATATGGAGAACAACTTGAGCGGTTCGGATCGGTCGTTTGGATTTTCAAAATGGAAATAATGAGGCGTGGAGCACCAAGTCGTTTTACACCATGG